>CM051345.1:9767933-10367933 GCA_028015215.1 Gynostemma pentaphyllum
TTCTCTTCTTAATCTTGTTGTGGAGTTAATCTTGTGCTCGTATTAGGTTATCTGTTAATAGGAAGTAGTCGTTAAGATGAAATATCTTGCATTATCAAAAAAATTAAGGAAGAATCTTATAAGTTGTTGATTGGTTTTGACGACTTCCAGCCAAGTTTAGAAAAAATTAGGAATCGTGTTTAATGTCCCGATGATCAGTCAGGAGATAAATCGCGGAGATCAGCCTTTAGTTGGAAAACTTTTATTTATTTGATTTATTATTTTAATTTTGTTTTCTTTTTCTTATTATTTTCCAGATCCAGCCACTTTTATTTTGTTAACTTTAATTTAATTAATTTCTTGTAAGAGATGGCCGCTACTGCTCTCTGAGTCTAAGTCAAAAATACATGTTAGCCCCCAGTGGTTTTTACGTACCATCATACACAGAAGAGGAAGGAAGGATCGTGGTGCAGAGAGCAAAAGAATGGGGAGCGCAAAAAGTAGGAGCTTTAGCCTTATCCAACTTGTACTCCAAATTAACAGGTAGTTATCCTTAGCTTACGTGGAGACAGATCCTCCCTTTAAACATGCATAAGATATTTCTTAACAGAAATAACAAATTTAGTTAAAAGGATCAAATGGGCTTCTACTGGGCTTTGTAACTCAAACAGTGGGCTGAGGATTTTGGTTGACATTTTAATCAGCTCTCACATGGTGCATATTCAATCTCCTTAGAAATTCAAATTTCCTTAATCCAAAATGGTAAAGATATTAAGTAGAGAAAATTATATATAAATATTTTGACAAAACCATTATAAGCTTTGACTTCTTACTAACAAAATTAAAAACTTGTGATGTGTGTATTGTTTAAAAAAAATTAGAAATTAAAAAGACTAAATTGTACCCATCGAACCTATCATTTCGGGTTTGTGTCAATTTCGTCCTTAAACTTTTAAAAATATCACAAATGTCTCTACCGTTTGATATTGTAAGTCTAAATCGCCATGTCGTGAATGAAACATATTAAATATAACGGAACCATTCACTTTTATTACATTTTTTGTTTTATATTTTCTACATCTCTAATCTCTACTATATTATTTTATTTTATTTTATTTTAAATATTAAAAGGAGCTAACTTGGAGAAACATTTTTGGACCATTATACCCTTCGTCAATTTCTAAAATAACACAATACACCATTATATATACCCTCTCTACATACATTCAAATTACGAAACATGCCATTATATATTTAATTCCCACCTTCTATTATATGAGAATTTAAATATAATCTAATTTTTAAAATATTTAACTATTTTTTTATTCTTATTTAACCAATTTTTTAAATGGATCAATTTCTTCGGCTAATTAGAGATGGAAACTCAATCATTTTAGATTTAATATTTAATAATTAATAAGTAATGTAAAAATAAAGTAACTCTAAAAATTAAAAAATAAATAAAGAGGTTAACTTTTGTTTCACATCATTTTTTTTTGAAGTCTTTTGTTTCACATCATTATTAGATTATAATTTGTTTAAAATGTTATTTCGTAGGTTATAAAAAAATAATAATTACTTCTTTATTAAGATGAGATTAAGTTAGGGTAAGTGATAGTTTAAATTTAAGTTTTAGCAAGAAATGGATTCTAACTTTTGTTTATTATCATTAACAAAAATAACATTTTTAACAAAAGGAAAAATATAAGACATGATATACTTAAGTTAAAAATAACTTATTTTTTTAAAGATAAATAATATAAATTTGATATTTTTAACATAAAAATATATAATGACGCCATCTTTTATCTTTATCTTTAATCTTTAAAGGTGGGAGTAATGGAGAATCTTTTGAGTACCCCTTTATCATTTCTCCAATTTATAAGTTCTGTCCTCACCAACAATTAATTACCAAAACCATTTAATTATTTTTAAAACTTAAAATATAGTATCACTTATTTAAACGTTAAAAAAAAACAGAGATATAAAAAAACGTAGATTAAAAAAATGACGCTTCATATATTATTGAAATACTAAACTTAAAATATAATATCACCTATTTAAATCTTTAAAAAAAATCAAAAGATATAAAAAAAGGTAATATTTAAAAAAAATAATGTAACAGTCCGAAATTTCCCAAAACAAAGAAATCATATAATGACAATAGCGGGAAGCATTTAATTATCAAATAAGAGTTTTTCTCATTTAAATCAAATCATTAAAATATTCACAACCGATCGGTTTAATTGAAAACATAAAGTCATTTAAACCAAAGACAATCTTTAAAGCGTTATCAAAGAAAATACTCAAACGAAAATTGAGCTACTTCACTTAGTTCAACAAAACAAAACATGATCCATATCAAATCCCAAAAATAAATAGAAAGAAAGGTAAATCTCGCCGGCGTGCAAATCCATGCCAACCGAACACCACCTCGAACTACATCAGCCACCGAGTTTCTTCTTTCCTTTACCTGAAAAAAAAAGTTGTAGCATCATGAGGCTACGCCAATGAGTAGAAAAATGTTAAAATAAAAATCATGTCATGAGAGATTTTTCTCAGACTTTAAGTCCATAACCGGCCTCACCGACTTCCGAAAGTTCACATACACCAAAACACTCGGAGTCTAACCCATCATTCCAATACAAGCATATCTCTTAATCCTCAAATTAACAAGATAAAATCCTCGAAAAATTTTTAAACACACTTTTCTCAATTTAAAACTTTTCGATTTAAAATTTTCACTAATACCTCTAATCTCCACTTTACCCGCGAGCAAAGAGAGACTACGCTCAATAAGGAATTTGAACACTCTTTTCTCAATTTAAATCCTTACGAGAAATATTCTTTTCCATTGTACGGATGGAATGAAAACCTGCCTCGTTAAGTGCTATAAAGTTGTGGACAACCGTATAATCTCCCTTAACTGCAATATTCTTCTTTAAGCAAGGCCTTTGCTTAAAGCGAACCTACTACCATATTACCCAAGTTATTTAAGTAATATGATTTCACTCATCACTATCATGATGCTCAAATTGAGTCTAAACTCAATATTCTCGAAACAACTCGCTTTTTAGGCCGAACTTTCCTAAACTTAATTTCTGGAAAATTCGCCTTTAAATCATTCTAAAATATCCCAAAATCACCCATAATACCATTTTGGGTTCACTTCCAACAACTCCCAACGATTGTCAAATCTAGAAGCGAAACTAGCCTAAACTAGTGTAGTTTCGCTCCTTTTTTGGGACATTCTAAAACTACTACAATTCTAACTAAAATTCAGCAGCAATAACGCCTATAAAATCACTCCCAAAACAGCCCCTACACATAAGAAAATACTCACCAATAACTCACAGTCAAAAGCTTCAAATATCTAACCTCCTAGGCTTAAATTTCCAACTAATTGGGCACTAATCTTTCGATATGGAAAACCCATCCAGAAACTTTAATATACTTTAAACATCCAAAATTTACATGTAAACATCCAAGAACAACTCAAATATCATATGAAATCAGTTGGGCAAAATCCGATATCAATAGTCAATTTAAGCATGCAAAAATCCCAATTTTTCACTTTCTTTAATCCATACTTTAATCCCTTTAAGAACAGCCCCATAAACCTCTTAATATGCATAAAAATCACCCAACTAACACACTTAAATTTTAGAGGTTTAACTATTAACGAAAATGGAAAATACAAACATGCACAATTTAAAGTTTAACACAATTATTCTACTCATCTTGAATTGCGTTTTCAAGAAGCTTACTTCTCTTTTAAAATATGAGGGAAATAATCCCCACATTTTGAAACTTATCTAATTTCAAGAACATCGATAAATACAACCTACAATGATGAATTAGAAAAGAAAAATCGATCAGTCGAAAAATCATATCAAACCTGAAGGGTTTTTAAGCCATAAATTTTTATACAGAACTGATCTTGCTATAAAATGAACGTTAATGGAAAGATAACGGAAAAACGATCAGAATGGACTACTTACTTGCGTAAATCAGACTCCGGATGAGGAAGTTATGGAGAAATCACTCAGGGAGATGTCCTTTAAGCGAAAATGGGAGAAAAGGGGATAAATGGGGGCTGGTTTTCGGATTAGGGAGGAGGAAGAAGAAGAAATTAGGGTTTAATCCTGATTTCAGTTTATTTTTATAACCATGGTGGAATTGAATATTTTTAGATGATAAATCTTATGAAATGAAAGAACAATTAAGATGTGAATATGGTGAAGAAAATTGAAAATGGTATGCAAATTCAATTGATATGGATTACACTCAATTATCATTTTAGAAAAAAAATAAATTGAAACACAACAATTAAATTTAAAGAATAATTTATTTAATATGATAGTATAATATATTTTTAAAAAATATATATGTTATAATATTCAATTTAATTAATTATATTATTTTGATGATAAATTACTAGAAAGAGAATGTTGATGTAGTTTAATTAGGAAATAAAGTATTAAAAAATCTAATAAACAAATAAAAATATGTGCAACACACGTAGTAAAATTCTAGTATATAAAAGTGGGGATGTTTTATAAACATTTTAGGACCATTATACCCCTTTTTAATTATTAATTTTACAAAATATGCCACACAATAATTAATTACCACTAGCAATTAATTATTATATTCTTATATTACATTCTCTTATTTAATATAATGAGTTTAAAATATTTTTTTAATAAAATAGTTTACTGTTTCTATTGAAATTGACTATTATTTTGAACTATACCTTCAAAACTATATACTAAATATTAATTTAAAAATAATGAATTAAAATTATTTTGAAAATATATTTAGTATATCGAATATCATTTTCCCCTTTTTTATCAACTAATATTATTATTTAAGTCATTACCGTTTACCAATGTTTATATACTATCCCAATTTAATTTAACTGTTCTAATTATTAATTCCATATTATGATGTTTCTTTCTAAAATGTAATTTATAGCATATTATTTCATTATTCTTAAGGTATGTTTTGGGAATTCAAGATGTTTGTTTTTAATTAGAATTTAATGGTATGAGTATTTTTTTTTAAAAAAATTACAATATAATCAATATATAGTGTCAACATATATTTTTACTTTTTAAAATAATATATCAACATCTATTTGAGTTCATACAAAACTAAAGTTTTTAAAAATATTTTTTTTTATCTAATTTGATTTTAAAAATATAATTTCTTTATAAAATAAAAGTGTTCAAATTATCGAATTTCATATCATATTTATAACTTTCATAAATAAAATATTTAACATATATATTAAAAAATATTATTTAATATTAATAATATTAAAGTGTTATATTATATATATAACTATTAAAGATCAAATGGATGGTTAGTTATTCAATCTTATTATTTACCATTTTATGATATTGTATAAATACAATGGTTCTCCTGGTTTTTCTACTTCTAATACTGGTAATCCTATTTCTGCTCCTTCGAATTTTGGTAATCATGGATCAGCAAGTGCAAATTTGGTTCATTCTATTTCATCCTAATTAAACACTAAACCTGATGAATTATTGACTCGAGAGCTACACATCATTTTTGCTTATGCTTCATTTCTACCTTATCTCAAAATTGAAAGAAATTTGACCCAGGGGCAAGACAATATGTCTTTATGGGTTATCAACCCGGAATTAAAGGATATAAGGTTTATAATATTCAAACAAAGCAATTTCTATTTTCTAGAGACATCATTCTTCATGAACATTTATTTCCTTTCAAAGATATTTATTCTCCTCCTGATGTTATTGACATAACTACTTCCTATATTGCTCCTGTTTTACCAGAGTCCATCCTCCCATTTCCTTAATTACCTGTTGCTACTGATGCTTCATTACCTATTGATCCTAATGTTGATTCAAATATTCCAAATCCTTCTGATATTGTTGTTAATCCTCGAAGATCTGCTAGATATTTTCGACAACCCACTTTGTCACGACCCGACCCGGGATCTCCCTATACACCCGTGACGAGTCGTGCGCCGATGACAAGCGATAGCCCAAAAGCCAACACCTATCATCAAGGCAAACTAAACATAACTGTTCTAAAATTATTTTAAACTAAATTGACTCGTGTACAAGCTAAAGTGATGCAAAACATGTGGTGGATAAGCTCGTTGTAGGCTCGATCATCTTCTGAAACTCGAAAGCTACTTGTGGGGGGGAAAACATTTGAAAAAAATGAGCTAAAGGCCCGATGAGTGGAATTTTTATTAAACTAATATTTTCTTCAAAACTACATAATATATATTAGTTTCCAAATTCATAAAACTGTTCAAAACAAATATTCGTAAAACATAATAATCATAATATTCAAAACTAAACTCGTAAAAACTGATTAAAGTCGTAATTTAAATATCAAAATATTCTCACATCGCAAACTAAATCAATACTTGTACGTAAATATATATAGAAACTGTTCATATACTATATCGTAGTGATAAAAACCCACTAAAAATGTACCACTTAATCGGTCATACCGCATGTAAAGCGAAATCATGCATGCGGGAGAACAATCGAATATCGAATCGGTCATACGCGCAGAGTCGCCCTCAAAGGGCTAAGCACCCTAACATACGGCCCAAAGCCTATGTGTATGCTAAAGTGGGTCCCAAAGACCTGCTAAAAGCTAATAACCGAGGTCTTGTTTCTAGCGGTTTGAAAATAAACTACATCAAAATAATATCATAATTTTCAAACCATTATAAAATCCGTAGCTGACATAAATCATATATACTGAATAATGAATATCTAAAACTTTCATTTATATGTATTTATATCAATAAATAATCATATACGATAATATAAACTCTAAAACTTTTATGTTTTGTAAACTACTAAAAACTCAATACTAATGATAATTTTAAATGTGAAAATAGAATCTACTCACAAACTTTTGCTGTTAACATTCCAAATCGTAAATCATTTACGCCACGATATCACCTGAAAATATTGATTTAGGAAAATACATATTAATCATCTATTTAATAATTTGAAATATTAGAAAACCATATTGAAAATAATATAAAATTGTGCTTCACATGGCTAGAGCTTCAACTTTCCTTCAATAACTACACTTTCAATATAATTTTCAAAGCCAATAATATCAACTTGTTACTCTTCCTCCTCTCCAACATAATCTGAACTAAATTTGAAGAAAAATCACATACAAATCCTCTTCCTAATTCATACAAATTTTCCATAACAACTCCATCAAAAACATAGAAATAATCCATTTTTACACCATTCTTAATTAATCCTAAACACCAACCTCTCAATTAGGTTCAATTCTTTTATCAATTCTCTTAAAAATCCATAAACAATAAAACTCATATTTGTTGGGCCTGTTTTGTTTTTCCTCATGTGGGGCCCAAGCCCATTAGGGCTCTATTTTGATTGGAAAAGGAAAAGTAGCAGCCGGCAGTTTTGCAACGAGAGAGAGAAAGAGACAGCCGAGAGAGAGAAATTGAGTTTTGGAGAAAAAAGGGCAATTCCGCCTCTGTTCTTCAGCAGCTGTTTGCGGATTCGTTTACCGTTGGATCGAGCTGAAATTTGGTGGGTGTGTTCCCGGGGCGAGGTACTTCAATCTGAACGGTGGAGATCGGGTTTCAAGTCTTCTAACATCAAATTGTATTGTGCAGAAGTATGCCACTTTTAAAGTGAGATTTCTCCAATTTCTCATTTGTTGTTTGCCAAGATTATCATTTATCTTGATGTTGATGTTGTATGCCTCTAGTATTATCTAGAGAGAACTCGTTGTACCCATTGTTGATTATAGTAGAGGTTTCTGACTTCGGTCCGTGGTTTTTTACTTCTCCGCATTGGGGGGTTTTCCACGTATAATTCTTGGTGTCAATCTTATTGCTTTGTTATTACTCGTATTATTGTTTTCTATTAGATTCACACAAGAGAGGGATAATTTGTCTTTAATTAAATCCGTGTTTATCCCAACAAAGTGGTATCAGAGCGTAGGTTGTAATCGATTTGTGCCTTGTGTTGAATGATGGAAAGTAATACAAGTAGAATGGTTAGTTTGAATGGATCAAACTATTATATTTGGAAAGCAAAGATGAAAGATCTTTTGATGGTGAAGAATATCACTACAAGAAAGTAGGGAATTGCCGGCGAAATAATGCCGGCGAAAATCAATTTCGCAGGCATTATAAGGTAAAGCCGGTGAAATCAAAATTTCGCCGGCGATTATTACCAAGGCCAGTGAAATTTCATATTTCGCCGGCATTGTTAACCATGTAATAAATTTTTAAATTTAAATTAACAAGGTCAGGAAGAAATCACCACTTGTCACTCATTATTATTATATTTTTTAAATTAAAAAGAGGCAAAGGCAAGTAATTTCCGCCTTGTCACTTATTATTATTATTATTTTTTAAATTAAAATGAGGCAAGGCCGGCGAAATTCGCCGGCCTTGCCACTTAATATTAATATTATTTTTTTAAATTAAAATTAGGCAAGGCCGGCGAAATTCGCCAGCCTTGCCGTAAATATTTTTTTTTTTTTAAAATTGAAGTCACAAGGCCGGCGATATTCGCCGGCCTTGTGACTTATATTAGAGGGACGCGTGCGTCCCTCTAATAGGCTATGCCGGCGAAAAAATTTTCGCCGGCATAGGGCCTGGGATTAAATCCCAGGCCGTGGGCGGCAGAAAGGGGTACTATCCCCTTTCTTGCTTTCTTTCCTCTCTTTTTCTCTCAAACACACCCTCTCCCCCTCCATTTTTCCTTCGATTTCTTCACGAATCCGGCTTGAAGAGGTAAGATTTCTTCATTTCTCTTGCTATTTCATTGATCTAAACCATTGTTTCATACTAATTGAAGATTTTTATAACCTAAATCCATAGATTGAATGTTAGGGTTTTCAAACGATTTTGTTTTTTTGTTTTTGTTATAGATGTTTCTCTAATTCATGTTCATATTTGGTTACACATCAAGTGTTATTGATGAGTTGTTAGTTTTAAGTTTTAAGTTTGTTGTTTTTGTAATTTGATATTCCAATTTGAACATTTGAAGGGTAATGTAATTTAAGTTTTATTTCTATGAAATTTAAGCTTATTTTGTTTAGTTAATTTAGTTTGATAATTCTTCTTTTCAAAAGAAATGGAAATTTTGATTGATGATGATATGTGTTGTATTTTTTTTTTTTACTTCATTTTGTAAGTTAAAAAGATTGTGTATAATAGAAAAGTACTAAAATTACTAATTATTATTTTTATTTTCAAAATTTGTTGATGTAAACATATAAATTTTTATAACAAAATTGAAGATGTACATTTTTATAACAAATTTGAAGATGTAAACTAATTACATTGTGAATGTTGTATTTTTAGGATTATATTGTGGAAAAGAAGAAATATGGCAAGCAATGATAGGTACATTTTCTAGTACTCATCTTTCCTAACTAGCATAGTCTATTAAATCATGATGTTATTATATATATATTTTAGCATTGTTCAAATATTGGATGTGGCTAACTGCAGCAAAGTTAGCCACACATATAATTTCGTATAATCTAGTCATATGTTCATGCATAAACTTTGGATGTGGCTAACTGCGGCAAGGTTAGCCACACATAGAATTTGTTATACTTTATTCATTTGTTCATGCATAAACCTTGGGTGTGGCTAACCTACGGACAAAGTTAGCCACCCATATAATTTGTTATAATTTCTTCATTCGTTCATGCATAAACCTTGGGTGTGGCTAACTCCTGGCAATGTTAGCCACACATATAATCTGTTATAATTTAGTTGTTGTTTATCCTTAGTTTCTTACACCACATTAAGTAGTATACCTAACTTTTTACTTCATGGGTTATGGAATAGGAGTTGGATAGTACTTAGAGACGATTTTGTTCTAATACATTAAGGGGATTAAGTCTTTCTTAGATGTTGCAAGGACCGTTGTCAATGAAAATGGGAGGGTTCGTTGTCCTTGTATGAAATGTGTGAACACGGTATTTGGAGAAATTGATAGTATAGAGAGACACCTCTATATTAATGGAATGTCTCCACCCTACGCTCGGTGGGTATTGCATGGAGAGCAATCGATGTTAGGGGGTTCACGAGCTATGTCGAAGTACGTCACACACCGATGAGAATTTAGAGGGGCATTCAAATGATGAGAGGGTAAATGAAATGTATGAAGCTATCCATGAGATACGAGGTCCGTTACATGAGAATGTTGAGAACGATGGATCCTCAAATGATGATTTCTCACATTTATTAGGTGAAGCTGGAAGGAATTATACCCTGGATGTACAAGGTTTTCTGCGCTTAATTTTTTGGTGAAACTCGATGCATATAAAAGTTTTGAACAAATGGAGCAACAAGTCTTTTGATATGCTTTTGAAACTTTTGAAAGAGGCATTGCCACTTGACTCAGTACACGGGGTCATATTACTCTAGTAAAAAGATGCTTAGTGGATTGGGTTTAGGTTATGAAAAAATTCACGCATGCAAGTATGATTGTGTATTATATAGGAGATAATTTGCTAATTGTGAGCATTGTCCGGTGTGTGGAGAATCACGATATAAAGATGTGTTCAATGAGAAGGGTAAGAAAGTTCCTCATAAAGTATTGCGTCATTTCCCACTAAAGCGTAGGTTGCAACGTATGTTTGCTTCAAAACACACGGCTTCTGATATGCGATGGCATAAAGATAAGAGAATGGAAACTGATGGTGTGCTTCGCCATCCATCAGATGCAGAAGGATGAAGACATTTTGACCGAACATATCCATGGTTTGCGTCTGATCCAAGAAACGTACGGTTGGCTCTAGCATCAGATGGTTTTAATCCATCTGGAAACATGAGTACATCCTACAGCATGTGGCCGGTTATGATAATCCCATATAATTTACCACCTTGGAAGTGCATGAAAGACTCTAGTTTTTTTATGTCATTGCTTATTCCCGGGCCAAAATCACCGGGGCAAGATATTGATGTGTTTTTGGAGCCTTTGATTGAGGAGTTGTATGATTTGTGGAATGAGGGGATTAGAACATTTGATACTTCGAAATCTGAATACTTTAAAATGCATGCTACACTTTTGTGGACGATTAACGATTTTCCAGCATACGGTGATTTGTCAGGATGGAGCACTAAAGGATATAAGGCGTGTCCTTTATGTCTAGATGATACATCGTCACGAGGGTTGCGAAGTAAAATTTGTTATATGGGTCATCGGCGGTATCTTCCATTAGATCATGTAATGCGTAGAAGTAAGTTACATGATGGTTTCCACGAGTTACGAGATAAACCTCGGGTGAAGACCGGTTTCGAGATATTATCCGAACTTAGTCATTTACGATTTGTTAGAAGCAGGAAGCATCCTAACAACATTGAAAAAAAAAAGGAAACAACCTGAAACCAACCATAATTGGAAGAAGATGAGTATATTTTTTACTCTCCGGCATTGGTCAAGCTTACTTATACGCCACAAGTTAGATATCATGCATATCGAAAAGAATGTCTGTGATAACTTGCTAGGGACATTATTTTCGATAGATGGGAAAAACAAAGATACTTTAAAGGCACGGTTAGATTTACAAGATATGAAAATAAGGAAAGAACTGCATGTATACAAGGCCGGTAGTAAGTTTGTAAAACCTTTGGCATCTTTTACATTGTCTTCCAAAGAAAGAGTTCAAGCATGTAAATTTTTGAAAGGTGTTCGATTCCCTGATGGTTTTGCATCAAATATATCTCGTTGCGTGAATGTGGAAAATGGAAAAATCTCTGGAATTAAGAGTCACGATTCACATGTTTTATTGCAACGTCTCTTACCATTATCAATTCGGTGTTTCGAGGACAAGAACGTAGATCGTGTAATTACTGAGTTGAGTAACTTTTTCCGTTCTTTGTGTTCAAAGGTTATTCGGGTGGAAGAACTGGATAGGTTGGAAAGAGACATTGTAGCTATCTTATGCAAACTTGAACGAATATTTCCTCCGGCTTTTTTTGATGTCATGGTTCACTTGTGTGTGCATTTGCCATACGAAGCCAAAATAGTTGGGCCTGTTACATACAGCTGGATGTACCCAATAGAGCGAAGTCTTAGAACATTAAAATAGTACGTGAGGAACAAATCTCGAGCTGAAGGATCTATTGCTGAGGCATATGTGCTAAATGAGTCAATAAGTTTTTGTTCAATGTATTTGGAAAACATTGAGACACGGTATAACAGAGTTGACAGAAACGATGATAGGTCATCACCATACATCCGGGCAAATCGAGATATTTCTGTTTTTAGACTCCAAGCTCGTCCATTTGGGAGGTCTGTATTTAGACAACTTTCTCAAGATGAAGTTAACAAAGCTCATTGGTACATTTTAAACAATTGCGATGAAGTTGAACCATTTATTCGGTACGTTTGTTTAAAAACCTTCAATGTTATTTCGAAAAATCAATGAACATGTAAACTATTATGAAATTGACTATCTTTCAACAATAGGAAACATTTTGACATTCTTCGAACGGAAAGATCAAATATAAATATATACACACGGCAAGAGAGACAATTCGCAGAATGGTTCAAAACTCATGTAAGGTTGTCTTTAGGTTATAAATTCTCTATTTGTATAAATTTATACTAATCATATGATTATGACACAGGCCCGAGAACTACGTAGTGTGGGAAAAATTAGTGAGGATATGTTTGCACTTTCGCTAGGGCCTGGATAATAGAGCCCGTTCGTATAGTGGATCTTGTGTGAACGGATTGCGCTTTCACACATTAGATCGGTCAAGTGCTCATATAACTAGCGATTGTGGTGTTTCGGGTCCGGGGGAACACGGCAGGTGGTGCTATATCATTTTATGGATTGCTAAGCGAGGTTTTAGCATGTACATATGTAGGGGGAATGAAGTTGTTATTTTCAATTGTGATTGGATTGACACATCATCCAATAGAGTTCATAATGACTTGGGTTGTCTTTCTATTAATATATCTCGCTCGGTGGTATACGAACGAACCTTTCATTCTTGCCAACCAAGCCGAACAAGTGTTATACCTGGAAGACATTAAGTACGGTGAGGAATGGCGAGTTGTTCAACCTTTGAAAGCCAAAAAAGTTTGGGACGTTCCGAGGTGGATAGTGATGACGAGAGCGAAGAATATGATCTGAATATTGGACCACTTGAGACAGAAGTTCTTGATAGTGTAGACGATATTGTAGTTCGAAGAAACGACGTACCACCTGAGTTGATAAATGTTGAAGTCATGGACCGAGCTATTGGTAATATTGATTTTAGAGAAGATGAGTTCATTGACAACATTGCTAATGAAGAAGATTCTGATTTTAACGATGAAGAAGTTGCAGACATAGTTACACCAGAATCTGATTTTAGTGACTAGGTTAGTAAGTAGGTTATCTTATTGAGTTTACATGTATATATTGTGAGTATAATTTGTTGTACATCTGCGCAGGCCTCCTCCTGGGTCCATGTAAGACACGTAATAGGGCATTACAACAAGTTAGTATGCGGTCTCAACCATAAGGCCGGAGGTAGTCAGCAAGCTTCAGGTTCGTTACGTTCGAGTGAGTACGCATGAACATTATATATTATATACATACTATATTTGAATTTCATGCATAATATATGAATTTGTGCATTTGTAATAGGTTCACAAACACCAAATACAAGAGGGCCATCTAAAAGTCTAGCACTTGCCCAAGCGGTCCGGGATAATGGAGGGAAACTACCTGTGGACATCCCCGACAAATTATGTGTTCCCATTGGCCCTAATGCCACATTGTTCATCAATGAAGTCGGTGTTCTTTGTCGCACGTACATTCCCATGCGTCATCTCGTGAAGTGGAAGAATGTGACACAAGCAGACAGAGACAATATAGTCCACCGCCTTTTGGTAAGTATATTGAATTTCATAATTGATATTGGTAATGTGAAATAAAACTAATTTTATTTCTTTCGTGTAAATTATATATTGATGTAGGATAACTTCATTTTCGACCCTACTCGAGAGGCAGTGCAAATTTACCTCAATCACAAAATGCCTGACGCATTGAACGAGTTTCGTTCGATGTTGCATACCTACTATGAGAATACCAAAGAGAAAGATGGCATTCAAGTAGCCCGAGGAAAACAACACAAAAGAGTGGAGAACTTGGATGATTGGATCTTCTTGTGTGATATGTGGGAGACGCCTAAGTTCAAGGTAAACACATTAGAATAATGATTTAAAGTTGTATCCTACATAAAACAATACACATATAGTAACCTTACTTTCATTGTAATGTAGGCCATGGCTGAGGCTAATACCGAGAATCGGGGGAAAATGAAATACAACCACAAAACAGGCTCGAGATCACATGTGCGAGTCATGACAGATCATGTACGTATATGTTGAAGTTTATATTACTAAACTTATTTGTACCTAATATAACTTGTAATATTTTTATTATAGCAAGCCGAAGATGAAGATCATGAAGAAGAGTTCAATCAGATTGATCTATTTCGAGTCACGTATACAAATGCTAACGGTGTATGGATCAACAATGCGGCGGAGGAAGAGTATGTAAGTTTCACAAGACTGAAAATTTTTATATTAACAAGTGTTTGTTTTTCAATTTTCGTTCAAGCATAATTATATACGTACGTGCAGGGCTTGATGTGTGATTTGCTTACTGCTCCTGAAGTGGAGGTGGACGGAGTTGTCCAACCGCGCCTAACTGATGCCGAGATAATTGAGAGAGTTCGAGGCTATCGTTCAGGATATATTAAAGGGTTAGGGGCTGGACCTGCACATAATAGGCCGGTGTCTTCTCATCCACGTGGTCGATCACGCTTCATAGAAGATCCGAGGGTCGATAAGCTAGAGGCGGAAAACTTAGAGCTTAGAACGAAATACAATGAGATTTCAAATACTTTAGATGAGTTTAGACGTGAGTTCTGTGAGATGAGGAACCAATTTTCTACCTTCACGCAAACTCCTCCGCCTAGTTAGATGATTGTACTAAAACTAGTATTATATGTTTATGTATTTTAGATGATGAAACGTACTTGTGTATTAACTATTTGATTATGTTATTTGGATGTTTTGAACTTTTTTATAAATATTTCATATTGATTAGTAAAACATTGAACAGGAAAACAGGTTCTAAATTAGGAATGTAAACTTTTTGGGAAGAAAATGAAAAAAAATATGAAACAGTGGCTATCACATTCAATCGCCGATAGTTGTTTAATATTTTTTTTTTTTTTTTGCTTGGCGAATTTCGCCGGCAAAAAGCTATGCCGAAGAAACCAAATTCGCCGGCTTTTCCACATTAATGGGGCAGCCCCCATTATTGCAATGCCGGCGAAATTTCTAATTTCGCCGGCTAAGGCTAATTCGACCGAGCTTTTACAGCGAAAAGCCCCGGCGAAAATTGGGCTATTGCCGGCGAAAAATTTCGCCGGCAATACCCCATTTTCTTGTAGTGTATGCATTTTCCTGTGTTTGCCACTAAAAATCCGAAAGATAAAACCGATGAGGAATGAGAATTTATGCATGAGCAAGTATGCGGCTATATTAGGCAATGGGTAGATGATAATGTTTTCAACCACATTATTGAGGAGACACATGCTAGATCTTTGTGGAAGAAACTTGAAGAACTATATGCTCGAAAGACCGGTAACAACAAATTGTATCTGTTGAAGCAATTGATATATCTGAGATATCAAGATGGTACTTCTGTGTCAGATCACTTGAATACATTCCAAGGGATTCTTCATCAGTTAGCTGGAATGAATGTCAAGTTTGAGGAAGAGGTTAATGCTTTATGGCTTCTTGCCACATTACCTGATTCATGGGAAACACTTAGAACTTCTCTGTCAAACTCTGTTCCTGATAAAGAGATGACTATGAATTTGGCCAAGAGTAGTGTCTTGAATGAGGAAACAAGAAGAAAGTCGCAAGGTTTTCTTCACAATCTGATGTCCTAGTCACTAAAAATCGGGGGAGAAGTCAAAGTAGAAGTTCAAGGAGTGGACATAGAAGCAAAAGCAAATCCAACAAGTTTTCAAATGTTGAGTATTACCACTGTGGTTTGAAAGGGCATATAAAGAAGCATTGTCGCAAGTTCAAAAGAGAGAACAAAAATGACAAGGGTAAAAAAAGAGTAAATGATGACAACAATGGTGAAAGAATTGCTACAGCGGAAGAGGAATATCTCTTTGTGTATGATGGTGATTTACTCAATCTTGTTTGCCAACCGACTGATTGGGTGATTGATAGTGGTGCATCAGTTCATGCTACGTTGAGAAGAGATTTTTTCACATCCTACACGTCTGGTTATTATGGTACTGTCAGGATGGGTAATGATGGTTTTGCTAAAGCCATCGGTATGGGTGATGTGTGTTTGGAAACCAGTAAGGGCACTACTTTGGTTCTGAAAAATGTGAAACACATCCCAGATATTCGATTGAATTTGATTTCCATAGGTAAGCTTGATGATGAAGGGTTTTGCAACACCTTTCAAAATGGTAAATGGAAGCTTACTAGAGGTTCTATGATTGTAGCAAGAGGTGAGAAGATATCCTCATTGTATTTGATGCAGGCAAAGGTGACAGATTCCAGTATCAATGCAGTTGGTAGTGATGATGCTATAGAGTTGTGGCATAACAGGCTTAGTCACATGAGTGAGAAGGGTTTGATGCATTTGGCCAAGAAGAATCAGATTTCTGGTGTAAAGAATGCACATTTAAAGAGGTGTGCACATTGCTTGGCAGGGAAACAAACCAGAGTTACCTTCAAGACGTCTCATCAACGTTCAAGGAAGCCAGGTAAACTTGATCTAGTTTATTCTGATGTGTGTGGTCCTATGAAAATAAGGACACTTGGTGGTTCTCTATATTTTGTGACATTTATAGATGATCATTCTAGAAAGGTTTGGGTTTATACCTTGAAGTCAAAAGATCAGGTATTGGATGTATTCAAACAGTTTCATGCACTTGTTGAGAGAGAAACTGGAGTTAAATTGAAATGCATCAGGTCTGATAACGGAGGTGAGTATTGTGGTCCTTTTGATGAGTATTGTAGGCGTCATGGCATTCGACATCAAAAGACACCTCCTAAGACTCCTCAGTTGAACGTGTTAGCAGAGAGAATGAATCGAACACTGGTTGAAAGAGTGAGATGTTTGCTGTCACAGTCACAATTGCCAAGATCTTTTTGGGGTGAAGCTTTGAGTACAGTTGTTCATGTTCTTAATCTATCACCGTTTGTTCCTTTAGGAAATGAAGTGCCAGATAGTATTTGGTCAGGGAAAGAGATTTCTTACAACCATTTGCATGATTTTGGTTGTAAAGCATTCGTTCATATTCCTAAAGATGAGAGATCTAAACTTGACACCAAAACGAGACCATGTGTATTCATTGGCTATGGCCAAGATGAGTTTGGTTATAAACTTTATGATCCCGTGCAGAAAAAGGTTGTTAGAAGCCGAGATGTTGTATTTGTGGAAGACCAAACCATACAAGACATTGAGAAGACTGATAAAGTTGAGTTGCAACAGAATGATGATTTAATTGATTTGGATCTGATTCCTTTCACACAGCTTCCTACTCAGGTTGAAAATGAAATGCATGATGATCAACATGTTGATACAGGTGATTATGAAGCTCCTACAGAAACAGAAGTGGATGATCAAGTATATAAGCAGTCTCCGACTGTAGTAGTCCCACCAGATGTTCCAGTTAGGAGGTCAATGAGAGATAGACATCCTTCCACATGGTATACTGTTGATGATTATATGTTGTTAACCGATGGGGGAGAACCTGAAAGTTATGAAGAAGCTATTGATGATGAGCACAAAAGAGAGTGGGTTGATGCAATGGAAGATGAGATGAAATCACTGCATGAAAATCACACTTTTGAGCTTGTCAAGTTGCCGAAAGGAAAGAGAGCTTTGAAAAATAAGTGGGTTTACAGAGTGAAGCAAGAACAACATACTTCACAGCCACGATACAAAGCTAGATTGATTGTTAAAGGGTTCAGTCAAAAGAAAGGCATTGATTTTGATGAGATCTTTGCTCCTGTTGTGAAGATGTCTTCTATTCGAGTGGTTTTGGGTTTGGCAGCTAGTCTTGATCTGGAGATTGAACAGATGGATGTCAAGACCGCATTCCTTCATGGGGATCTAGATAAAGAGATCTATATGGAGCAACCAGAGGGTTTCGAAGTGAAGGGTAAACATGAATATGTTTGCAAGTTGAAGAAAAGTCTATATGGGTTGAAACGAGCACCGAGACAGTAGTACAAGAAGTTTGAGTCAGTTATGGGGGAGCAAAGCTACAAGAAGACTACTTCTGATCATTGTGTATTCGTTCAGAAATTTTCTGATGATGATTTTGTTATATTATTGCTTTATATGGATGACATATTGATTGTTGGCAGGAATGTTTCAAGAATTGACAAGTTGAAGAAACAGTTGAGCAAATCCTTTGCCATGAAGGATTTAGGGCCAGCTAAGCAGATTCTTAGGATCCGTATTGAACGAGATAGAGCATCCAAGAAGTTGTATATGTCACAAGAGCAATATATTGAAAAGTGCTTGAAAGGTTCCATATGAGTAAAGCTAAAGTGGTTAGTTCTCCTTTATCTAGTCACTTTAAGCTAAGTAGTAAGCAGAGCCCTTCTACAGATGAAGAGAAGGAAGACATGAGACAAGTTCCATATGCTTCAGCAGTTGGGAGCTTGATGTATGCCATGGTATGTACTAGACCGGACTTAGCTTATGCAGTTGGTCTTGTTAGTCGTTTCCTATCTAATCCAGGGAGAGATCATTGGGAGGCAGTTAAGTGGATTATGAGATATCTGCGTGGTACTTCCAGTTTGAAGCTCAGTTTTGGGAATGGGAAACCGATACTTGTTGGCTATACTGATTCTGATATGGCAGGGGATGTAGATAACAGAAAATCTACTTCAGGCTATATGATGACTTTTTCAGGGGGAGCAGTGTCATGGCAGTCTAGGTTGCAGAAATGTGTAACACTTTCTACAACTGAAGCAGAGTACATTGCAGTAGCAGAAGCGTGTAAGGAGTTGTTGTGGATGAAGCGCTTTATACAAGAGCTTGGTTTTAAACAACAACGTTATGTGGTATTCTGTGATAATCAGAGTGCAATTCACCTTGGTAAGAATTCTACCTTTCATGGAAGAACTAAGCATATCGATGTTAGATATCATTGGCTGAGAGATGCTCTCAATGAAAATTTATTTGAACTTGAGAAGATACATACTGATGATAATGGTTCTGATATGTTGACAAAGTCATTACCGAGAGATAAGCTTGAGTTTTGCCGTTCTGCTGCCGGAATGGCAAGTTCCTCCACATAGCGGAAAAGGGGGAGATTTGTTGGGCCTATTTTGTTTTTCCTCATGTGGGGCCCAAGCTCATTAGGGCTGTATTTTGATTGGAAAAGGAAAAGTAGTAGCCGGCAGTTTTGCAACGAGAGAGAGAAAGAGACAGACGAGAGAGAGAAATTGAATTTTGGAGAAAAAAGGGCAATTCCGCCTCTGACCTTCAGCAGCTGTTTGCAGATTCGTTTACCGTTGGATCGAGCTGAAATTTGGTGGGTGTGTTCCCGGGGCGAGGTACTTCAATCTCAACGGTGGAGATCAGGTTTCGAGTCTTCTAACATCAGATTGTATTGTGCAGAAGTGTGCCACTTTTAAAGTGAGATTTCTCCAATTTCTCATTTGTTGTTTGCCAAGATTATCATTTATCTTGATGTTGATGTTGTATGCCTCTAGTATTATCTAGAGAGAACTCGTTGTACCCATTGTTGATTATAGTGGAGGTTTCTGACTTCAGTCCGTGGTTTTTTACTTCTCCGCATTGGGGGGTTTTCCACGTATAATTCTTGGTGTCAATTCTATTGCTTTGTTATTACTCGTATTATTGTTTCCTATTAGATTCACACAAGAGAGGGATAATTTGTCTTTAATTAAATCCGTGTTTATCCCAACAATATAACCCATAACTCATCCTTGAACCATTGCAAGAACTATCAAAACTCATCAAAAGAAGAATTAGATTGAGGAAACTACTTACCCACAAGCTCTTACTCTTAAAAATTTCACAAATTGATGTTGCTTCAAGATTGCAAACTTTTTTTTTCTTCTCCTTCTTTTTAACTTTCTCCCTTTCTCTTTCGTTTTTCCTTTCCTTGTTTTTCTGTCTCACGGGTTGCTGGCCACAAAAGTTTGGTTTTAATTTTTTTTTTTTTACATCTCCTACTGCCATGTGTCAAGCCATCCAAATACTTTTTTTTTTAATCTTTATCTCTTTTTCTTTTTTTTTTTGAACTTATCTGCTTCATTTTTTTTTTTAAAAAAAGTTTACACACTTATTTGCAAGACTTTCATTGTAATTTGATTACTCAGTCCTCTCCCAAACCAAATTTGCTTCCTTCTTATCCTTTACATTCTCTTTTGTCTTATGACAAATTATCTGATTAGCATAAAACTTTCATTCTTAATGTCTCTCTCCATTATGAAACTCAATTTTACCATCAGATTGTTAAGCATGTTCAGTGGAGGCAAGTTATGATGGATGAATTAAAGGCTTAGGAAAGAACAAACACATGAAGTATTATTCCTCTTCCTCATTCCCATCATGCCATAGGAAACAAATGGGTTTATCGTATTAATTACAAACAAGATGGAAATATTGATCGTTATAAAGCCCGTTTGGTAGACTATCTTGAAACATTTTCTCTTGTTGCTAAGATCATTAATTTCAAAATTAATTTCAAAATCTTACTATCTCTTGCTACTCAATACAATTGGTTTATAGCTCAAATGAATGTAAAAAATGCATTTCTTAATGGGGATCTATTTGAGGAGGTCTACATGAAACTACCATTGGGATACAAACCTCTCAATCATGTTCCAATTCAAGGGGGGCAACTTCTTTGCATGTTAAATAAATCCTTATATGGACTTAAGCAAGCTTCGCGCCTAGTTTTCTTATGTTTTACTCTCTTTTGGTTTCAAGCAATGACAATCTGATTGTTCTCTCTTTACTAAGGGACATGGTGCTTCATTTGTTGCTCTTTTAGTCTATATAGTTGAAATTAGCCTCCAAGGATGGTTCTCTTTTATCTTGTGAAGCTACATTGGTAGATTGTTATATTTAGCAATCTCACGGCCTGATATAACCTTCAGCGTTCATAAGCTCAGTTAGTTCATCTCTTCTCCAATGACATCACATCTCTTCCTGATATCCATTACTTATTACGTTATCTTAAACGTTCACCCGGCCAAGGTATTAAATTTCTCATTTCTGCAACTCCTCTTCTTCAACTTCGAGCATTTATTGAAGCAAATTGGGGGGCATGCTTAGACACAAGAAGATCTATTGTATTTTTCTTAGAGATTCGCTTGTTTCATGGAAAGCGAAGAATCAATCGATTTTTTCCCGTTCTTCAGCTGAAGCAGATTATCGTGCTCTTGCACTTGTCACCAATGAATTGGTGTCACTATCTAGCTTATTACACGAATTACAAATTCATTTTCAAGCTCCAGCTGCGGTATTTTGTGACAATTTGGCAACGATTCAAATATCAACTAACTCGAATTTTCATGAGAAAATGAAACATATTGAAATTGATTGTCACTTCGTACGTGATAAGATTTCTGACGGCCACATCAAACTTTTATCAATCCGTTCTTCTCTCCAACTGGCTGATCTTTTCACTAAGGCTCTACCTCTTCATTCTCTTTTCCTTTATTAACCAAGATGGGTGTTCATGATATTTACAAGGACCCACCTTGGGGGGAGTATTAGAGTATAACAAATTTAGTTAGAGCAAATGGTTAGTTTGTTATTCAATCTTATTATTTACCATTTTATCATCTTGTATATATTCAATGTAATCTTTCTTCATTAATACAAGTCATTATTTACATTTTCTTTCTCTCTCTCTTGCTTATCACTCTCCAACTAAATTGGTATTTGTTTATGTCAAAAACACTTGGAGGATACATAACACCTTCTCTTCCACTAAGCTTTTTGCAACATCTATGGTATTCAAGTTTAAGCCACCATTAAAAAATATATATATACATCAAATAACATATTTTTACATAGTAATTATTGAAATGTCATAACATTTTAAAAATTATTCAAATTGCAGTTCAATAATTTATAGAAATATTTTGTTATTTTTCATTGTTATTTCTAAGTAAATTTATTGGTTTTTTATATTTCTTTTAGTTCAATAAATTATGAACGGCTGTTTTCACATTTTGGTAATTTTTATAAAAAATATGTTATTTCAGTAATTTACCTTAATTATATATATATATATATATATATATATCAAAATAAAAAAAAATCGCGAGTGCAATTGTATCAACCCTTATGATTAAGACTAAAAGACGATGCCAACACGAGCATAGCTCAATTGGTTAGACACATGCTTCCTTCCTATCAGGTCGGAGTGCTCCTCTCCCCCAATGTAATATCTTTAAAAAAAAAAGTTTGAGTTACTTCTCTAAAAGTTAATGAAATGTTTGAAACTTCAAACTTTCCATGCTTATCTATAACTAGGTGGAGAATTTTGGAAAGATATACAAAATAAAAATGCAAAGCTATTTATTATTCAAACCGTACTTTATATTCAAAATCGATTTTGTTAAAACTATTCAAAGATCAATCTAGTTAGGAAGAAAATAAGAGCGTTAATCCTTGAAAAAACCAAGATTCTTTACACAAATGGCTACTAATATTCACCTTACGTGCAATAAAGAAATAGCAAGATAGTCAAATAAAACAGGCCCTACTATTCAAACCCCCATTTCCTATATAAACCCACTTCACCCTTAAGAGATCATCACAAATATTTCAGCTACATAGAGAGAGTAAAAGAGGAGATAAAAAAAAAAACCCAATCAAACCGAAGAATGTCTGAGCCTGTGTGCAAAGGTACGTACATACAAAAAAAAACGTTATTAGGGTTACTTACTAATAGTTTTTTATTTAAGTTATCATGACCTGTATTCTATTTTAACTTAACTCGAAAAGTTTGTTGTGTGAAAATATAAGGTGGTAAAAATTGACGCCTGTACGTACGATTTCACCACTTGATTCATTTTATATCAACTTTTATTATAATGAAACTTTTCTATTCTATTTACAGTTACAGTTTCATCTTTAAAAGGTTTTTCACGTAAATCTGTGTGTCAAAATTTTCAAATATCTCCGTCATTTATTGTTGTGTATTTTTAACACCTGTAATCGTGACTTGTTTTAGGTAAGAGTTCATGGCCAGAGCTAGTCGGTAAGCCAGGAAAGGATGCCGAGAAAATTATCGAGAAGGAGAACCCTTTGGTTGATGCTGTAATTCTTGATGAAAATTCAGTGGTCATTCTTGATTTCAGCTGTGATAGAGTTTGGGTTAAGACCAATTCGAGAACTGGAAGAGTGACACACGTTCCTACAATTGGTTAGTCTCGGCCCACCGACCGTTGAAGGAAACATTGTCACGGTTATATTATTATGAAATAAATGTGTTGTTTAAAATAAAATTAATGTTTATTATGAATAAGACTTGTGTATTCTCGTGTTACTATTATGAATAAATTTAGTTTTGTCATTTATTTCGATAATTGGATCGGTATTGATTTATCTATTTCGTATATGCGGTCAGTTTTATCATAATTATTTAATCGAACTAAACACATCGGTTTTATTAAAATAGAACTGAACCATCGAATAAAATATATTGAATCAGTTCTTGAACCGAACCGATGCTTAGGTATAATTGATTCAGTTTGTCATGCTTGAGCAACAAAATTTATGCAGAAAAAATTGAGAGGAAATAGATGAAAATGTTAAATTTTTTGAACCATTAGCCACTAAATTGAGGTTAAAGAAATAGAGGTGAAGAGAGTAGCAAAGATTGAGAGGGAGACTTACAAAGGAAGATGGGAGATGAATGGTTTTTTTTTTTTTTATTGTTCAATAAGGTTGTATAGTGACCAAGTAAAAGGAGGTAAAAAATATAATATATTTGAGATTTTTTCTATCATTACCTACATATACGGTTCGATTCAGTTTTTATACGGTTTTCATTATAAAAACTGGATCGAAACCTGTTCACATGGTTTTATTTGTAAACCAAAAAAAATCATTGGTTCTAATATTTGGGTCATGAACCGACTGAACTGGACCCTATTCGATTCGATCCAGTTCGATTCATCATTTTTCAAAACTTTTGCTATTTTTAAAAATATCAATATTTAAAAGGTATAATTGCAAATTACACCCTTATAGTTTGCCTAGATTGTAAATTGCATCCTTATGGTTAAATTGCTTGTAAATACCTTTTTGTAGTTTGGTACGTAAATTGTAAAATACACCCCTCTGTCGGTTAGTTTATCAAAATTCAAACATGTACTTATTCTACGTATATGTCAAGTGTTCCAATTTCATTCAAATAATCAGAAAATTTTAATAGATACGTGTAAATTATAGATTACATTTTGTTGATAATGACATTTTCTACAAATTGCACTCATTTATCTACGTGAAACTTGGTTATTTTTAATGGAATTGGAGCATGACACGTAGAATAATATGTGTCCAAAATTTTGATAAACAAATCAGAAGAGAGCTGTGTTTTGCAATTTACCAAACCACAGGATTATTTACAAGTATTTTCAAACCACAGGGGTGCGATTTACAATTTAGATAAACTATAGAGGTAATTTTCAATTATCCCTTTATAAAATGTAATTTTTATTGTATTTGTAACTGTCATATTATAGAAGCTAAGAAATACCTGCCTCTCTCAGCTTATTTTAATACTTACAATTGAATTTATGTATGTCTTGTTTTTTAGTTGTATAAATGAATACGTTTGTTAAACATGATGCTAAAATCGCAAGTTAGAATCTTAGACGCTCTTGTACAAATTAAATTGAGAGATCTAGCTACAAGTTTAGATTAAAACAAGGTCCAAATAACATGTTAATTAGGATTGACGTTAAATTTTTGGCTTAATTTAACAAAATATAGCGGGTTAAGTTTTCCCCCCTAGCGTTTTAATTTCTGTTAAACTTAACGAAAATTGCTAACAAAGGATAGTTTTGAATCATAAACAATAGAAAAACAACTGAATTTTAGATGTCACTACACAAATTCAATTTTGCCACACTGTTGAACCTTGCAATGCAATAATGATTTTCTTGAAGCAATGGGTTGCAGTTGATACACACGAAATTACAAAAACTAAAGTAATTTTGATGAAAGGGATTGATTAAAAAATTGCATTAATCTCCTTGACCATAAGCTTGAAGGACAAAAGTGTGATACTGAATATTCAACCGTCATCACAAAGGAGAACAAATATCTCATCTCATACAAAACTTATATTTTGTTCTTGTTAAAATAATGGAAACATTTACAAAATATTGATGTTTTTTCCTTGTATCAGGTAAATATGGCATTTTATACACCAATTTTTTCCTTTATTGGGTAACAGTCATTATTGGAGAGAGATGACTTTTCAACTCATTGTAATTTAATTACTGTTAGGTTTTGTGGAGATATATCAAAATCCCAAAACCTATCAATTAAAGTCCAAAGCCGTCTCATATGCAAAGCCCAAGTCAAACCATGGAATTGACCAAATCTTATTATGTAAATTGGTTTGGACGTGGACTACGAAATTGATGAGAAAGTGGCAGTAATTTCCTTAAACATTAAGGAGGCGGTGGTTTGTTGTCTTGGTGCGCAAGTTGAGATTAATTATAAATATAAGGTAAATTGGTATTAGGTGTGTGTGATGGCCGATAGGCCTTTTCACCTAGAGGTGCGGCGACAACAGATCAAGTATGAGAAAATATACTTGAGTTAATTAGGGTTTGTTCGTATTGAGAGAAAATAGAGAGGGGGCAACCGTTTGAGTGTTTCTTGAGGTTATGTATAATTGTGACAATTATAACTCTTTATTTTTGTCTCATTGATGTAATCTTCAACTTCATAGTGGAACCTGCAGAGTCTCCAAAAACAGGACGTACCATTTGGGAACCTGTATAAAATTTCTCGTGTCGTTTCTCTCTCGCTTTTATTAAAAATTCTTTGTGTTGCTATTTATCGTTCTTGTGTTAGTGGGAGTTTAGGGTTTGACAAACCCTTCAAATTCCCAACAACTGGTATCAGAGCTTCAGGTTTCAGGGACTTGTGTTAGAGATCGATGGATAGCAAAAAGAAATTGGGATCGAAAAAATTTGGTGATTCATATTTTTCATTTTGGATGATGCACGGTAAAAAATTGCATTTATCGTTGGGAGAGATGCCAGAGGATATGAAGCATGAAGATTTGAACAAACAGGTATTATCGTTGACTTTATATATTGATGTTGTCAATTATGTGAGTTCTACACAAAGTGTAAAATGGGAGAGTTGTTGATGTTCCCTCGGATTGGAGGGGTGAGCCAACAATGCGGAAAGGACAGTTAGCTCATAATCCATCAGTTCATGTGGAGGAATAATTGGGAGAATCTGGAAGCGCTTAGAAAATAGCCTCAACTGTCAGGCGGTATAGCGAACTGGTGAAGTTGCTCGAGGGCAATAATGTACTTTTGACTGGGTTCAAAGTCAATGTGTGTGTAGACGTTGGAGATGAAATCTTCGTTTTGAAAACCGGCTTGAATGCACACATGTCAAACCATTAGTAGAAAATTCCTTCTCAAAATTCGTTGCAGGCGAATAATGGGTAAGATGGTAGATCTCACCACATAACTGGAGTGGGAGTTGGTTGAGTATCTTTTCAGGCCTGATAGATAGCTCACATCGGAAAACCTTGCAGGGGTTATGTTAGTGGATTCTAACATGTATTGTTTTGCAAACCGGATTTGAGTTTGCAAGTTGAAGCCTTGGTGTTCTAAGCAAGTTATGAATTATTAATGCAGTGGGAGTTTATGATGTTTGATATATCTCCAAGTGGAAGATTGTTAGGTTTTGTGGAGAAATATCAAAAGCTCAAAACCTATTAATTAAAGTCCAAAGCCTTCTCATATGCAAAGCCCAAGACAAACCATAAAATTGACCAAATCTTATTATGTAAATTGGTTTGGACGTGGATTACGAAATTGATGAGAAAGTGGCGGTGATTTCCTTAAACATTAAGGAGGCGGTTTGTTGTCTTGGTGCGCAAGTTGAGATTAATTATAAATATAATGTAAATTGGTATTAGGTGTGTGTGATGGCCGATAGGCCTTTTCACCTAGAGGTGCGGCAACAGCAGATCAAGTATGAGAAAATATACTTGAGTTAATTAGGGTTTGTTCGTATTGAGAGAAAATAGAGAGGGGGCAACCTTTTGAGTGTTTCTCGAGGTTATGTATAATTGTGAGCAATTATACACTCTTTATTTTTGTCTCATCGATGTAATCTTCAACTTCATAGTGAAGCCTGCAGAGTCTGTAGAAGACAAGACGTACCATTTGGGAACCTGTATAAAATCTCTGGTGTCGTTCTCTACTTTATTATTTATTCTTGTGTTGCTATTATCGTTCTTGTGTTAGTGGAAGTTTAGGGTTTGACAAACCCTTCAAATTCCCAACAACTACTTGCTAAGTGCTAATTTAATGAGTGGAAAAGAGAGAATAACCATTTCACTACTTATATTATGATGTAAGTTACCAAAAATTATGACCCTTTATATCTCAATGAACTAAGCCATTTGCATGAAGATACTCACGTCCATGGAATATTACTTCAAGAAAGAAGATGCAGAGAGAGAAGACAAGACAAGTTTAATGAAGAAAAAAATAGGATGTAGAAAAAAGCTATGCACAAATAACATAGCCAAAAGAATTGGTTCACCAGTATCCATGCACCTGATCAATAACCAAAAGAAAAATTGAGTCTAGTACATTGGTATTGCTTCCTTATAAAGGTCTAGTGGTTTTACAAAACCCATTTCTGGACCAACAAAATTGAGTCTTGTTCCTCACATTCCATTGGGTGTTTGTTTAGTCCATCAAATAAAAGAGAGAAATATAAAAGACAGTACGAATGTATGATAATTCAAAAATTGAAAATGAAAAACATTTCAAAAATAAAAGAGAAATATTAAGATTAGATTGCCCATTAATTAAGGAATCTTTAAATGCACGTATAAATGGCCATATTAAAACAGCTATAAACGAGATTCAAGGATTTGAAAATGACAATTAATATGCCCATAAAAAGGGCACAATGGGAATGACAAAAAATTCAAACCACCAAATCTGATTTCCTAAATTTATATTCCCTTTACTTTTCAACCTACCATTTGGAAATTCTCCTTCGTTTTCGAGAGGCCTCAAGGTAAGTCAAAGTTTCTAAATCTTTAAGGGTTTTGTTCCTATTGATGTTTTAATGGAATCCAAGGTTGAAATCTTTGATTTCTTGTCGAGAAACTCGAAGATTTCAATTAAGGAAGTTGTTTTACGTACTTAGTAAGCTTCCCTTTAACCCTACTCGAGATTGAACTAAAATCCGTCCCGTTTGATTTATCCAAATCGTGGGCAGAATTTAGGATGTTTTTAATTGATTAATCTTATGTTGTAATTAATTTCGGGAAAGCAACTATTGTCCAAAAACCCTAATTATGATTACCCATTGAAATTGCAAACTTCCAAACTACTTGAAACCAACCCAAAACGCCTCTAAATTGCCTAAAAGCTGAAAATCAAACTCGAGACCCACCCCCCTTGGTGAGGTCGAGATTCGGGGTTTTTCGTCGTTTTATAATTTTAGGTGTCGTTTGTTCGATGTTTGGTTAATGAATGATTGTTAGATGTAACTTAATTGTAGGTGTTTTTGTACTGCCGCATGAACGCTTTTTTGGAACCTTGGAGCTAATCTACTTTTACCAAGCTGAGGATAAATAGAATTTACATGTAAACTTAGAAACCGAACAAGTTGAACGAAAGTTGAGATTGAAATTTGAATCGAAAGAATTAAAGTAAGTGAGCTAACTTACTTAGGCTTGGGAGTTAGTTCTAATTTGAGTTGAGAGAGCTCATACGTGTTTTAAAGGAAACAATTAACTCTTAGAACTTCTAAGTTTAGATTCACTTCGGCGTTTACTAATGATTATCGGAAGTTGAAGGGTTCGAAGTATAATAGGGTGGATAAAGAATTGGATATGGAATTTCGTATGTTTACTAAAAACAATGGAATCAATGGATTTGAGACTTTTATGTTAAAGTTAGTCACTCGAATTTATCTGAAGGCCGTTTGGCTTGACTTATTCATTGTTTTTCAGAAGTTCATACTTTCTTGTTTTATGTAGAAAGGGTAATTCATGATTCATGTATCATTGATCCTTATGTTCTTTCGATTACTTTGAATGGTTCTATTTATGTTTATTCGCAATTTAGACCCTATTTATGTTTATCACTACAAGAAAATTGGGTAAAGGCGGCAAAAAGTTTTGCCGCCTTTGCCCTTTTTTTCGCCGGCATAGCTTTTCCCGGTGAAATTTTTTCGCCGGGACATTTCGCGGTAAAAGGACCGTCAAGAAAGGATAAACCGGCGAAAATTTGTTTCCGCTGGCATAGGCTAAGGCGGCGAATTTCGCTGGCAAAGGCTATGGCGGCGAATTTCACCAGCATAGCCACTAGAAATTTTTTTTTACAAAATTCTCATTTTATTAAATCTATTCCTTATGAATGTTTCCTGATTTTCCTGTTCAATACATCAAATTTTACATACAAATTAATCTTCATGTATCTAAAATCAAAATTGAAGATTAGATTAATATTAATATTCATTATATGATAAAAAAAAAGAGGATAATACATTTTGTTAGACAAAATAAGCATGAATTAGCAAAATATAAGATGACAATTTATATTGTGTGGCTAACTTTGGTGCAAGATAGCCACACCCAAAGCATGTATGAAATAAATGAGATGACAAATTTATATTGTATGGTTATCTTTGTTGCAAGATAGCTACACCCAAAGCATGCTACGACTTATGTAAAAATATTGAAATGAATAATATAATAAATACCTATTAGTGTTTTCCATGCTAATGATGACTTCAATTAACGGTCCCTACAAATTCAACATATGAAATAAATTAGTTTATAAACTAAAATAATACAAAAATTGAATTGACTAAGTGACTTTGGTAAATTTTAATAAACCACCAACTATGAAACACCTAAGAACATCCACCAAAAAACTCAAATTAAACATATAGTTTTTCAATTCACCTAACAATTACAATTATGAAAAATCCACCAAAAAACTCAAATTAAACATATAAAACACCTAAGAACATTCAAATTTAACTCCTAACATTGACAAATATGAAAACCCCCAATTGTTTCAAGCCCTAAATTTAAGTAAATTCTCTCTATCAACAAATAAATCTCTCAATTAACAAATACAACTACTTCATTTATAACTAAAATCATCAATTTATTAAATAACTATCACAAATCATAAATGCCCAATTTTTAAGAAAAATAAAACCATAATATGGATTTTGGGCTTTAAACTTAAAAAAAACTCATCTAAACCAAGTAAAACTATGAAATATTGATATATAACTTGAAGGGATGATTTACTAAACTAGCGGAATTTGATTTAGTAAACTAATTAACATTTAATTATGGATCTATTAATATCATGCAATTTGTGAAAAAAAACATGTAGATTCATGCTTTAAATTTCAAAAATTAAAATCAAAACTTACATTGAGTAATAAATGGAGAATCGGTTGGAGGTTTCTTTACAGCATCAAATCCTCAGCAACACCGGATCTTCTACGCTATATCCCGATCGATCAAATGAAACCCGATTGTGGGATCGAACTTTAGAAGAAATTGGGAAGAAGAAAAATATTTTCTTCCCAATTTTGAATAGGGAAAATCGGCACTCAAGGGGGGAGAGGAGGAAGAGAGAATTCCGAATTTCTAAGGAATTTTAATTGTATGATTTATGAATGACCCAACCCTCCTATTTATAGGAAAATAGGAATCCTAATTACATTAGGATTAATCTATAGAGATAAATACAAAAAGAATAAAGATTATCTCTTTCCTTTATCTTGCAATTTCGAAAATGTCATAGATAAATAGGAGATTATTTTCTTTTCTTTATTTTATTTATCTTGGGTAAATAAATCTATATAATTATTATAGGATATAATTCAAATAATTATCTCCTACAAATTATCTATGAAGGCCAAAATTAATAATAAATAATTAATAAATCAAATTTATTTAATTAATTATTTTGGGCCAATTTCAATTGGGTTCATTAATCCAATTGGGCTTGAAACTCTCTCTTAAATTAATAAGTCCAACTTAATTAATTTATTTATTAATTACCATTTAAATAAAATATTTTATTTAAACAATTAATAATATTAATATTTTCTCCCGACTAAATATTATCCAATTTATATTTAATTATTAATTTCCATTTAAATAATTTTCATTATTTAAATAATTAATATTATAATTATTAATTTCCATAAATTAATAATTTTATTGACAATATTTTATTATTAATTTAATTAATTTCAATTATTAATTTCCGTTTAAATATAATTAATTATTTAAACATTTAATAATTGTTAATTAATTTCAAATTATTAATTACCATTTAAATATACTCAATATTTAAATAATTAATAATGTATAATTAATAATATTTCATTATTAATTTCATGTTTAAATAAACTCATTATTTAAACAATTAATAATGTTTATATTAATTACCGTTTAAATATACTCAATATTTAAACAATTAATATTGCCTATTTTAAGTAATTCACTTTACTTAAAATTTCCATTTCCTCTACTTAATTTCGCGACTACGATATTTGGGCTAGTATAGGGACCCGATGGACCTATAGATCATGGGCTTAATAATTAGTCAATTAAGTGATTAACAAATAATCAGTTAATTACTTATTATCTAACTATGAATAATTCCACTATAGATTCATAGCTGAACTCCCCTCACTATAGATGAGTTATTGTCCATTTAGTTTATCATTATTTATATCTGTGATATATCCTTCACGTGGAACCCTCATAATTACAGGCGGATAAATTTACCGTTTTGCCCCTGTAATTACCGCTTTATCCTTGTGTTCCCGCTGATTCTCCAATGAACTTTATCTTTAGTCGAACTAGAGATAAGGTACTTCTGTGATCAATAGAAGTCGTGGCGCCACTTGTTCATGTCTCGAATCAGTACATCAAGGGAGTTTCCTAAAGTTTCTAAAATGTTTAGGTATCGCACCGATCTAGTTAATTTATAGGAAAGTTATGAATTCCATCTCGTGAAAATGAGTTCCCACTACTTATCTAGTCATGTTCCCAAAACAGGAGTGTATTGAGCATTCTTACAGATCGCTCTCAACTATGTGAATCAAAGAACATAACTCCACAAATAGGAGTCCGCATTTCACTCAGGATTGAGATCTATCACGGTTGATAAACTTAGTTTGATATTTGATCATTTCTCGTAAATGGTACTAATGAGAAATTTGATCGAACATCGTGGTCTTGTCTTATACAATCAACATTGCATATGATACTTCCATTTCATGTCTCCCACATGAATGATCAGGATTAGATCATTTGTCTATAAACAAAATGCGAAGCTATCAACAGTGTTACCAGGATAAGGTTCCCAAACGTTATCCATTTACTGTAGACACTTTAAGTTACTCATCTCGACTTTAATCCTCTCGTATGACTCACATACTAAGTTGTGATTTCATAAGAGTAACTTAGGGTTTACTATTTGAATGTTTGATATTTATATATTTCCATATATTCCTAATATCATTAATTGAATCAATCTAGATAATATAAAGAACTTATGTTTATTTATTTAATTTATTCTTAATAAATTATTATTATTAAATAATTACAAGTTCTAGGACACCATTCCTAACATAACTAAGAAATGAAAGAAAACAAAGTAAACAACTTACCTTAATGGCCGGATTTAATGCTTGCAATCGGAGGAAGGGAGAGGAGAAAGAAAGAAAAATGAAAATTATGAAAAACCCAAACTTTTTCAAACCTAAAATTTTAAGTAATTTCTCTCAACCAACAAATACATCTCTCAATTAACAAACAAAACTTGAACAACTCAATTTATAACTAAAATAAAACATTTATCAAAGAAATTTCACAAATAAAAAAAACCCAATCTTTAAGGAAAAAAAAGCCCTAATATGATATCAAGGCATTAATCTTAAAAAAAAACTCATCTAAACTAATAAATACTCATGTAGAACTAAGAATTGAAAGAAAATGAAGGAAAAAACGTACATTTATGGCCAGAATCGATGGCTGCCACCGGAGGGACGGAGGGGATAAAGGAAAAGGGAAGGAAGAAAATGGGGAAGGAATGAGGAAGACCACCTTCGGGTAGTCTTTTTGACAGCCCAGGAGCTATGCCGGCGAAATTCGTCGGTATAGCACATGGGCTCACTTAAGAGGGACGCGTCCCTCTTAAGTGACAAAGCCAGCGAAATTTCGTTGGCTTTGATTAAAAAAAAAAAAAAGATAAAGGGCTATGCCGGCGAATTTCGCCAGCATAGCCCTTGGGCTTACCAACCCAACAAAGCAAGCGAATTTAACTGGCTTTGATTAAAAAAAACAAAAAAGATAAAGGGTTATGCCGGTGAATTTTGTCGGCATAGCCCATGGGCTTACCAGCCCAACAAAGCCAGCGAATTTCGCTGACTTTGATTAAAAAAAAAAAAAAGGATAAAGGGCTATGCCGGCGAATTTCGCCAGCATAGCCCATGGAAATTAAAAAAAAAATTCTTGCCTCCAAAATTAATGCCATCGAAATTTAAACTTCGCTGGCATTCCCTTAGGAAAGGCCGGCGAATTTTGCCGGCCTTTCCATACTTAACGACCAATGCCAGCGAATTTATCCAATTCATCGATATTTCTCAATCAATGGCGGCGAATTCAATTTTTCCGCCATGATTTCGCCACCTTTTCCTTTTTTTTTGTAGTGTATTTTGCACAATCGTATTGGAGGAATAATGAGACAATGCATAGACTGAGTGTGCTTGCATTATCTGGTATTATTCGTTTTGTGTTTACATATATGTATCATAAGGAATGTTAAACGTTGCGTGAACTTTGCATGATCGGAGGGGGGGTGGATAATGAGATAATGATGGGACTGCGCGTGCTTACATTATCTAGTATTATACATTATTACTATGATACATATATATATATGAGAGAATGCAAGGGTTGAGTGTACCTTGTATTCGGTGGGTGAGATAATGAGGTAATGGTTAGACTGAATGTTCATTACCTGTCATTATTCACTAGAGGTGAGAAGATATTATTAAAAACACTATGCGTACTTTATTTGAAAGCGAGATAATGAGGCATTGTTAGACTGCGTGTGCTTTCAATACTGTCATTATAAACATGTTGATGGCTATATTGATGTAAAGGTTGTGTGTACTTTACATTGTAACGAGATTATGAGATATTGTAGGCTGCATGTACTTTTAATATCTGACATTAATTATTCGTTTATTATTGATTGTATGGATGTAAAAGCTGCGTGTACATAGATAAAGTGAGTTAATGAATAATGTTAAAGTTGTGTGTACTTGCATTATTGTCATTAACCGTGTGTTAATCTTGTTTAAAATATGTTAAGACCTAGTGAGCTTAGCATGATTTTGGTTATATATGTTAAGATCGAGAGACCTTAGCATGATTTTAGTTATATATATTAAGACCAAGAGAGCTTAGCATGATTTTGGTTATATTAATGTAAAGGTCGAGTGTAATTTACATGGATTGAGCGAATTAATGAATAATGTTGAGACTGTGTGTGCTAACATTATCGACATTAATCGTGAGTTATCTTGTTTGAATATATTAAAACCGAGTGAGCTTAGCATGATTTATTAAAGATAAAGGAATATAAACCTTATGTATAGTATAATTTATTAAAGAGAATGAAATGAGAATGATATGTGTGTTATGAAACACGTTCTTCTAAATGCTTAAGAGCTTGTTTCTTGATTAATTGGGAGATCTCATAAGTGAAAGTTGGATACATGATGTGAAACCTTTTTAAGTGGTTGAACGGTAAAGGGTATGTAAATTTTATTTGGACACAAATCTGGATACTGGTTTGGAGTCTAATGTTACTTTATCTTCACTGGGCTTTAGCTCATGATATTACAATTTTTCAGGTATCGACCATGGTTGAGATCGTGGAAGAGGAGCTGGTGCTATCTGATCTGGATGACGATGATGACGAGATAAACTAGAGATGGTTTTATAGTACCCATGGACTCATGTTATTTCGTATTGTCTTTATGGGTTGTATATTTGTATATAAGCTCATGAGAGCTTTTTGGTTTTAAACTCTTATAATTCTGAAACTTCCTTTGAACTTTACTTCAGGAAATACGCATTTCCTAGTCTTTACGATTTCTCTGATTGTGAAAAATGTAAATATGTTTTGGATAGTCAAATTTTAAATTTATCCATGGCCTTTTTTTATACTAATACTTCTGCTGCATTCTAATTTTTAAACTATTTAAAAAGGGTCGGGTCGTCACATTAGTTAGCAATATTGATATATTTAGCATATCAATTTTTGCTAATTGATATAGAGTGGTTTTGAGCTGATAGCCTTATTTTCCTTCTTCAATTTATAGATATAAGATTATGTGTTAATTTCATATTTATCCAAAAGAAAACGGTATATATCATAAAAGTCGTATTGAACAATAATATTTCATCAATACCCACAATACATCCACGTGCCGTCCATGATGGAATTGAAAAGACAGATTCTGCCCTCTACCAAAAGTAATCGTCTTAAATCCCTAAAAAGTAGCAGTTAATTATGTCATAATGTCATATATGGGAAGATATTTCAATAACTGTGATATTTGTTTATTAATTGATATATTTAAAAATAAAATAAAAATTCAAAAAACACTTTCAAAACCCAAAACAGATTTAGAACAAAAAAAAAATCGTAACCCTAGAAAGAAAGTTGACTTGAAACAGATTCAGAACGAAAAAAAAATATTGTCGACTTGAAACATATAAAAACGTTTATAAAAATTAAACATATATAAAAAAATACACATTTGTATTATATTAGAAAAACTGGCATGAAATTTGTTCTTTTATCAACATAAAAAATGAAGGAGACGTAACAGTGATGATAAAAATACGAAATAAAAAAATGGCAATGAAAAAATATATAAAAAATCACAACAATAAAAGATATGGTCCATGAATTAAGGGATAATTAAAACATAAACATTTAAGGAATAAAAACGTACCAAGCGGAAATCCACTACACAAAATACGTCAATGGAACATCTATAAACATTACTAACGGAACCTCCTTGCACGCCGCCATATTTGGTTGTTATTGGGTAAACTAGATAAAAAAATGAAACTGCGGATAGAAATGAATAAATGGTATTTAAATAGGTTATTGGTGATATTATTCCTAAGATTATTAGTATATCAGCTAATTATATATCTGTCCATCACTATTAGTATATTAGTGATAGTTTATCAGTCTATCATTAGTATATCATTGATAATCAATTACTGATTAAATATCATGGTAAATCAGGGATAATTAATCACACTTATCTACAATTATTTTAACTTGCAGTCAAGTATTTATATAGTAACATATTGAATCACACTTATTTATAAATAAATGTAATTGCACATAATATTATTGATCTACAAACGTATTGAATCATACTGATTTACTAGTACATCTGTTAGCAACCATTGATATAGTATATATATCACTGAAATATTGATCAGTATATCAGTGGCTTAAAACTCTAGTATATCAATGGGTACTTACTGATGTAGTGAGCATTATATCAGCAGTTTAAACTCTAGTATATCAATGAGTGCTTACCGGTATACTGATCAGTATATCAGTAACTTAAACTCTATTATATCAATGTATGCTTACTGATATACTTGTATGAAAAAAGGTATTTTATGACATTTTTCTATGAACAGTAACCGTCCTTTTAAAATTCTAACATATATGTAAATATTTTTTTTTCTAACAAATTTGTAAATAGTTCACCTGATTATGACATCCATGTAAATTTCCCAATATATTTAGTACACCCCCTCAAAACTAAAGAAAAGAAAGAAAGAAAATTTCCATTTGGTAATTAAGGACAAATGCTTTTAAAACGTATCCTACAATAACTATCAACTAGTCATCTACATACAATGAAAAGTTAAAAAAGAATTTCTATAAAATGTTATGTTGTTATTATAGATCGCGAGAAGTTTTAATGATAAAAGATAATGATATAATTCTTACAGATCACAAAACCATTGTATTCTATAATTGAGTCAACTTCAAGAAATGAAATCTATCTCAAATTCAAGAAACAAGCACAAGCAATGAAAGAACAATAAACATCACAATATCGAAGGTCATTATAGAAAACTCTCTTAATTACATATAGATGAAAAATAAAAAGACAAGCTGGATGGAAAATTGCTGTTGAAGTTTTTGTACAGTTTGAAAGAGTTGTCTAAAAACACTTTTGGTAACGATTATATCGTTGAACTATACAACAATGAAAAATGAAATCAGGGGGTTAAGTTTTTTTGGCCATTCATTAATAAACTTCAACAAATGAACTACTTGAATTCTTGCTGTAAACAAACTTCATGATAGTAATAAATCTAAACAACCAATTAGTCCATAAGTCAAATTGTAGGAAACATTTCGAATGATCGGCTGTCATCTTTGGAAGGGTATCTGAGAGGCACGTGGAGCTAGCACTGAAATATGAGGGGATGAGTTTGTTTGTACTTCTTGTAATCTCAAAATTCTGGAAGTTATGCTATGGCTAGCTAAGTGGACGGAGGCATCAATTGGCCGAACCACTATAATTTCTCGTGTCTTCTTCTTTACTTTCTTCCTTGTGTTTGCTTAAATCTGCTGTGTTTTGGTTGTGTGACTTGCATGAAAGTTCCTTTATCATAACATTATCTTTTGGCGAAAATTCTTCTAAGGCTCTAGTAAACCTCCGGCGTTCTTGGTTTGTTTGGGTGACGACGACGAGCGGACGTTCTCCAATTCGATGAGGATTAAACGCTTGAGGGAGAAGGAAGGGGCAGAGAAAACGATGCTCGGAGAGTTTGGAACAAAAAGGCTCGAGGGTTTCTAGAGAGAAGAAACGTGCTTAAAGCAGAGTTGGAAAGAAAATGATGAAATCGCGTATGTAAAATTTTTCATAGGAACGCTAAAAGTTTGGGAATTTTTTTTTTAAATAAAAATTGATATCCTTGACTTTTGAAACGTGTCAATGTTTGAGATTCGTAATTAAAATTATTTTGACTCTTTAAAATCGTCAAGAAAACATGACGAAAAAAAAAAAATAACGCTTCTTTCCCTCATTATTTTCTAATTTTGTCTTGACACTTTTACCTTAAAATCCTATATTCTTGACTATTGTTATTTAAAGGGCCAATATTTAAAATATAAAGTGTCAAGAATACTACATTTTATGGTAGTAATTAAAGAGTCGGGTCTTTACATACACCGTCAAACTATTTTTTTTAAAAAATACCCCTGAACTTTTATAAGTATTTAAAATAAAGCCTTTTGTTTACACCTATTAAATTTTATGTTTCACTAATTATACGTGTGACAAGATACATACGAAATTGGATGACATACTATAAAAAAGTTTTTGTTTAGCATTAAAAATTTATCTTAAGAAGACTAGTCAAATATGTTTCTGCTCTCTACCTCTACGAATCGTGTTATTTTCCTTATCTACAAATCAAAAGTTCACGTGAGGTAAGGAACAAAAAAACTAAATAAATGTAACATAAAAATTTATTTTAAACACTTGTGAAAAATCGATATTTGCTAAAAAAAAATTAAAGTCCAAGGGATATATTCTTCACAACTAGTATAAGTGACGGGTATTTACTTTTAAAAAAACTGTTTATTTACTTAAAAAAATAGTTTACTGGTATTTGTCACAATTTATTTATTTCAGAGGTGATTTTTTATTTTTTTTACCATTTAAATTTTAAAAATAAAAATTTTAAATTTTAAATTTATAAAAAAAAAAAAGATAATAAATAAACTAAATAAGATTTAAAGAAACAATGAAGAGGATGGTAAAAAAGAGGAAGAGTATCTCGAGGAGTCAAATATTTGTCCTTTCAACGCCTTACCCTTTGAGATTTCATCTACTCCGTTAGAGTTTTGATTTTGATAGGAAAAAGGAAAATAGGAGGGAGGGGATCATATCTATTCTTGTGGGAAAGGCTATTTGTTTGTCCATCACGGTCTCTTCTTTTCTTCTCAATGTCTTATTTTGTTTTCTTCTTCTAATCTCTTCATTTCTACTACTATAACTATTAATATTATTATTGTATTATTTATTCATTCTCCGTTTACCATCGTTTTTCTTCAGCTGCATTAGAAGGAAGTATTATGTCATACCACTTGAGTTATACTCATGTTGGCGATCGTACATTTTCATTCCTCTTTTTCTTGATGGGAAGAAGAAGGCATGTTGATGAATCTTTACTGATGAACTATTTACTATATGACTCTAAGAATCTATATCTCTGATGAGATGGTGATCCACTACACTCAAGGAGGAGGAGGACGGGAGGTCGGTATGAGAACAACGTCGAATCGCACGATTTTCAGCTCATTATCTGGTACAAGAACAACGTCCGAATTGCACGATTTTCAGTTCATCATCTTCTCATTCTCCATACAATATTCCATGCCCATTATGTAGTGATATACTTTCTTTTTAGCCAAAATCCGTGGTGGGACTTGCACTCTTGCTTCTTCCGACCCAATGAGAAAATCTAAAGAAGACTTTTGAATTTTATTATATTATTTTATGTTGGTTATACTACACTGATCTACATCGAAAGAGAAAAAAAATCAATGCTGAAGAAGAGCAAGCAAAGTGAAAGAGGCACACGAAAAAGTTTTCAGATTCACATCAAATATTGAGTTCGGTTGTAGAATCCCAATTATAAAATTGGATTATCCTGTTGCCCTTTATTTTTTCTTTTTTGTATAGTGACTTTTTTTTTTCTTTTGGAATAATGTAATTTTTAATTGTAAAATATTTTAAAAATAGGTTTGAAAGAGGAAGATCCTATTCGATTATGAGATTTGGATAAAAAAAAAAGGATACTCCTTAAATTCTTGAGATCTCCCATGTTGTAAGAGAGAAAATTATAAACGATTGGAATGAAAAAATAATTTTGATATAATTTTTCTTGCTTTACCATTTTAGATGCAGGTGAAAATCGTTTTTTAAAAGGAAATTTCGTTGGGTAACAGAATTTCCTGCAGTATTTATAAATATAACATTTTTAAAAAGTATTTGCAAATATAGCAGTTTTTTAAAATCCCTGTGAATCAGAGATATCAGTGATAACTTATAAAATAATCAGTAATAACTATTAGGTAATCAGTGATTCATGCACAAAATATAGTAAAATCAGTGATAACTTGTGTGGAAATCAGTAGTTAAATCACTGATTACTCAAGCAAGACTAGTGGCAATTTTGTAATATTTTAGGTGTGAATTTGAGTTTTTTGCTATTTTTACAAATAACTTTTTTTACTGCTATTTTTATAAATATTTGACCTAATTTTGTTATTTTTGCAACTGCCCCTTTTTTAAAAGAAAAAAAAAAGCAGTTGATTAAATTTTTTGTTTTATATTATATTACCATTTAAATTTGTCATAATTTTTTATTTATATGTTATAAATATATTTATATATAATTATTTAACATTTTATATGCACTTGAGAATTATGTTTCACCAAAAAAAAATACAGTTGGTTATGTTTTATATTTGATTTTATAGATATTAGTTTTAAAAGTGAGCGAGAAATTAAATGCTCAATAAAAATTAGAATATGAGAAGTTTAGTCTTTCCATTTTATATATATTACTTTAAAATTTCAAAAGTTTTGTGACACCTTTTCAATTATCTAAATTAATTTTGATATTTTAAAGATTTTAGAATTTTAAGAGTTTATTTTTCAAAAAAAAAGAAAAAAATCTAAAAGTTTTAAACTCACTCCCTACTACTATAAAAATAAGTTTCTCCCACCTCTTTTTTAATCTCATTTTAGCTCCTCCTCATAAGACTAATTTTTTCTTTCAATTTTATCTTCTTTTAAAGTTCAATTTTATTACCGTGTTAAATGATTTTGGTTCAATTCATTGGAGTTAATCTAACTTATTTGTAGTTATTGTATTGTATCATGTGATAGATGTTTGGTTGATCTCAAGTATCAAGGATGAACAACTCTACTTTAAGAACATTGTGTGTGACACAAATGCATAAGTTATGATTATCTCCAATTTTTTTTTTTTTTTGTCAACAATAAACTATCATAAAGGAAATCAAACCACCCAACAAATATTCAGACTCCGCTTTGCTAAAGCATGAGCCTCGGTATTACAAACTCTACGAATAAAATAAAACTCGAGCTTCTCAAACAAAGGAAAGAAAAGGAAAATGGCTTCCAAAATACAAAAAAAAATCGGGGGGATAAAGAGCCTGCTTATTAATGACATCAATGAGCAACTTTGAATCGGAAAAAACAACCAAATTAGCGATATTCAAATCTCGCGCACCTTGCAAACCGTTGAGAACACATCTACCCTCCGCCTGAAACGAGGACAAACAGCAACAACCTCTTTATGAATTGGTAGCAACTTTAGACCCATATGGATCCTTAATCAACCAACCATATCCCGAGAAAAGAGATTCATCCAACCACGCAGTATCACAGAATAAAGAAAAACAGTCTGTAGAAGATAGAGTAATAGTAGAAATAGAAATACGACCTCTATCAAAAGGGATCGAAAAACTCTGAAACTCTCCAAAGTCCTCCACCATTTTAGAGATGCTATTACCCAACTCCCAATTGTCATCCAAGAACAGCCTAAACCCTAAACCCTAAACTTTCGTTAGAGTCAGCCTTACGAAGCCGTTGATGAATAATAATCACACTATCCCAAAAAGCCCCACCTTCAAATTGTCCAGTATCCAGCTGAAGAATTTTAAATATTTTTGTTATTGTTATTAGATTATTATTTACAATGTTTATCACTACAAAAAAACTGTCAAAATGCGACCAGAAATTTGCGACCAAACAAAACTGGTAGTTTTTTGGTGACCACCTGGTCACTTTTTTTGAAGGTTGACTCTAAGTGACCATCCTGGTCACTTTTTTGCGATCGGATCGCGACCAAAAGCGAAGTAGTCATAAAAAATGGCGCGAAATTATGGCGCGAAAGAAGCGACTAATTGGTCACCTAAAAAACGACCATCCTGGTCGCATTTTTGTGACTAAAATATGACTTGGTAGCAAAAAATGGCGCGTAATTTTGGAGGGAAGAAAGCTACCAAGTGGTCACAATTATAAGTGACCAAATGGTCGCAATTTTGTGACCTTTATTGAGCGATGGTAGCTTAAAATTGGAGGGAAGAAAGCTACCAAGTGGTCACAATTATAAGTGACCAAATGGTCGCAATTTTTGTGACCTTTATTGAGCGATGGTAGCTTAAAATTGGAGAGAAGAAAGCTACCAAGTGGTCACAATTATAAGTGACCAAATGGTCGCAATTTTTGTGACCTTTATTGAGCGATGGTAGCTTAAAATTGGAGGGAAGAAAGCTACCAAGTGGTCACAATTATAAGTGACCAAATGGTCGCAATTTTTGTGACCTTTATTGAGCAATGGTAGCTTAAAATTGGAGGGAAGAAAGTTACCAAGTGGTCACAATTATAAGTGACCAAATGGTCGCAATTTTGTGACCTTTATTGAGCGATGGTAGCTTAAAAATTTGGCGGGAATTAAGCTACCACGTGGTCACATTAAGAAGTGACCAGATGGTCGCAAATGCTGTGATTTTATGTGGCCAGTAATATATAAATAATTTGGTGGGATAAAAGCTACCAAGTGGTCACCAAAAAAAGTGACCATGTGGTCGTAAATTCTGACTTGATGTGACCCTGGGCAGTGACACAGGTTGATTCCCCTACATTACCGGTGGATGATCCTCGCATCATTTCTTTGGCAAAGGGACCTGGACGGATAGCAAGGTCGTATGGTGGATACGTCGGCAACGGTTACAGATTTCAAACGAAGGCCCATTCAGTGAACAGGGCAACAAACAACAGTGGTGTTTGCATCAAAGGTCACGTGTTCGGCACAAACGAAGACGATTACTTCGGAGTAATCTATGAGATTCTTGAGATTCAATACGCAAGTTCCACGCTAAAACGCATTTTTCTGTTCAACTGCACTTGGTTCGAGACAACCAGACGAGGCGGAGTCCGTAAGATTGATCATTTACAAATCGTTAAGGTAAACAAGTCTAAGCATATGCGCACCGCTGATAGGTTTGTCCTGGCTTCACAGGCGATTCAAGTTTATTACCTGAACTATCCGATTAATAGACGAGATCTGACAGATTGGTTAGTTGTTTGTAAAGTTAAACCACGCCAGGTAGAAGAAAACTTGTCCGAGAAAGACAACCATTCAGAGGAAGCTGTTGCTTTTCAAAAAGATGAGATAAGATGTCGTGCAATCGACGATGGTCAGAATGCAAGTACTCTTCGTCCTTTGAACGATGGAACGATAACATTGCATGATGATGATGATACAAATGCTTCCACTTCTCACGAACGTGACATTGATGCTGAATTTATTCGAGACGATGAATCCGATGAAGAAACAGAAGAAGAAGACTTTATGTGACGGACTTCTTGGAGACGATGATGAATGAGACATTTCGTAACTTGATTATTCACTGTGTATGTGTTTATTAAAACTATTTCTTTAATGAATGATTAAAAAAATATTAATATTTGTGACCATTTGGTCGCAATTTAACACAAAAGGTGACCACATGGTAGTAATTTAGAAGGGAAAGGCGACCAGTTGGTCGCATTTTTGGAAAAGTATAATTATATTTTTCAAAAAATATAAGTGAAATTACGACCATATGGTCGCAAATCTGAGCGGTAAATTTAAATTTTCATGAAATTTATGGGGGTGAATTTGAAAATTACGACCATATGGTCGCAAATCTGAGCGATAAATTTAAATTTTCATGAAATTTATGGCGGTGAATTTAAAAATTACTACCGTTGGTCGCAATTGTTGATGGGACTCGTGATATGACAGTTGTTCTGGGTAATGGTAAATGGGCGACCAAATGGTCGCTTTCAATAAATGCTACCAGGATGGTCGCAAATATCTCTAAAAATGCGACCATGTGGTCGTAATTTCCCAAGACGCGCGAGTTTTCGTTTCCTGGTTATGATTACATATTTGCGACCATTTGGTAGCAAAATCGACTTAAATTCAGATCGACTTCCTTCCCCCGTTTCCTTTTCCTTTCCTTTCTCTTTTTCTTTCTCTTTTTTCTTTCTTTTCTCTCTTTCTCCCGTTCCGTTCCCCGTTGTTTTTCCCCGTTCTCATTCCCCGTTCCTACTCTAAACCTAAAAATCCTAAACCTCCAATCCCAGGTTTCTATTACGAGGTTAGTTTTCGTATACATTTTAAGTTTTAAGTTAGTTTTAGTTTATGTTTAAATTTAGTTTTACTTAGTTTTAATTAATTAGTTTAGTTTAATTTTGTTAATTTCATTAATTGTAGTATAATGAATCTAATTTAGTGTAATTAATTACTTAGTTTACTTTAGTTTAATTCATCTAATTTTAGTTTACTTTAATTAATTAATTAGTTTAGTTTAATGTTGTTAATTTCATTAATTTTAGTTTAATTAATGTAATTTAGTTTAATTAAGTACTTAGTTCTTAAGGTTAATTAATCTAATTTCGTTTACTTTAATTAATTAATAAATTTTAGTTCAATTAATCTAATTTTAATTTAGTTTAATTTAATTAATTAGTTTAGTTAAGTTTAGTTTTTATTAATTAATGTTAGTTTACTTTAATTAATTACTTAGTTCACTTAAGCTAATTTTAGTTTACTTTAATTTAATTAATTAGTTTAGTTTATTTTAGTTTTAATTAATTAATGTTAGTTTAATTTAATTAATTTTAGTTCAATTAATCTAATTTAGTTTAATTCTTCATTACTTAATTTACTTTAATTTAATTAATTTTAGTTTAATTGTTCACTACTTAGTTTACTTTAATTACTTCATTTTAGTTCAAGTAATCTAATTTTAATTTACTTTAATTCAAATTAATTAGTTAGTTTATTTTAAATTATTTACTTAATTTATGTTAGTTTCATTTACATTATTTAATCAATTTAATTTACATTATTTCATTAATTTATTTCAATATTTTAATTACGTAATTAGTATTATATTAGTTTAGTTTGGTTGTAGGATTATGACGGGCAGACGACGTCCTCCCCAGTCAGACGAGCCTGACGACGCGAGTGACAAGGCGTCTCCGCAGTCGCCTACTGCCGCTGCCCCTTATGCGGACCTGACTACAGAGGAGTTGGACAGCCTCCTCCTCGGTTACGAGCCGGGACTTGCTGCGTACTTCAGATCCCTAGGCCGCGGCCATTCATCATCGACGCCTCCTCCGCCACCCCCGCAGTAGTTCTAGGATGCTTTCGTCTGTATAAAGCGTTTTTTGAATATTTGATATATATATTTTTTATTCTAATTCCAATTTTTTGTTATTAAATTTTAATATTAATTAAATAAATAATTAATAATTAATTAACTAATTATTGAAATTTAAATTAAAAAAAAATCTTAAATGCGACCATATGGTCGCATTTTATGTGACCAACTGGTCACTTATCTTCAACATAAATTGCGACCAGATGGTCACTTTTTAAGCGACCATCTGGTCGTATTTTGACTGAGTCCAAAAGTGACCATTTGGTCACATAAAATACGACCATTTGGTCACTTTTTTATGTGACCAACTGGTCACTTATCTTCAACATAAATTACGACCAGATGGTCACTTTTTAAGCGACCATCTGGTCGTATTTTGATTGAGTCCAAAAGTGACCATTTGGTCACATAAAATACGACCATTTGGTCACTTTTTAAGTGACCATCTGGTCGCATTTTTCAAAAGGTTGACTTTTTTGCGACCAAACTTTTCTGGTCGTATATTTGTGACTATCCAGTCGCACAAATTCTGGACCGACCAGCTTTTTGGCCACCACCATTTTGGTCGCATTATACACTAAAAACGACCATTTGGTCGCAATTTTCTGGTCGCAAATTGACAGTTTTTTTGTAGTGTATGTTGTTGTTTTTATGTAATTTAATTATTTAATATTAATTATTTTTATGTAAGGGTTTTTAATAAAAAAATATTGTTACTACTAGTAGATATAAGTTCAAGAGGGCCTCATTCTTGAGTTTTCAACTTAGTCAAACCAAAAAAGAAAATTTAAATTCTCTTCACCCTCTTTCTTTAATTTTCTCATCTCAAATACATATTATATCATCTAAAAAAAATACAAATTATCCACAAATATAACATGATACTAGGAACTTACTTAATAACTAAAATGACTAAATCTATATATAAACTATACATTATTAATATTATGAATCTAACATTCTCTTCCCCCACCTTGAAGATCATCTTCATGGATGTCATGGTACAATCACTTTAATTTTTGCATCAATTGAATATCTCAAGATTTATCAAATCTTTCTCTCTTTTGATTAGAAATGCAAGAAGCTTTTAAGATGGAATTGGACTATGACTTTTATACTCTCACTATGATCCCATACCAGGTTGTTTTGAGAAGTGTATGAAACTTGGAATATCTAGAAAATATTAATTTTGCCTAGAAAAGTTAAACATCTTCACATTTTAATAAAATTATCCATCAGATTAACATTGACTCAATGCATGGGATCTCCAATATAATAAATAATATACCTAATTAAATAAAAGTAAAATTAAAAAAATCCTTATAATTTTAAATAATGCAATTAATTATACATATATAAAATGACATAATTTATTCACCATCTACGGAAGGTTATTAAACTTAAAAGTAAATCATTAAATCTAAATTTAAAATTAGTTTTAATTTACTGAATTTGATTGTGTTTATCTAGAAATAAAATAAATGTATTTTAAAAAGAACTAAAAATTTATTGAAACAATAAAAAAAATACGCCACCGAGATCCTCACTTTTCATGTTGCATTTGAAAAAATGAAAATTTTAATACAAATAACACTATTTATTAAATATTAATTGAAATTGAAAATAAAATAAAATAAGAAACTCTTTATGCTCTATATTTTAATAGAGCACAAATAATAGAATTGAGGGTAAGATGGAAAGGGAAATATTTCTTCCATCATTCCCACTTTTAATATATTAGTTTTTATCACGTGCGATGCAAGTCGCTATGTTTTTTCATTTTATTATATATTCATATTCACATTCAAACCAATAATTTTTTTAATCCACTTAATTTCGCATTTATTTCATAGATTAATGTCACTTAAACTTTTGTTCCCTGAACCAAATATGCAATAAACGATTTAATTAATGAATATAGAAATAAAATAGTTAGAAATTTACTTTTATAAGAGAAGGGTTACAATTGTAAGTTTATAATGTCAAAGAAACATCAAAGAGAGGAAATTAAGGGTTTTAACGTTAAACGATATGAATTTGAGTTTGAAGCTCTCAGGAGATTGAGGAAATGCTAAAGTGTAGAGTCAGAAGATAGAGAAATTATGGTATGTTATCTAATGATGTTATAGCTAGTATTCAAAGCAAGATAGCGAATTGGTGAAGTTTGCCTGAGGGCAATAGGGAACTTTTGACTAGTTTTAGAGTAAAAAATGGTGTAAGCATTAGAGATAGAATCTCTAATCTAGCAACTGACTTGAATTTTAATGTCAAGCATATTATCAAATATTTCTTTACCAATGTTCGTTGGAGGCGGATAATAGGTAAATTGGTTGATCCCGCCACATAGATGGAGTGAGAGTTGCTGCAATATCTTTTCATACATGGGAGATAGCTCATAGCGGTGGTCTTGTAGAGCCAATTATGTTAATGGATTCTAACAAGTATATGGTTTGGCAAATCAGTTTGAGTTTGCAGTTTGAAGTCTTGGTGTTCCAAACAAGTGATAAACTACTCATGCAGTAGGAGTTGAAGATGTTTGATTTGTCTCTAAGTGGAAGCTTGTTAGGATGATGGGGACAACTCATTAATATTGGCCCATTTGCTTCCAAGCCCAATTTTATTCATAAGCCCAACAATCAGAAAGCTTAATTAAATAATTCTTTGACTTGGAATTTTTTATTTTGACAAAAAATCCACAGGGTTGTGGGTTTCACCTTTTTAGGGTTATTTTTTGTTTTATCTTTCTTAATATATTAAAAGTGTCAATAGATGGAGAATCTTTATGTTCCAATTTTATCCCTATTTAATTCCTTTTTACTTATATCATCCTTGACCTTTAACTCTTACTTTGGATAGTGCACCAATAATAAAGACATTGATTTTCCAAAATAATTAGATTTAATCATTTTAATTGAGAACTCCAAGAGTCTTTTCTTTTTCAATTATGCCTCCTATTCTTGAAGTTCACTATGATAAATTTATACCTCGATTGGCATGAGAGAACGAATTAGAATATATATATATATATATATTGTTAGATGTAAACTAATTATAGTTAGTTTGTTATTACTTAGTTGCATTTCTATCTTTGTATAAATACTTATTCAAGTGTACTAATAAAATTGAATGATTCATTTTCTACTTTTAGACTCAATTTGGTATCAGAGAAGGGCTTGTGGAGCCCACATGCCTTTCACTCTTTCCAACTTTCCCTTTCTGTTTGACAGTTGGCTTCTTCTTCGTCATTCCTTTCTTTCATCTTTCTCCTTTTTGGTTTCTTGTTTTTCAATCGATGACTTTGTTTCTTTCTACTTGATTTTTCTCTCAATTTTTCCCAACTATGGCGACTGAATCTTTGTCAAATCTGTTACCAGATTCAACAATTCCTCCATCTTCTAATTCTTCACAAAATCCAACATCCAATCCTTCACTGAATTCTTTTTCTTCCATTGATGAACGATCTAATCCTTATTTCCTTCATCATAATGATAATACAGGATTAGTTCTTGTTTCTCATCTTTTCACCGGTGAAAATTACAGTGCATGTAGTCAATCGATGATCATGGCGTTGGCTGTAAAACACAAACTTGGATTCGTTGATGGATTGATCCCTAGGCAATTTGTTTCTGATTCTCTTCATAATGCTTGGATACGAAACAATTATATGGTGATTTGTTGGCTCGCAAATTCGTCGATTAAAGAAATTTTTGGAAGTCTTATAGATTCCAAGTCTGCTAGAGAGGTATGGCTTGATCTTCAAGAACGTTTTTCACAGAAGAATGGACCTCAGATTTATCAACTTCATCGTGAATTGATGAGTTTAACTCAAGGACAATTATCTGTGAGTTTTTATTTTACAAAATTGAAGACACTTTGGGATGAATTGGTGAATTATTGTCCTGGTTATACGTGTGGAAATTACTGTTGCGATGGAATGAAGACACTGGCTGCTTTCTATCATACAGAGTATGTAATGCTGTTTCTCATGGGACTGAATGAGTCTTTCTCTCAAATTCGTTCTCAGGTGTTATCCATGGAACCAATTCCTCCTATTAATAAAGCTTTTGCCCTGGTTGCTTAAGAAGAATAGCAACGAGCTATTAATCATGTTGTTCCTGCTGAATTTATGGCGTTTTCCATTACTCATAATTCATCCAAGCCACATTATAATGTCAGCAAACAGAGGACAGATAGACCTACTTGCACACACTATAGAAGTCTTGGTCATACAATGGCAAAGTGCTACAAACTCCATGGCTATCCGCCAGGTTATAAGACTCGCTCAAATACACATCAAGTTCATCAAGTTACAGCCGTGACTGCCTCAGGTTCAGCAAACTTGCCTGATTCTTCTGCTGGAAATTTCATGAATTCATTGACTCAAAATCAATGCACACAGTTTATGACTATGCTACAATCTCACCTAGAAGCTACAAAGGCTTGTCCCAATCCCTCTGCTGCTATCTCATCTAGCTCAGGTATTTGCTTCACTATTTCTGAGAAGTGCTTAACTGTTTCCGAGAAGTCTGGTTTTGAGCATTGTTGGATAGTAGATTCTGGTGCTTCAAGTCATATTTGTTCACAAAAATCTGCTTTTTCTTTCCTCAAGCCTATAGAGAATGCTTTTATTACCTTGCCTAATCGAGAACAGATAACTGTGGCTTTTATTGGGGATGTTCAGTTAAATGAAAATCTTCTCTTAAATAATGTTCTTTTTGTTCCTCATTTCAGTTTCAACCTGATTTCTGTGAGTTCATTGACCAGAGATTCTAATATCTTTGCTCTGTTTTATAATGAACACTGTTCTATTCAGGAATTGTCAAGTTTGAGGAAGATTGGCAGTGCTAAGAGAATTCAAGATCTTTACATACTAGATTTGCATTTTATTGCTCCTTGTAAGTTTTTCATTAATTCAGTTGTGAATAAGGTGAGCTCGCAGACTTGGCACTTTCGTTTGGGACATATTTCACCCCATGTTTTACATACTTTGAATTCTCAAATTCCTATTTCTGATGCTCCATGTTATGTTTGTCCTATTGCAAAGCAAAAAAGACTTTCCTTTATATCAAATAATAGAAAATCTGCTTCTGTTTTTTACTTGATTCACTGTGACACATGAGGGCCGTATCATATGCCCACTCATTCTGGTCAGCGTTATTTCTTGACTTTGGATGATGATTATAGTCGTTTTACATGGATATTTCTAATGAAGCATAAGTCTGAAGCCTTAGCAATTGTTCCCCGCTTCTTTAAAATGATAGAAACTCAATTTGGCATGATTATTAAATGTTTTCGTTCAGATAATGTTCCTGAACTTCGATTTACAGAGTTTTTTCATTCGAAGGGAGTTCTCCATCAGTTCTCTTGTATTGAAAGACCTGAACAGAATTTTGTGGTTGAACGAAAGCATCAACATCTTCTTAACACAACTAGAGCACTCTATTTTCAGTCTCATGTTCCTCTTTCTTTTTGGGGAGAATGTGTTTTAACTGCAGCTTTTCTCATTAACCGTATTCCTTCTAAATTTTTACAAACCAAATCTCCTTATCAGTTGCTTTATAACTCTGATGTTGATTATAAGCCTTTCAGAGTGTTTGGTTCCCTATGTTTTGCCTTTACTCTTCAAGCTAATAGAACTAAATTTCAGCCTCGAGCACAAGCTTGTGTCTTTGTCGGTTATCCTGCTGGTATGAAGGGATATAGGTTATATAATATTGTTACAAAACAATTTTTTGTCTCTCGGGATGTTGTATTTCATGAAGCTATTTTACCTTTTCAAACAGTTACTACATCAGATGTTCCCGATCCTTTCCCGGACCTTGTTCTTCCTATAATTCAAAATGAACCAATTCCATATTCCACCTCCTTGGATGATTCTCCCGTTTCCTTACAAGAGCCTATTCAAACTCAATCCAATGCTTTCCAACCACAACTTGTTCTTCCTCAGGTTTCCCAGCCACATTCTCCTGATATTCAATCTTCTTCACCAGAACACCAACCCATTTTAAGAAAATCAACCAGACGTTCTCATCCTCTTTTATATCTTCAGAACTATCATTGTAATCTCTTATTAACCTCTGACACAACCCAATCTCAATCTTTGTCTCTTTATCCTATACATAAACATCTTTCATACTCATCTTTTTCACAATCTCATGCTCAGTTTCTTATGCATGTTTCTTCACATTTTGAGCCTCTTTTCTATCATCAAGTCGTTCTTTTTGCTCATTGGAGAGATGCAATGAAATCTGAATTGGATGCTATGGAAAAAACACATACTTGGGATGTTATATCTCTTTCCAAGTCTTAGCATTCCATTGGATCCAAATGGGTTTATAAGATCAAATTTAATTCTGATGGCACTATTGAACGGTATAAGGCACGTCTAGTTGCCAAGGGTTATAATCAACAAGAAGGGGTTGATTATTTTGATACTTTCTCCCCTGTGGCTAAGCTTGTTACTGTCAAGTTACTTCTTGATCTTACTGCCATTAACAAATTGTCTTTCGCCCAAATGGATGTCAACAATGCGTTTTTAAATGGTGACTTATTTGAAGAGGTTTATATGGATTTGCCCCTTGGTTACAAAGTTTCTAGTATACCTAAGGAGGGGGAGAGGCTTGTTTGTAAACTAAATAAGTCCATTTATGGTCTTAAACAAGCCTCTAGACAATGGTTTTTCACAATCAAAGGCAGATTACTCCCTTTTTACTCGTGGCTATGGTGATAATTTTGTAGCCTTATTGGTGTACGTGGATGATATCCTTATTGCAGGACCAAATCCACAAATGATCACTATTGTTTAGGAACTATTGCATACACATTTTAAACTCAAGGATCTTGGCATTCCAAAATATTTTCTTGGGTTAGAATTGTTCGATCCTCTTTGGGTATTTCTCTTTCTCAGCGTCATTACACTACAAGAATAAAAGGTTCTACCGACGTCAGAAATGCCGGCGCACGTTCACGGCGCCGGCAAAAGCCAAATAAAAGCGACCATTTCGGGGCGCACAATCGTCGCCGGAAATGGTTGACCAATACCGCGCAAGCCTTATCTTGCGCCCGGTATTGGATTAGTTCAAGCCAGTAGGCCCAATCACGGCCCTTGGGCTTGATCTTGGCCGACATTGGGCTGGCCCAATGCCGGCGCCTATGGGTATTAAGTATCGCCGGCGCTATCGTGCGCCGGCGATACAACTTTCGATTTTAGCGCCCCCCGAATCCCTTCTTTCTTCTTCTCCCTTTTTCATTTCTGTTTTCTCTCTCCTGCTCCAGCAAGACGCCTCCACCGCCCCTTGCATTCTCTTCTCTTTTTTCCGTCGATTCTTCACCGATTTCCTCCGGTTCAAAAGCCAAAATTTACATCATCCATCGTTTTAGGTATGTTTCTATACTCTATTTTACTAAAATAATTATTATTTGGTTAGATTTCATAGTTTTTAGTTTTAGGTTTTTTTTAAAAAATTGGGTTTTTTGTTGTTTTATTGTTTAATTCTTAATAATTAGTTGTTATGAATTAGATTGGGCACACACAATACATGATTGAATGGAGATTTGAGATAATTTTTTTTTTTTTTATCAATATGGATTTTGTTCAAATTGACTATTTTGAGTTTTTAGGTTTTTTTTTAAAACAATTGTGTGTGTTATTTACTTTTAGTGTTAAATTGTTAATATTTGGTTATTATGAAGTAAATTAGTTACTTTATACATGAGTGATTATAGATTTGGGATGAATTTTATCAATTATTGATAATATGAATGAACAATTTATTTAATTTTTATTGTTTTTTGTATTTAATTATGTGATTAATTTTAAACTTTGCATATTTAGTGGGTTTTTTCAATTTGATGTTTTTGAGTTTTTAGGATTTGTTAACATGTTTTTATTCTAATTTGTTTAAAAAAATGATTCAAATAATTAATTAAATAATTGATTGAACAAAACTTGAATTGTTTTAAAGTTTAAGGAAATTTCAAACTTTTTAGCATATAAACTCACTGTTTTTTTTTTAATTATGTGATTAAATATGAAAGTTGCCTATTAAAATGACTGAATAATGCAATTGTAAATTGAAACAGATAATATTTTCGGATCTTTCGTGAGCTTATATACAAATGTCGGGATCCAGGTTAATTTTCCGACCTTTTTATATTTTAACGTCGTTATGTTTTGGGAGACGGCTATCCTGCAGACAAAGTTAGCCGTCTCAAAGAATGTCTTAATGTTTTTATGTTTTTGCTTAGATTGACATGTGTGTTGATATAATTTTTTTTTTTAGTTTTTTTTTTTGAATGTCACGGGAGACGGCTAACCTGCAGCAAAGTTAGTCGTCTCAAAATATGTATATATTTCTTTTTTATATAGTTTGTATGTTTAAGGGGTTTTTACATTGAGGAGTAGAACTTTAGCATGAAATTTACTTGGGATTTTTTTGTTTAAAATAGGTCGAATGTCGATAGGAGTTGGATGAATCTAAATGATAGGTTTTGTAAAGATAGGTCGAGTATCGATATGAGCTTGGAAAATACTATCGCAATAACGTACAAAAGTTTGGTGAAGAGCAAGCTGACCACATGAAACATCCGAGAGTGCATAGTGATGATGAATGGGGGTTATTAATCGAGAAGTTGAAATCACCTGAATTTAAGGTAAAATCGTATTATCTAAATCTTAGTATCTTTATTTAGGAAAAATAACTAAATAATTACTTATGATATTCATTTTGTGTAGAAACTATCGAGACAAACACTCATTCCCGAGCGCGATCTGTATTTACATAAAGGTGGCTCGAAATCCAATGCTAACAAACTTTATGAGATGGTAATACTATTTCACACACTTTACTTATTAAACTTTTTTCTATTTTTGTAGTATCATACACATTTTATATGAATATTTGCAGAGACAAGATAACCCAGGAAGCTACATGGGTCGACGTGTTCGAGCAACAACATTCTTATGAAAGTCCAAAAACGTGGGTGAGCGGACGGTAGAAGAACATCACGTAAGTTTGTTATTTTAACTTTGTTATGTTTTTGTTTTAAATATTTTGTATTCATTTTGTGTTTTTTTCTATTGCCTTAGAAAAAAATGGTGGAATATATTAATCCGCCACAAGTTGCGTCGGACACAACTGGATTCAAGCCCATCTATTACGATATCGAGGCAATGGAGATGACTTTGGGTCATAGACCAGGCTATAGGAGAGGTATGGGCGGAGGGCCTAAACCTCCCCCAAGGTCAAGTAGTTCATCGAGATCTTCCGTGTCTTCACAAGTGGAACAACTCACCCAAAGTCAACAACAACTAGCTCAAAGTCGGCAACAACTAGTTGAAGCCCTTACTACTATTGAGGAACTTCGAGCTCGTGATGTGGAACGTGAGGCTCGTGAGGCGGCACGTGATTTAGAGGCCAGGAAACTTCGAGAGGACTTTGATGCGTTCATGAGAAACTATAGAGGTGGTGGGGATGGTCATGCTTAGGATTTACATGTACTTTGAACACATTATGTGTTTGTTGTAGTATTTTAAGACATCATGTGTTTTACTTTCTTAAAGACATTATATTTGTCTTAATTGAACTTTAGTTAATTTCTATCACATTTTGTCACAACTTTTTCTGGTTCTGGATTTTATATGGTTTAGAAAAAAACAGTGGCTTTTGAGGAGCTTAAAATAAGTAAAATTTAAAAAAAAAAAACGTGGCAATACCGCGCCATAGCGCGCAAGACCTGGGGGTTACATGCATATAATTGTAACCTTATTGCCAGGTGCTACGGCGCCAACAATACGTTGATCGCGTGGCCAGTAGCGCCGCAATAATACAATTAGTACTTCTGCTATAGCGCCGGAATACCTGGCAATGGGGTTTAGGATTAACCCCATCGCCGCGCCACCACGCCGGGGATGCTTTCTTAGCATCCCCGGCGCTATATAGACAACGCCGGGGATGCGTTCCTAGCATCCCCGCGCTATGAATAGCCACGCCGGCGATGCCTGGAAATGGCATCCCCGACAACCCAGGCTTCGGCGCTATTTCCTGGCGGAAGTGACGTCGGTGATACCTTTTACCGGCGCATGTTTAGGGTATTGCCGGCGCGAAGGTGCGCCGGTAGTACCCATTCATTTTGTAGTGTTATGTCTTACAAATAATTGATGATTGTGGCCTTTTAGGATCCAAACCATGTTTATTACCAATGGATCCAAAGACTAAACTTACACTTACTGATGGTGATCTTTTGGAGGATCCTTCTTCTTATCGAAGACTCATTGGAAGGTTATTATATCTTACAATCATGTATTGCTTACACAGTCCATCAGCTTAGTCAGTATGTATCAACACCTCGTGTACCTCATATGGCTGCTACACATCATTTGATTAGATACTTGAAGTCATGTCCAGGCCAGGGGTTACTCTTATCTTCTTCTTCTTCCCTTCAATTGTGTGCTTTTACCGATGCTGACTGGGGTTCTTGCTTGGACTCTCGCAAGTCTACCACTGGGTTTTGTATTTTCCTCGGGGATTCTCTCATCTCATGGAAATCAAAGAAACAATCTACAGTGTCCTGGTCTTCTGCAGAGGCTGAATACCGTGCACTAGCAACTACCGTTTGTGAGCTCATTTGGTTGCAACAACTTCTTCTTTGTTTTCATGTGTCTTTTTCCCCTGCTTTGGTTTTATGTGATAATCAAGCAGCTGTGCATTTGGCTTCTAATCCTATCTTTCACGAACGTACGAAACACATCGAGTTAGATTGTCATTTTGTTCGTGAGAAGCTGCTTGTTGGTGTAAAGTTGCTGCCCTATTCGTACACAACATCAATTAGCTGATATTTTTACCAAAGCATTACCTCCTGCTTCTTTTACTCATCTATTATCCAAGATGGCTATTATAAATCTTCATAGTCCATCTTGAGGGGGAGTGTTAGGTGTAACTAATTATAGTTAGTTTGTTATTACTTAGTTGTATTTCTATCTTTGTATAAATACTTATTCAAGTGTACTAATAAAGTTGAATGATTCGTTTTCTACTTTTAGACTCAATATATATATATAATCGAACCAATCTTGAAGAGAAACAAACAAAGATTATTAATCGATGATGTAACTTCCATGGACGACAATACGCGCCTAATGGATCATGTGTAGCTGTAATTTAAAAGGGAAAAAAAATTCATTGATGGATTAAATCTCATAATAATACTTGGTTGTTGGGGAAGAGAAATTGACGAGTTTCTTTGTTTCGGTATACTGAGAAGAATAAAATCAAATGAAAAGGAAGAAGAGGTTGGACGTTCTCAGATTTGGAAAGAAATTAGATCTCTCACTCTCTGTGTTCAACTCAAAGTCGGTTTATCAGGAAGCCGATTAGAATCAAAGAGAATTTCTTTTAATCATCTTAAACTGCGATCTTTCATGTTCAACAAAAGAAAACCAATCCCCTTCATGATATGAAGAGTAAAAAATTATCAATGAAAAGAGACGACTTGGAAGAAAAAAAATGAAAAGGGGATAATATGATCGCATGAATACCACAAATCTCATTAACTATTATTAAAATGCATTTAGAAGAGGATTTAAAATGAACAAAATTTTGCATAATTTAACGGTAAATATAAGTCTCAAACAACGAACTTAAAAAGTGAACTTATATCAGAGAACCCAAGTCAGGAAGTCTTCATTTATAAACCATAACATTTTTATCTCAAAAAAAAAAAAAAACCATAACATTTTATTTCATTGACATGAGTATTAAATTTTATTTTATTTTATTTCAATAATGAAATTATACTTTCTAAAGGTTAAAATCATAAATTCTACATTACTTTAATACCCATCTTTATTTACATTTATAATGCAAATATTTTTTTTTTAAATTACGACAACTAAAATATTTAGTAATGAAAATTGAGATACAAATTTGACCATAAAACAACGTAAAAACACTTGTAACGCATGTTAATTGGAATAGTATATAATACAAGGAGAATTGTTTTTTGTGCACTTCAGTCGTGGAATTGTTTATCAAGCGAGCAACGGCGGTTGGTTATTACGAAGAAGACATTCTTGATATTTGGGCAGTAGGTTTTGGTGAACAATCAATTTTAGGTTATTTAGGGTTATTCATTATTGAGAGGAAATAGAGAGTTATAATTTATCGTAAACTTTTATTTTTCATCTTCATAGTGAAACTTACAAATTTACAGAAGATAGAACGTAACGTAGCAATTGAGAACCTGTATAAAATCTCTTTTATCGTATTTTCTCTTGCTTATTATTTATTCTTGTATTGCTATTTATCGTTCTTGATTTAGGGATTTGCAAACCTTTCAAATTCCCAACACCATATTTACTTAAAAAATAGTTTACTGATATTTGTCACAATCTGTTTATTTCAGAGTTGATTTTTTATTTTATTTTTTACCATTTAAATTTTTAAAATAGTAAATAGAAAATTTCACATATATAAACTAAAAAGATAATAATTATACGAAATAAGATTCAAACCAACAATAAAGAAACAATGAAGAGGATGGTAAAAAAGAGGAAGAGTATCTCGAGGAGTCAAATTTTTGTCCTTTCAATGCCTTGCCCTTTGAGGTTTCTTCATTACTATTACTATAACTATTATTATTGTTATTTTATTTATTCATTCTCCGTTTACCATAGTTTTTCTTCACCTGAAGCTGCATAGGAAAGAAGTATTATGTCAAACCATTTGAGCTATGTTCATGTTGGCGATCATGCATTTTCATTCCTCTTTACTCTAAGATGCTGATTTATCTATTAATTTTTGAATTTCAACTCTTGAATATTATGTGTGTAAATCCGAATTAATTAGGTTCGTTAACACAAATTTTCAAACAAATTAAATAACTTTGAAATAAGTATAATTTTGTATTCATAAATAACAGTGGTGACAACTTCTAATAGGAATAATCCGAAGATAATTTTTTTTTTTAAATAAACTTTGTTTTGAGGTTGATCCACGTATTTCTAATATAAAAAGGATTGAGTCTTTGACTTTTTAGCTTCAGAAGAATGTTCTATATAATTTTGAAGTTTGAACACTAAATTTGTTTAGAACATGTGAGATGTAAATATCAAAATTTACCTTCGAAGACGTCGTCGAGCTCTTCAAAAGTGTCTGTCTGAGTATTTCCTCTTGAATAGTGAATGACGCATTCTGTTTATAGAGTTTTCTATAGATCTTTGGTTAGTATGAACTTCATTTGATTTTAGACACAATTGCCACATGAAAATATGACTCGAATTAGACAATTTCGAACCTTTTTTACAGGTGAAGTGAAAGGTGTTCACTACTTGTTTAACTTGTCTTTTGAAAGAAATTACGTAGAAAAAAATGTAAATTGTTATTTCTTAATGGGAAGAAGGCATGTTGATGAACCTTTAGCGATGAACTATTTACTATATGACTCTAGGAATCAATATCTCTGATGAGATGGTGATCCACTACACTCAAAGAGGAGGAGGACAGGAGGTCGGTACAAAAACAACGTCGAATCGCATGATTTTCAGTTATCTTCTCATTCTCCATACAATATTCCATGCTCATTATGTGGTGATTTATCTTCTCATTCTATCGTGCCTGGATTGTTTTCTTTCAAGTGGTGATCTCTACCTCTTCGAATATGGTGTCTCCTATACTTTCTTTTTCGCCAAAATCCGTGGTGGGACTTGCACTCTTGCTTCTTCCGACCCAATTGAAGACAGTAATTTTTTGAGCTTTTTTCCTCCTGAAAAATGGTTTCGGTGTCTACGACGTTTTCACGAATAACTGTGAGGATTTCGCCGTCTATTGTAAAACCGGGTTGATCGATGACACTATGAATAGCATCAGTAGGAGTGGACAAGTTGCAACATTCATTTCGGACACAAGTGCGATCATATCATCAATTCAATTTTTTCGCATTTGGTTATACAGGTATGAGGGTTGTCACGGATTGTGGCTTGTATTGCCTTAACCGATATGCTCATGACATGGCAGTGCGTCGTAATGTGGTTAAAATCTCAGTAGAGGAGCTTGTTGACAAAGCTAGAGAAAGAAAAGTTTTAGAGGAAGCAAATGGGGCACCTATGGACAAGAAGGATTGATTCTTTATAGGTTGAAATTCGAATCTTTTATTTCATTTTATAAAACTCAAACAACAGTATGCTCCCATTTTGGAATCTCAGATTTGTGTTGATGGAATTTTTACATGCATTTCTCTTTTATATGTATTTCTTAAGTAAAAAAAACTCACTTTAAAAGAAATGAACCAAATTCAGAAGAAAACTCATTAAGAATCGGAAAATTTTACTCGGTAGCAGATTTTGATACTGTATTTATAAATATATCATTATCTAAAACTAATTTAAAATAATAGCAATTTTTACCAAGTTAATTAGTGATTAATGTGTGAATCTGTGATAAACTAAGGATAAAATACCATTTTGGTCCCAACACTTTCACTCAAGTTTTATTTTCGTCCCTGAACTTTTAAAATTAGTGTTTTTATTCCATCGACTTTCGATACCTTTTTAGCCTTTCCATTAAGTTTTTTTGTTAGTTGACCGTCAATCAGTCGTAGATGTGGCATTATTGATGACGTGACAAGCTAACATGGCATATTTAAAATTTGTCACGTCATCAATAATGCCACATTAACAACTGACAGATTGATAATTGGAATAGTTACCCCATAGCACAGATGTCCACGATGGCATTGACAAGCTGAGTTGTTATGACAGCTAGACTGACAACCAGGCAATCAACCATCAATGGTGATTGTACTCTCACAACTCAGCCATACAATCAATATTATTACTAATTACAATCTTCTCTCTGGAACAGCTCAATCCACCTAATTGATTGACTGTAATTTCTTGTATTTATCCATGACTTGCTCTACTTTCTTTATGTAAACAATCAGATCCTTTGTATATATAGTGGGCTGATTGTAAGCTTGAAATACATTGAAATATACAAAGACAATTGTCTCTCAAAATCAAACTTTGTATCAAAGCTTTGACAAGGCAAACGCCAAAACCACATGACATCTAAAGGATCCTCAACTGCATCTTAGGCAAACTGCAATTCTGTTTACTGCAACACCAGCAATCAATTAACTATCCATAGGACACTGAATGAACTCTGCTCTCTCTGTCAAACTTGATGAGAGAAGTTACGGGCCCGTTTGGTAGGCCATTCAAATTTAATCTTATGAATTTGGATCCATAAAATAGCATGAGTTAAGCTTGAAAGGTGTTTGGTAGGCCCATATCCAAATTTTGTTTTCAGATTCAACAAAATAAATAGCCTAAATTTAGAATACAATAAAAAGATGTTTTCACTTAATTTGAGCCTGCAAATCCGAAAATGAGGGAAACACGGGATTCACTTTAATGAAAAAGTGAATCCCGTCATAAATGTTCGTAAATAACGTCGTCTTCCCCATTCCATTTGGTTGAGAGATTGAAGTCGCTCAAGCTGTTCTCTGATGAAATGGTCTTTTCCATTCAATTCGATTGAAAGATCAAAACTTCCTTACCAGTAAATCAAATCCCCTGCAGAAAAGTACCGTTCTTCATTGTCGACTTATCTTCTTCATTGAATTGGGTTGGAAGATCAAAGTAGTTGGATTTCTTTTCAATTTATGCTGAGATTTTCTGAAGCATACCTAAGATTGTTATAGCTGAAGGTATGGTGGTTGTATTTCTTGTCTATTAATTACTAAGATTTGAAGGATATTCTGTTCAAGGGTTATCTTCACGAAAGGTTGTGGGTGAGGCCTTATAAATTCGAATAACTCAATATTGTCAAGGTAAGGGTTATCTTTCAAGGGTCAATTGCAAAAAGAACCTAGTTAGATTCTTCTTATCCTTTCTAATTTTTAATATCCTTCTTCCCCTTTAATTTCTATTTGATTCAATTGAACCTAATTTTAATTTACTCATGTTTTTCAGTCTATTCATTTACACCAAGCATTCTGCAATCGTAAGCCCTCCTCATTTTGTAGGTAAATCATATATGTGATGTATGTTTTCCAAGTGCTATCGAATTTTTTTAATTCAAGTCTAAATTAATCTTTTGCTCTTGATGGTGTTTAAATTTGACTCTTCTTCTACAACTTTTTAAGATGCAAATATATTGTCTCTTTACTAATAATTTTAAAAATTAAAAGGTCTAAGCTCCATTGCTCGAGTTTTCGTACAAATTGTATATTAAGTCTTGTAATGGTTACTAGAGTTTTATGGCCATGAACTTTTTTTTATTTGACCTGTTACTATAATTTGAAGTTTAGGATTTAAATAGTTTTTATTCATTTTAAAAATCACATTACTCCCTAACAATTTATTGTTTTTTTTTCCTTAAACACCATAATGAGATAACAATGTTGTTCATCATTATTTTGAGCTTCCTAATTTGCTTATGTATTTAGTAGTGTAAGTTTGCTTGCTGCTACATATGTTTTTGAAGGAAAAGAGAAGATGTTGCATAGTTTATGAATTAAAATACAAATAATTTGCTTATGTATTTAGTAGTGTGAGTATGCCACTAGTTGCAAAATACAAATAAGATGTCATGTTTTTTTTTTCCTACTTCAGTAAACAAATTGACCAAAATGAACCAAACCACCATTTGTCATTATGAAATGAATTCATTTTTTTAAGGACGAATGGCTTCAAATCAAGAAGAGTTTGATGAAGTTGCACAATGGCCACCTACCATTGAAACACATTTCATATTTTTGTTGCACGAGGAAGCAAAAAAAGGTTTACAAACATCAACTTTAGACAAAAAGGCATGGGTGACCATTGATAATGCAATTTTCTCAAAGTTTGGAAAACGTTACACTGTCCCAAAGTTGAGAACCAAATACAATAGACTTAGAAAATTGCATCGTGAATTTTCCAAACTATTGGAACATACAGGGATGGGATGGGATCCTACAACGAATACTGTCCAAGCTGAGGAAGAGATATGGGATACATACATTAAGGTATACGATGATTTATTATGTGTGTATGCATTATACTTTCTTCTTCCTAATATGTTCAACATGAAATTATTTCAAAGGAATCCTTAGGGAAAACGATTCAGAAAGAAAGGATGTGATCATTATGACATACTTGGAGAGATTTTCAACAACACAACTGCAACAGGCCAAATGCACTTTGCATCAACCCAAGTTCCACCAAACTCTGATGAAGAGAGAGCTATGGAGAAAGAGTTTATAAATTGTGGGGCTCATGTTGATGTGTTGTATTCTGATGATGAGATAGATGCTTCTATGCGCCCTGATAGACGTCGATCAATTGACCCCCCTTATGGAGGATCGTACTCGTAAGACATCGAGGGCCACTAAACAAACAACCTTAGATAACGCTCTCCAAGTTTGGATGAAAACAATGACTGAAAAATTAGAGGCCAGGGCTATATCTAGTGTTTTAACTGCCTATACAGTTGAGGATTGTTTGGACAAACTTAGCTCGATTTCTGGGATTTCAGCTACTGCATATGTGACAGCCTGTGAGAGGTTTGTTTCAGTGGAGTGGAGGAGCATGTTCATGAAGATGTCTGAAGAGAATATTCGAGCCCTATTAGGAGTAGATCATCTCCTATAATGGCCTTGTTTTATCTTATATTTGCTAATTATCTTGATCTTTTTGTGTTAGCTGATTGTAGAACTATTTTGTAATGCTTTTTGTCAACTACTTTTGTCTGACTCTCTTGTGGTTTGTATGAGTCAATTGAACACCAAATATGGTTGTCTATTGCTTATGACTACATTAATGAACTTTTAGAACTTCTTATTAAAATTTTACTGTTTGTTTTAAGAAGAGTTTTTCAAATTTATTCCTTTCCCCTTATTATATATTATTCTTATTTATTCCTTTCCCCTTATTATATATTATTCTTACTTATAAGATATAGGCATGTTTTTAGAACAGCTTGAATTCGCTAAATGGTAAAGAATTCATGGACATCTTTAAGAATTTTCTATATTTCTCCAGCAAATAAATGCTCTGACATGTGAACGTGACATGCCCTCCATTATACTGTTAGAATCCTCTTTAATTTTATATAATTCCTCTTTTGTTCAGTGGATATATCAGAATTGACGGGTAAAGAGCAGACGGATGCACAGCTAACCAAGAAAGGATGGGGAAGGAATCAATGACTTTTGATGTTTATTGCAGTAACTGCACCAATAGGTTTCACTTGCTATCCTAGACTCATTGATGAATTGCAATCTTTACTTTTAATTTTTTTTTCTAGGTTTTGTTAGTCTCTATCCTTTCATTCTTATATCAAAATCATATAGATTATACAATTTTGTGAACTAGTTAAAAACATTTTTAAAAAAATGAATCCATGTTGTGGTGAGTTTAAGGTTTTTTTTTTTTTTTTTTAAATTATCTAATTCCTATTTAAAAAATCAAATGTGACAGTCCTTTATAGGGTAAATTATAAGAAATTGATAGACTTTTCTTTCTCGTGCCTTCTGATATGTGATTCAATAACATGCCTTGCTTTTGTGGTTCAATTCATGGATTTGCTTCAATTGCTTGCTGGAATTTCTCACATTGAAACCCAAACCTTTTTTCATGTTGGAGCTGAACATGGCTTACAGTAATCCTACAAAATTCTAAAGTCGATAGGATTAGGAAGAAAAACATTGAGAAAAGTTATAATGAATCAGTTTCTTGATATTATAGTTTGAATTAGTCTATACTCATCATATGATTAGATTTAATTTTCTGATGCTGTGATCGATTATCAAGTGCCTCAATTTTGCCCTTTCTACCCATTCAATGAGTATACCAGCTAGACAAACATCTTCATAACTCATAAAACTATAGATCCCAAAAAACTCCAAATTCTGATTTCATTCTTTAGGGGTAGAAAATACCACATCCTTAAAACTTTATTGCTTTTATCTTTAGTTCATTTCTACAAGACCTGTTCCCCAAAAGTACACATCTTTTTCTCCTTTAGCATGTGCTCTGCTTGTGTCAAGATTCAACAAAGCTGTTAGACTCACTATAAAATGCACAATCTTCTTTATTGCAATGGCCAAGCAAAAAACATTGGGAGATAAAAGTGTTTAGACCATATTGAATTTGATATTTCAGTGTTTTCCACTAAATTGAAAAGCCTATTCTAACCAACCGTGACTTGACCAATGCTATATTATAAAAAAAGTTTCACTCTACACCAAAGTTATCCCACTTAACTCCCAAAGTTGTGAGTTGAAGTTCTCAGCATATTGCTTTTTAAGTAAGGATGAAAGGATAAAAAAAAGTCATGTTTGGAAGCTAATGTCTAAACTACATTAATGAACTTTTAGAACTTCTTATTAAAAATTTAGTGTTAGTTTTAAGAAGAGTTTTTCAAATTTATTCTTTTCCCCTTATTATATATTATTCTTACTTATATTAATAGTAGTTCGATTTATTATTTTAGGTACAATGACTCATGATGATGATAATGATTCATCCACATCATCAGATGAAATGGCCGGTGCTATGCTTATTGCAATTGCCATTCAAGTTGAGTTAGATGCTCAAATTCCAAAACAAATATGCCATAACTCTTCTCTGTCTGGTCGTGAATATATCATAGAGTTGTTACATGGACATCCAGATAGGATATTTGATTCTCTTCGAATGGACAAGCATACATTTAGGAATCTATGCGAAACTTTGAGGCAATTCAATTATTTGAAAAATGATAGATTGATAAGTGTAGAGGAGGCAGTTGGAATGTTTTTATACACGATATGTCATAGTACACGAAACAGAATTGTGGCTGAACGATTTCAACATTCAAAGGAGATCGTTTCACATCAATTCTCTAGAGTTTTAAGAGCAATATGTAAGTTGGAATGCAATGTCATTACGACTCCGAGTATGGACGTAACACCACTAGAAATTTTGAATGAACCAAAGTTCAACCCCTGGTTTAAGGTACTTTATACTTTATTTATGTATTTTACATTTTTTTAAAAAGCTTTATGTAAGTAATTTGAACACTTTTCTAGGATTGTGTTGGTGCCATTGATGGAACACATGTAAGTGCATGGGCACCCGCATCAAAGCAAACACCGTACCGTGGAAGAAAGGTTATTGTAACTCAAAATGTCATGTGTGCTTGTTCATTCAATATGCTATTTACATTCGTGTACACTGGTTGGGAAGGGTCGGCCAATGATTCTAGAGTTTTAATTGATGCTTTTGGACGAGAAGAAAATAATTTCCCTATGCCACATGAAGGTGAAAATTATACACCAAATACACTCCTTATTAATTTATCATTTATATAATATCTTATTAACACAATGAAAGTGTAATAGGCAGGAAAATACTATCCTGTGGATTCTGGATACACTAATATGCCTGGTTTTCTAGCTCCTTATCGTGGAGAGAGATATCATTTAATAGATTATAGAGGAAAAGGAAGACATCCACGAGGTCCACAAGAACTATTCAATTACAGACACTCATCCTTGCGTAATGTGATTGAACGTTGCTTCGGAGTATTGAAAGCTCGATTTCCTATTTTAAAATTAATGCCAAATTATCCCATTCGGAAGCAACGTAGAATCCCTATTGCATGTTGTGCAATACACAACTTTATCAAAATGCAGTTATTAACTGATAGTTTGTTTGAAGAGTATCAAGTTCCCGAGTTAGATATTCCAGATGAGGATGGATCAGGTGTTTCACAAGAAGTTCCTATTGACTTAACTCAAGCTAATATTAGTCAAATGAATAGCACTAGAGATGATATTGCTGGAAGTATGTGGTTAGCTTATAACAATCCATGATAAACATGGCTATAAATTGTATTGTGTTCTTTTTGTTGTTTAACATGTATCTATTATGAAATAACTTTACCATAATGATCAGGCTATTTTGAGAAGTGCTATTTTGAATGTTCAAACTTTGTTCTGTTTTAGAGTTAAGCATTTGAGTCTAAGAAGATTTCATGAGATGTCTCTTTATGATTTTTTTTTTTTTTTTTTGTGTAATTCACATATTGAAAAAGTTGTGCACTTTCTTTGATATCTTGAATAGGTACGATATAAATATACAATTTCTGTCTTGTTTTAATATAAAGTTGTTATTGACAAGAATATAGATATTTATAATTATAATTTCTACAAGTTGATGAAAAAAATTTGGATTTTCAAACTTAAAAACCACTCGTTGAAAACTTACAAGTACTATTTTTTAGAGTTAGATAAATTTAAAAGTGAATTATACATCTTAACTAATTAATCTATGATATCTATCTGATATACATGTTTTTTTAAAATATGAATATAGTTTTCCCTAGAGAAATGAATCTGGAACCAAACATATTTTCTGTTTTAAAATATCATTTATGAGTTTCTGGATTACCAACCAAACACATATTTTAAAATTCTGGATCTCAATTCTAAATTTTAAAACGGTTACCAAACGCAGTTTTAGAACTAGCAAATTCATATAATACAATTCTGAATTCATTAGAATCCACTGGATTTAAATTGTGTTTTCCAGATTACAAACCAAACGGACCCTACATTCTCTGGAAGCAAATGGTATTGGCCATACTCAGAGGTCAAAGACTTGAGGGCTACGTTCTTGGCACCAAAACCCAACCACCTGCATTTTTACCCTCAAGAAGTGACACAACAACAACTGAACTGACATCAAAACCTGAATTTGAGATTTGGGAAATAATAGACCAATCTCTACTGGGATGGTTTTATGCCTCAATGACACAGACTATTGCTGGTGAAATAGTCACATTCAAAACATCAAGAGAAGTCTGGAAGGCATTTGAAGACATGTATGGAGCCACTAATCGAGCAAGAATCAGCCAACTCAAAGCAAGTCTGTAAAATACCAGAAAGAATAATATGAGAATGCCTGAATATCTGACCACCATGAAACAAATATCTAACAACCTCCCTCTAGCAGGTGAACCAGTTGAATTTAAATTTCTTATCTCGAGTGTACTGGCAGGTTTTGATGCTGAATACCTCCCAGTGACATGCCAAATCAACAGCAGACAGACCATCAACTAGTAAGAACTCTATGCAACACTCCTCACCTTTGAAAACACTCTTATCCATCTGAATGTTATAAGTGGAAATCAAGATACTGGAACCATGACAGCTAATTTGGCCTTCAGTCACAGCAACAACACCTCTGTGCAAAATAATTTCAAAGGTTCAAGTAACAATACTAATCGAAGCCAAGGAAGAGGAAATAACAGCCATCAAAGGGGTAACTTAAGAGGAAACATAGGAAGAAACTCAAGAGGAGTAGGTAAAGGAAACAACTCTAATCCAACCTGTCAAGTCTGTGGAAAATATGGCCATTCTGCAGCAGTGTGTTATTTCAGGTATGATGAGAACTACACTGGAAACTCTCCTAATGATGAAAACAATAATAGGATAGTTGCTTTTATTGCTACACTAGATGTTGTCAATGACCCTAACTGGCTTGCTGAAAGTGGAGCAACTAATCATCTTACTCCAAACATGTCCAACCTGAATCACAAGACTGAGTACAATGGTAATGAGTCAATAACAGTGACAATGATTCTAAACTCTCCATCTTCAATATTGGCTGCTCCTCTATGACTGCAAACTGCTCTAAAGCAACTCCTATTTTATTGAAGAACATATTGCATGTTCCTCAAATCAAGAAAAATCTATTGAGCATATCTAAATGCTGGCAACAATTTTGTTTGTTGAATTTCACCCTACTTGTTGTTTTGTGAAGGACAAGGAATCAGGGAGAGTGCTCCTACAAGGGATACTTAAAGATGGACTCTATCAACTTGATCTCAAAAGACTCAAGCCATTTTATCTCCAACCAAATAAGGCCTCAAGAAATGTCCCTCACCCTAGAGTCTTTACTACATCAATAATGTCAAAGGTACCTGACATCTAAGGCTAGGTCACTTATCCAATCGTGTCTTGAATTCTATTCTAAACGATTGTAATGTACAAGTGTCTTCTAATGATGAATTGAAGTTTTGTGATGCTTGTCAATATGGAAAGTCTCATTCTCTTCCCTTTAAAAATTCAAGCATTCATTTTAAACTCTCTTTTGAACTTATTCACTGTGATCTATGAGGACCATCTCCCATCTTATCTCCTTCAGGGTTTAGATTCTATATTAGTTTGGTTGATGACTACACTAGGCTCACTCATATTATTCCCTTAAAAACAAAGTCAGAAGCCTTAACTACTTTCATTCATTACCAAAATCTCATGGGAAACAAATTTGACAGAAAAATCCAAACCCTAGACATATTGGGGAGGTGAATTTAGACCATTTTTCTCCTACCTTAAGACAAAAGGAATAGAGTTCAGACACCCTTGCCCTCACACCAGTCAGCAAAATAGAGTTGTTGAATGTCACTATGGGAAAAAGCCTTTTCAAGAAAACCAGACTATCATTCACTAAAGGTGTATGGATGTGCCTGCTTTCCATGTCTAAGACCCTACCAAACACATAAGTTCCAATATCACTCCACCAAATGTGTGTTCCTAGGATACAGTGACTCCCATAAAGGTTATAAATGCTTGAATTCCAGTGGTCGTGTTTACATTTCCAGAAATGTCATCTTCAATAAGAAAGAATTTCCTTTCAAAAAGGGTTTCCTCACTACCTCACCTACTGTCCCGTCCTCTCATGAAACTATAGTTACTTGGCTCAATGTCCCTTCTCAAGGTAATCTTACGGACTCACCAATGTCAAACACTCCTTCAATTCCCACTTCACCTTCTAGATCCACAAACAATGATCATGTTGATAGTCTCTTCTTCAATACCCATGAAGAAGCACCTCTCCAGACTTGTCTACCAACCACTCAAGTGATATGAATGCTGCAGACAGTGACCAACAATCTTCTACACATGATCATCTAATTCACGAATTCATTCCTGAGGACACTCTTCCCCCCTTGGTTCCATCAACTTCAACTCATCGTATGCAAATTAGAGCAAAAAGTGGTATATACAAACCCAAAATTAGAACCTATCTGGCAACAACTCTTACTGATCAGGCAAGGGAAGAACCTAAAAATGTTACAGAAGCTTTAAGTGTAAATGAATGGAGTACTGCTATGGAGGAAGAAATGGAAGCACTTCACAGAAATGAAACCTAGACTTTAGTTCCTTTCTCCCCAAATCTCAATCTGGTTGGGAATAAATGGGTGTTCAAAATAAAGCAAAACTCTGATGGTATTCTTTAAAGGTACAAGGTCAAGCTTGTTGTTAAGGGTTTTCATCAAACACCAGGCTTGGATTTCTATGAAACTTTCAGTTCAGTCATAAACGCATCAATCATCTGAATCATCCTGACCATAACAGTCTCTAATCAGTGGGAGATCAGACAAATTGACATCAACAATGTATTCTTGAATGGAACACTTGAAGAAGCTATGTATATGCATCAACCAGAGGGTTTCATTGACAATCAAAATCCAAACCATATATGCAAACTCAATAAAGCCTTGTATGGTTTGAAGCAAGCACCACGAGCTTGGTATGATAGACTAAAAGCAGTACTTCTTAATTGGGGATTCATAAACTCCAAAACTGATTGCTCTCTCTTCTTTCTGAATATTGGAACAACAGTCATCTTCATTCTCATCTATGTTGATGATATTTTAATTAAAGGAAATGACACTAAAACCATCTCCAAATTTGTCAAAGAGCTCAATAGACTGTTCACTCTAAAAGACATAGGAGAATTGGGATTCTTTCTTGGCATTGAAGTTCATAGAACCACTACAGGGATGACTATTACTCGGTCTAAATATATTGAAGATCTTCTCTCTAGACTAGATCTTACACATTTAAAACGTTGTCCTACACCAGCAGAACTGGAAAGCCCCTATCAGCTCATGATGGTGAACTAATGGAACATCCCACACTTTACATAAATGCCATAGAAGCTTTACAATATCTCACCAACACCAGACCAGAAATATCCTTTATAGTCAACAAACTCAGTCAATTTATGCAATCTCCCAGCACCGTTCACTGGCAAGCTGTCAAGAGAGTGTTGAGATATCTCCAAGGAACTAAAAACTATGGTCTCCATCTTAAAACAACAATCTTTCTTCCACTCACTGGATTACTGATGCAAATTGGGCTTGCAACCCTGATGATCGAAGATCCATCTATACATATTGTGTCTTCCTTGAAAATTCTCTTGTTTCTTGGTCATCAAGAAAGCAACATGTAGTTGCACGTTCAAGCACAGAAGCTGAATATCGCTCCTTGGCTCACACTACTACTGAGATAAGTTGGCTACAAGCCCTTTTAAGAGAGATACAATTTTGTCATTCGTCTACTCCAGTTGTGTGGTGTGACAACATCAGTGCTCTTTCCCTTGCTGCCAATCCAGTCTTTTATGCTCGAAGCAAACAGGTTGAACTAAATATTCACTTTGTACATGTAAGGTTCTTGCTAAGCAACTTGATCTCAGATACGTCCCTACCAATGATCAGCTAGCATATCTTCTTACCAAGCCACTTTCTGAAGCAAAATTCTCTGAATTACGGTACTCGGAGTGTTACCATTGCCAACCCATACTCGTTTGAGGGGGGCAGTTAGAACAGTTACCCCATAGCATAAATGTCCATCGTGGCATTGACAAGCTGAGTTGTTATGACCACAAAACTGACAGCCAGGCAATTAGCCATCAATGGTGATTGTACTATCACAACTCAACCTGACAATCAGTATTATTACTGATTACAATCTTCTCTCTGGAACAACTCAATCCACGTAATTGATTGACTGTAATTAGTTGTATTTAGCCATGACTTGCTTTACTTTTCTTAGGTAAACAATCAGCTCCTTTGTATATATAGTGGGCTGATTGTAAGCTTGAAATACATTGAAATATACAAAGACAATTGTCTCTCAAAATCAAACTAGGACTAAAAACGTAGGTTTTTGAAATTCGGGGGGGACAAAAAACGCCACTTTTGAAATTTTAGGGACGAAAATGAAACTCTTGTAAAAGTTTAGGGACCAAGCTTATGGTTAGTTAAACAAATTTATATTATATAAACCCGTGAAATTCAGAATTGATCAATTATAAATGAAGATCATGGTTAATTTAAGGGGTTAGATAAACCATTAAAATCCATAAAAAAAATAAAGATTAAATTTTGTAAATGAAAACTGTGGTTTGTTTAATAGGTTGATATGATATAAACCAATAAAATTCACAAATAATTGAAAAGAACATGGTTAGTTCACAAGTTTATATCATATAATAAAATTTATGTTTCATACACAAAACAAGATCATTGTAAATCAACCGAAAAAACAAAAATTAATCATATTAAATCCAGAAGAAAAAAAACATATATTCTAGTTAGTTTTATATATTTATATTTATAAACAAAACATAATCATATTAAATAAAAAACAATATAAAAAATGAAATTCATGATATGTTTAACATATTTATATTTTATAAACAAAACATAAATCAAAGAAACATACCATCATTATTTCTGGCCACTTTTTCGACAAACCGAGCACCGATCGAAATTTGTATTTTTTTTAAGTCTTTCCACCCATTAAGAATTGCGACTCTTTATATCACAATGAACTAGCCCATTTGCATGAAGATACTCACGTCCATAGAATATTGCTTTAAGAAAGAGGATGTAGAAAGAGAAGACAAGACAAGTTAATGAAGAAAAAATAGGATGTAGAGAAAAGCTACGCACAAACAACATAGCCAAAAGAATTGGTTCACCAGTATCTGTGCACCTGATAACCAAAAGAAAAATTAAGTCTAGTACATTGGTAGTGCTTCTTTATAAAGGCCTAGTGGTTTATGAAACTCATTTTTGGACCAACAAAATTGAGTCTTGATCCTCATATTCCATTGGGTGTTTGTTTCGTCCATCAAATAAAAGAGAGTACGAATGTATGACAATTTAAAAACTTAAAATGAAAAAATATTCACAAATAAAAGGGAAATATTACGATTTGATTGCCATTAATTAAGGAATCTTTAAATGCACGTAAAAATGGCCATATTAAAACAGCTATAAACGAGATTCAAGGATTTAAAATGACAATTAATATGCGCATAAAGGGCACAATGGGAATGGCAAAATTTTCAAACCACCAAATCTGATTTCCTAAGTTTATCTTCCTTTTACTGTAATATTTCCTATTTTTAAATAATTATGTACGATAGCAAAAAGTGTATAAATCTAATGAGAAAAAAGAGAGAGAGAGAAAAATCATTTTCTACAAAAATTGTTCACTTCGTTTTTTCTTTTTGGGGCATCACACCCTCACCCTCACAGTGCTAATCAACTAATTAGACAAAATGAAGAACGAGATGAGATAGCCTCGTTCAGTGCTTCATCCTCCTTCAACGCTTCAGCCTCTTGCGCTTTAGCTTTCAACGCTTTCCTCACTCTCAGAAGAAGAGTTATCTTTAAGGGATCTTGTAAGCGATATGAATACATCAGAAATCGCACAATACTTTGAAAATAATAAATTTAAACGATTCAATAAATCAAGTTTTTGAGTCTAGAGGTGATTTAATATTATAAAAGACATTCATACAAGGATTAACACTTGATATGTAGATAATTAATTTAATATTATATGTCCTTGATAGATAAAATAGATACAAAAGGGGGTGATTCCCCAAAGGATTACATAAAAATTTTCCCATTGGCATTAATAAAAAAATATCAAAATTACTAAAAGGAGTAGTGGAGCTCCATTGGGAGACTTTAAAGTGCATGATATCTCAAATGTCGGTGGAAGACCTCATAGTGTTTTTGAAGATCCTGTAATTTTTTTCCAGCCATATTTCCCAAAATATTCCTTTAACAACATAATCCAAAAGGATTTTGGCTTTTTCCTTGAAGGAATGATCAAGGAGGAGACTTTCTAGGTTGTTTTTGGTTTAAAGAGAGAAACACTAGTTTACATTAAAGATTTTCATCATAGCAGACCATGGATTCTAGGGGCAGTGAAAAAATGTGATCTTGAGTTTGTCCATGACCATTGTAAAGACAGCAAACATTGGGAGAGATAGAGAGATGTGGGTGTCTCCAGCAGTATTCAGATCTCCATAAGTTAAATTCCAAAGGTTAATAATGATTTCTATTGGAATGGAAACAAACATACAAATACAATTTAAACAGCTTGTGTTTAACAAAACAATTAAAATAGGTCCAACAAGAATATGAACCTTTCACCTTGTAGAAGAACATACAAATTTCTAAGTGATAAAAATTGTATTAACATAAAGTTAATGTCCTACTTATCATGCAATCGCAATACAATATGAATTGGTGTTCAAGTGTTTATTCTTGATCAATTATTTCAATATACTAGACAAATGTATAGAGCAAAGCAAATAATAATTCATAAAAACTTTGGCCTATGCAACGTAGTCTACATAAATTAATTTAATTGAAGAATACTCTTTAAGTGTTTAGAATGTAATATAACGTGTATACACATAAAGAGTTACCAAGGGGGAAATGCTATTGAAGTTTTGCAGGATATCATTAAACTTCGCAACATCATTATTATCAATTACACTGATAATATCTTGAAAGTAAAAACTTTGTTAGTACAATACAGCCTTAACTTATAACAAACTGTATTAAAAGAAATATGACAAGAAAGGGTTATCGATATCCATCACGTAATTCATATCATGGTACACTAGTAGCCATAAACATAGTAGAAAAAATTGTATACATATACATACATATCTACATACATACATGTACATACATATACATCAATATAGAAAAAACATACTTATATATGTACATATACATATACACATATATACATATATATACAAAACATATTAAAAAATAATATATATAATTTAAAATATAACTTTAACAAATTAGTTCCAACAAAATACTAACTAAATAATAAACTATTGAACCACTAAATGCTATATACTATCAAACTTCAATAGCTAATAAAAACAATTGAAAATCATTAATATTTTAGAAAAACAAATAAAATTTTAAGAAATAAAAAAAAATCACAAGCAAATGCTATTCGGTAAGAGGCCGCCTAATTGAAATAAAAAGCTGCAAGTAGGTTCTTCGATCAAAATAAACAAATATTTTGGCAAGGCGTTTTTGCAACTTGCTTTTCTAAATTTTCAACTTTAATATAATTAACCATCATGCTAGACATGTTTTCTCTATTTTGATAATGAAAAGTAGAATGATCCATGTTGGATGGTGTTAGAAAAAAGTTTTTATATGAAAATGAATCATCATTTAGGTTGAAAATATATGTATGTATATATTTAAGTATATGTATATGTACATATATATGTATATATATACATATAGATCTACGTACATACATATATATACTTATATATGTAAAACTATATGTTTATATATATTAATGTATATGTATGTGTATCTATATGCATGTATATATATATACATTCATATATATACCTACATATATATATATATATATATATATATATATATATATATATATACATATATATATATATATATATATATACATACATATATGTATGTATATATATATGTATATATATATATATATATGTATATATATATATATGTATATATGTATACATATATATATATATAGGAAAAAACATACATATATATACTTATATATGTACATATATATATATATATATACACACACATATATGCGAATATCAATGTATTTTTTCTTATTAGAACATGTAAATAGAGTGTATGACATAATTCTAATATATTAGTTCCAACAAACTATTAACTAAATAATAAATTATTTAACCACTAAATGCTATCAACTATCAAACTTCAAGAGTAAATCAAAATAATTTAAAATCATAAATATTAAAAAAAAATATATATATATATATATATATATGAAAGGAAAAAAGTTACAAGTCAACGCTATCTGATAGATGGCTGTCATCTTTTCAAAATAAGAAGTAACAACGAGTTATTTTGATCCAAATAAACGAATATAATAGCGAGACGCTTTCTCCTTTCACTCCTCAAAATTTTTCATTTTAATGTGATAAAATATCATGTTAAGCATGTTTTCTCTATTTTGATAATGAAAAGCAAAATAATCCATATTGGATAGTTTTAGAAAAAGTTCTACGTTAAAATGAATCATTTCTTTGGCTGGTAATGTATGTACATCTATATGAATATATACATATAGATCTACATACATACCATACATATACATATACATATATATAAACATTCATATTCATATATATAGATATATATACTATACAATATAGATATATATAGATATATATCAATATAGAAAAAACATACATATATATACTTATATATGTACATGTACATATATACACTTATATGTGTATATCAATGTATTTTTTCTTACCATAATATATATATATATATATATTTTGAAAGACATAACTTTAATAAATTAATTTCAACAAATTATTAAAGACATAATAAGCTATTTAAGTACTAAATGTTATCTATTATCAAACTTTAGGAGTTAATTAAAACAATTAAACTTTAAGAGAATGATCATAATGTTGAACATGCTATTATTTACTTTGAGAAGGTTTCTATCATTTATCATAACGAAAGCACAACAACATTAAAAAATGACTACATGAAAAAAGTTACACTATTTGATGCTGAATTGGAAGAGTAAGTCTTCAAATGCTGTACACTTTTTCTTTGCAAGATACCCCTCGATAGATCATTTCATTTATATAATTAAGTATAAACATATTTACAATACATTAGAGTGACATACATGCTCATTAAATATTTGATTGCAAATTTTCTCAGTTATCAGAAGGGTATTGAAGTGTATGAAGACATGACACTTGCACATCATTCACTAAATGATAATGTGAAAAGATTAACTATCAAAATTCATCTTTTGAATGTGGGTTTAACCTTTGACGAGTTGATAATGCAAAAAATGAAAGGAATAAAATCTAATCTACTATGTCTTCAATAGTTTTTAAATCAACATTATTTAAAACATCATTTAAAGAATTAAATTGTACTCTAAAACATATATAAATGTATACAAATATGTATACATATAAATACATATATATTTATATATACACACAAATAGATATACATAACATATACATACATACATACATACATACATATATCTACATATGGATATACATACACACTTATATATATGTAGTATATACATCTAAATATACACACACACATATATATGTATGTATATATACATATATCTATACTTATACATATGTACATGTACGTACGTGTATATATATATATATATATATATATATATATATAAAATCTTCATCTATATATATTTTTTAATTTATATTTAAATTTTTTTAATTGTTTAAATCCTCTAATTTCTTTACTTAATTTTTTTTTTCTTTCGTACAATTCAAGGAAGTTAATTGGTAATTAAGTTTCATTGCATTTTATTTATTTATTATTATATAAGTTCATATACGTGGTACTATAAAAGAAACCGTGTTTCATTTTCACTAAATAGCCCTTAAAAGTACTACCATCCATTTGATTATCATCATCAAGAAAGAGAAGACATTCCAAAGAACAAAACCATTAATTGATAATTAGTGGTGTAATGTTAGTGCATAATATTTGTAAGTTTAAAAAAATATACTTTAGTTTGGGAGGATTATTTTAAAAAAATAATTATTATTTCATTGACTATCTTTTCTATAATGAATTTCTTGCATTTTTGTTTTGACTCTATTCAAATTTGTAATTATCTTTATACTGGTAGTAAATTGCTAAACTTCATGTGAATGATCATAATATCGAGTGTGCTATTATTTACTTTGAGAATGCTGTAATTATTAATCATAACGAAGCATAAAAACTTTAAAAAACTATTGGAAGGAGAAAGAGGCATAATTTTATGTTGAATTAAAAAAGTAAGTTTTTCCACTCATTCAATTGTTGTACACTTGTTTCTTTGAAGAGATACTTTGAAAGGTTATTTCATTGATACAATGAAGTATAAATCTAAATACAATACATTAAAGTTACATTCAAGCTGATAAGATGTTTGATTGTAAAATTTTCCTTTAGTATCAGAAGGGCATTGATGTGTATGAAGACATGGCACTAGCACATCATTCACTAAATGATAATGTGTAAAATTAACTATCAAAACTCATCTTTTGAATGCTGGTTTATGTCAACTTTGCAAAGGTGGCAGTGTATCGTTGCAGCGATAATAGGTTATGCCGTTTCATCATGATGGTGTTCAATATGGCTATGGGCTTATTGTAGTGTTGTGTTTGTTTGTTTATCTGCAAGAGTTAAATACAATTCTTTTCGTCACACATGATTAAAAATTCTTAGTGGTAAGTTTGTTTCATATCTTCAATTTATGAAGTTTTTTGCTCTGTTTATGGCTATTGGTACATCTTGGTATGAATTACGTGATGGAGATCGATGACCCTTTCTTGTCGGTTTTCTCTTAAGCTAGTTAGCTGTAATTAAGTTGTATTAACCTGACAAAATTTTTACTTTTCAGGATATTGCAAGTTCAATTGATAATAATGATGTTGCGAAATTTAATAATATCGTGTAGAAGTTCAATAGCATTTCCCCTTGGTAACTTTCTATGTGTATAGAAATTATGTTGCATTTTGAATTCTTAAAGGGAATTATTCAATTAAATTAATTTATGTAGACCACATTGCATAGACTAAAGTTTTAATGAATTATTAATCGATTTGCTTTGTATACTGAAATAATTGATCAAGAATAGTCACTTCAACACCAAATCATATGGTATTGGGATTACACGATTTGTAGGACAATAACTTATGTGAATACAATTTCTATCACTTAGGCATTTACATGTTATTGAGTGTTGTTTCTAATATATGTAGGGTAAAAGGTTCATATTCTTCTTGGACATATTTTAATGGGGCTCTTGCGAAAATAGCAAAAATAAGTCCAATATTTGTAAAAATAGAAGTAAAAAAACATATTTACAAAAATAGCAGAAAAATTAAATTCGCACCTAAAATATTATAAAATTGCCACTAGTAATCAGTGATATCTTCACAAGTAATCACTGATTTACTGATATCCTGATATTTTGTGCTGGAAGCACTGATTATTTTATAAGTTATCACTGATACCTCTGATCACATGAATGAGGATTTTTAAAAATCTGCTATATTTGCAAATACTTAATAAAAATGTTATATTTATAAATACTACTAAAAATTCTGCTACCAAATGAAATTTCCCTATTTTAATTGTTTTGTTAAACACAAGATGTTTAAATTATATTTGCAAGTTTGTTTTCATTTCGATAGAATTCATTATTAACAATTGAGGGCTTACATAAGAGAGTGTACACACCAATATTCTTTGGCTGAATAATTTTCCCCTCTATTACTATTTATTTGGCTGCTAAATATTTGCACCTGTATTTTTTCATGAATTTTTTAAATAATTTTCTATTGGGCCTTTCGCCTCATTTTCTCTGCAGGCATTGTAAACCATAATTTGAGTTGAGGAATTTGATCTCTCAAACTTGTCCACATTCATTCTCTTACTGAAGCTAATGCCTACATTGCATATGCTAAAGTTTTCTTTGTGATATTTTTCATTATAGAACTAGTCTACTTCTAAGATGTTTTCATGAGATGAGTACATGCAACCATAGATATATATGAGACAAACTTCGGCATCTTCGGGATATCTAATCAAAGATTTGTTCGATTTCTAATGTATTCATATCGCTTATAGGATACGTTGAATCTTGGTCGATGTTTTCATATGAAGGATTTGGGAATGTTGAAATATTTCTTAGGGATAGACGTAGCTCGTAATCCCGAACGAATTTTTCTTTGTCAAAGAAAATACACTCTTTGAGATCATTTTTGAAATAGGTTTGTTGGGAGCCAAGCCTGCGGCATTCACTATGAAACAAAATCATAATTTGGCTCTTGCTAAGGGAGAATTCATTGCAGATCCAACATCGTATCAACGTCTTGTATAGGGAATGCCGAAGACGAAAGAAAATGGTGCTGCTTATGAGGCAATGCTGAGGGTCATACAACAACAACTGGGTGGACAACCGCTAAGTATTGTTAGTGGCGTGGCCGATGAGATTTTGGCTGTTCTCAAGAATGATTCATCTAAGAAAATCGATAAGGAAAAAGAAATCGAAAAATTATTAAACCCTTTTACTAATCATGTGTTTAATCAGTTGGCATCCATTGGGAGCCTTATTAACTGATTATCAAGATGGGGATGATGACGATGTAGGTGTTGCCGTTGCCGTTGAATTTCAGATGAGGTACTTAAGATACTGTGACCGTGAAATCAAGACAAAGTTGTTGGTACACCTCCAGTTTGAAAAATTCAGCCTTGTAAAAATTGGTGCTACCGTGAATTTTAATTCACCATACAAAGTTGTTGAAGGTTGTATGGTGTACCTATTTGTCTAGGTCTGAGGACCAAGATGAGAGGAAGACAATTGAACAGCAAATGATGCATCTGGGTCCAGATTTAGCTGCAATCTTGGAGCAACTTCATGCCCCTAGGGTAATAGCTAAAGAGAGGAAAAAAAACTTGAAGAATAGTATTAGAGAAGGGGCTCGTCGGTTGAAGGATGAGAGTGGAGGGAACAGAGAAAGGGGTAGGAGGGACCCTGATGAAACAGATATGTACACCGGCTCGTTGACTGGACAGAGCCAATTGCTTGATCTTGACAGCATTGCATTTCAACAAGGTAGTCTTTTGATGGAAAATAACAAGTGTGCACTTCCTGATGGGTCATCCAAACATTATTTTAATGGTTATGAAGAGATTCATGTTCCAGCACTGAAACCAAAGCCTTTTGATATCGAAGAGAAACTTGTTAAAATCTCTTCCATGCCAGATTGGGCACAACCAGCTTTTAAGGGAATGACTCAGTTAAATAGGGTGCAAAGTCAAGTCTAATTTGACAATAGATATAGACTTGTCCCTCTCTCTCACAAGTATATTGGAATAGCAGTGAAGAAGCCATTGCAGAGGTTTCAGTTGATGAATGATATATGTTATGAGAAGGTAATGGCAGTCGCAGGAAAGCACCAGGTTCTTATCTTTGTCCATTCAAGGAAAGAAGCATCCAAAACGGCTCGTTCCATTAAAGATGCTGCTCTTGCTAATAATACACTTGGTAAATTCTTGAATGAGGACAGTGCTAGCCGTGAGATTCTTCAAACTCATACTGATTTGGTCAAAAGTAATGAGTTTTGCTGATGGTCATATTCGCTACTCTTGCTTGGGGTGTGAACTTGCCAGCTCATAGTGTTATTATCAAGGGAACCCAGAATTACAATCCAGAGAAAGGGGTGTGGAATGAATTAAATACTCTAGATGTTATGCAGATGCTGGGTTGTGCAGGAAGACCTCTGTTCGATTCTTATGGCGAGGGAATAGTCATCACGGGACAGAGTCAATTGCAATATTATCTGTCATTGATGAACCATCAGCTTCCAGTTGAAAGTCAGTTTGTGTCCAAATTGCCTGATCAATTAAATGCAGAAGTTGTTCTTGGAACTGTTAAAAATGCTAGAGAAGCATGTAATTGGCTTGGATATACTTACTCGTATGTTCGTATGCTAAGGAATCCCTCGCTCTATGGAATAGCACTTGATCCTTTCACAAGGGATACAACATTGGAAGAGAGGAGAGCTGCTACAATTTTAGTAAGAGAATGTGGACTGTCCAAACACCTCTTCGGCAATTCAGCAGTATTTCAAATGATATTCTCATGAAGTTGGAAAAAAAGAATTTGGCTTGGGAACGACATGCCGATCTCAAATCACAGGAACTGGGTGAACTTATTCATACCCTCAAAATGGGAAGAACTTTTCACAAGTTTATCGGCCAATTCCCAAAACTAAATCTGCTGCACATGTTCAGCCAATTACACACACTGTTCTTAGAGTTGAGCTCACAATAACACCGGATTTCCAGTGGGAAGACAAGGTTCATGGCTGCGTAGAGTCATTTTGGATACTTGTGGAGGATAATGGTGGTGAATTTTTACTTCATCACGAGTATTTCTTGTTGAAGAAGCAGTACATTGATGAAGACCACACTATAAATTTCACGGTGCCAGTTTATGAACCGCTGCCCCCCCAGTACTTCATACGTGTTATATCAGATAGATGGCTAGGGTCACAAACTATTTCACCCGTCTCTTTTAAGCATCTCATTCTGCCTGACAAATTCCCTCCGCCAACAGAGCTGATAGACTTGCAACCTCTTCCTGTGACTGCATTAAGAAATCCATCTTATGAGGCTCTTTATCAAGATTTTAAGCAATTTAATCTTGTTCAGAGTTCAGACACAAGTCTTTGCTGTGTTATATAATACTGATGATAATGTCCTCGTTGCAGCGCCGACTGGGAGTGGGAAGACAATTAGTGCTGAGTTTGCTATATTAAGGAATCATCAGAAGTGAAAGGTCAGTGTCTGACGTGTTGTGTATATTGCCCCTATTGAAGCTCTTGCTGGAGAACGTTTCAGGGACTGTGTAAAAGAAGTTCGGTAAAGGACTTGGAATGCATGTTGTTGAGTTAACAGGGGTAGATTTGAAACTTATTGAGAAAGGTAATATAATCATTAGTAACCCTGAGAAATGGGATGCAATATCCGGTCGATGGAAGCAGCGCAAACATGTGCAACAGGTCAGTCTTTTCATTATTGATGAACTTCACTTGATTGGGGGTCAAGGTGGTCCTGTCCTGGAGGTGATTGTATCAAGGATGAGGATATATGGCGAGTCAGATTGAGAACAGGATTCAGATTGTGGCCCTTTCAACTTCTCTTGCAAATGCAAAAGATATTGGGGATTGGATTGGGGCTACTGCTCATGGTCTATTCAATTTCCCACTTGCTGTTCGTCCTGTGCCTTTGGAGATTCATATTCAGTGGCTGTATATAGCTAATTTTGAAGCGAGAATGCAGGCCATGACCAAACCCACATACACTGCTATTGTTCAGCACATAATGAATGGAAAGCCTGCACTTGTCTGGAATTATTGCATGAAGCTTTCCCTGTTGAAAGCCACTTACACCATTTCCTACATGATAATTTGAACGCAGAGATTGTTTCTGGAATAATTGAGAACAAGCAGGAAACTGTTGATTATATTATATGGACTTTTATGTACAAGACGCTTACGCATAATCCCAATTATTATAATCTTCAGGGAGTCAGTCATAGGCATCTTTCCGACCACCTTTCAGAGCTTGTTGATAACACGTTAAGCGACTTAGAAACAAGCAAATGTATCATTATTGAGAATGATATGAACCTGTCGCCATCTAATCTTGGTATGATAGCATCATATTATTACACCAGTTATGCTATAATAGAGCGTTTCAATGCTTCTTTAACTGCCAAAACCAAGATGAAGGGTCTTCTAGAGATCTTGGCTTCAGCTGCGGATTATGCTTTGCTTCCAATACGACCTGGTGAAGAAGAGATGATTCGAAGATTGATTCATCATCAGAGATTCAATTCCTTTGAAAATCTGAAATGGACAGACCCACATGTCAAAGCAAATACATTGCAGCAGGCCCATTTCTGTTGGTGGGAATTTAGCATTGGAGCAGCGGGAGATAGTAGTTTCTGCAAATAGATTGCTTCAGGCAATGGTAGATGTTATTTTGAGAAATGGTTGGCTTAGCATTGCCCTTCTTGCAATGGAAGTTAGCCAGATGGTAATCCAAGGCTGCCAATATGAGCTTCTACAGCTGCCCCATTTCACAAATGAGCTAGCCAAGAGAACTCTGGAAAGAACATTGAAACAGTATTTGACTTGGTGGAAATGGAGGATGAGGAAAGGTGTGAACTACTAAAGATGTCAGATTCTCAGTTGTCGGATATTGCATGCTTTTGCAGCCATTTCCCGAATATTGACATGGTATATGAGGTGCTAGATGGTGAGAAAGTGACAGCAGGGGAGTCTACAACACTGCAAGTTACCCTTGAGCGGAATCTCGATGGAAGAACCGATGTTGAACCTGTGGACGCTTCAAGGTATCCCAAAACCAAAGAAGAGGGTTGGTGGCTTGTCGTAGGCGATACAGAGAATAACCAGTTTCTTGCGGTTAAGCGGGTTTCTCTTCCAAGGAGGTTGAAGGTTAAGCTTGATTTTACTGCTTTCTCTGGAATATGGAAGGAAAACGTACAACCTTTACTTCATGTGTGATTCCTACGTGGGTTGTGACCAGGAATATAGTTTCAGCATTGATGTAAAAGAAGCAGCAGCAGCCGCCTTCTAGAGACTAGCTGTTAATAATTTAGTTTGATTTTTTTTTTTTTTTTTTTTGGTATAGTTGATGAATTCTCACATGCATTGGAACCCAAGAAAATGGTTTCTTTTTTCATTGTATCCTTAATTCAAAGTCTGCTTTATGCTTTGATTCATTGCAGTTTTAGAATACCACTTATAATTAAGGTCAGATCGGGTGTGAAAACTATCATTAAACGAAAGATAATAAATGAACTATTCACATTATTTTTGCTCATGGACATTTCATTTTTTGTTTTACCTTTCTTTTCTTCTTTCAATACTTCTCTTCCTTGAGCACTAAATTCATTTGTCTTTGAGCTCTTTTCCGTTTCTCTCTAGCATCTCCACTTGTTTTTTTTTTATACTTTATTATTAAAAAAGTAATTTTATTTATTTATTTTTAAAAGTAACACTTTCTTACTTTCATTAATTAATGGTTCTTTTTTTTTGGGAAAATTGCAGAAACCACCGAACTATAAAGTTTGTAATATTTACATCTTAAACTTTCAAACTTGAGCAATTGGCCCACTGAACTATGCAAAGTGTTAAAATTAGACATAAGAAAATTTATTTTGTCAAATTATCCCCTTAAAATGATTAATTTACTAATAGTTATTATAAAATCTCTATAGGGTCATGTCTACGAGGATTCCTGTCCTATTTCGACCTCGTCCGTGATCCCGACTCTTTCAAGGGTCGGGAATGAGAATTCTTCTCGGATCTCACCTCTCCCCACCCCATTGACCTTGGAGATGTATTGTTCATCTCTACGTTGATTTTCGAGGGTCTAATTTCAAAAGCTAACGAAGTAATTTGAAAAATTAAATTTAGTGGAATCCAATTTTAACACTTTTTAAAGTTCATGGGCCAAATTGCTTATATTGAAAGTTTAAGGATGTAAGTGTTACAACTCCTATAGTTCATAGATGATTTGTGCAATCTCTCTCTTTTTTTTTTTTATTATATTTGAATTGAATGATTGATGTTATAGCTATTTTTATGTTTCTAATTAAAAAATTTAAATTAAAACTCAGTAATCTTTTAAGTTTAGTTAGTTTTTACGATAATGAAAGTTTAAAAATAACTATTATTTTATTATAATTATGGGAAAATTTACTATTTTTAAAACTTACAAGTTAAATGAAAAAAGATTGGTCAGTTTTTCGATAATGAAAGTTTAAAAATAACTATTTTTTTTTTATTATAATTATGGGAAAATTTACTATTTTTAAAACTTACGAGTTAAATGAAAAAAATGAATGTCGGTCGCACGATATGATAAAAATAGGAACGATTATGAGAGTTGTGGTAATGAAATTGATGTGATCACGGTCATGCTTTAAAGGGAACTATTTAGGGGGCGTTTGTCTCCGGGTTTGCATGGAGACGAGATTTTCGAGGACGAATCAATGTGTTTGGTTTTGAATAAGGATGAGAATGATAAAATTATATTATAAAATAATATATCTTCCTCTCTCTTCTTCCTTTCTCTCTCATCTATTCCGTAGAGATATAGAAACTCCATGTGTTTTGAAGGGATTCTAAACCCGATGGAGGGGGGCTATGAGATCCCATGGGATTTAGATTGTTGAGATAAACACCGATTCAATTAAAGACAAATTATTCCCCTCTTGTGTGAATCTAATAGGAAACAATAATACGAATAGTAGCAAAGCAATAAAATGACGTCAAGAATTTTATGTGGAAAAAATCCCTCCAATGCAAACAAACCACAGACCGAAGTCACAACCCTCCACTATAATCAACAATGGGTATAACAAGTCCTCTCTAGATAATACTAGAGGCATACAACATCAACATCAAGATAAAGAATAATCTTGACAAACAATGAATGAAAAACTTGGAGAAATCTCACTTAGAAAAGTGGCACACTTCTGCTCATGAATACAATCTGATGTTAGAAAGCTTGAAATCCGATATCCACCGTTCATATTAAAGTACCTTTCCCTGGAAACATGCTCACCAAATTTCAGCTCGATCCAACGGTAAACAAACCTTCAAACTAGTTGCTGAAAGTCTGAGACAAGATTGCACTTTTTCTCCAAAACTCTCTATCTCACTCTCGGCTAGTTTCACCAGCTTCCCTCTCTGTCTCTCATTTTTTATTCTTTTAATTAAGCTGATTCCAAGTAACACATAAAGCCTTATTGGGCTGGTTTCCTCCACATGAGGAAATAAGGCCATCAAATCTTCTCATTTCCGCTATGTGGAGGAACTTGCCATTCCGGCAGCAGAACGACAAAACACGACAAAACTCAAGCTTCTCCCTCATAAACGACTTTGTCAACATATCAGAACCATTATCATCAGTATGTATCTTCTCAAGTTCAAACAAGTTGTCATTGAGAGCATCTTTCATCCAATGATATCTAACATCGATATGCTTAGTTCTTCCATGAAAGGTAGAATTCTTACCAAGGTGAATTGCACTCTAACTATCACAGAATACCACATAACGTTGTTGTTTGAAACCAAGCTCTTATATAAAGCGCTTCATCCACAACAACTCCTTACACGCTTCTGCTGCTGCAATATACTCTGCTTCAGTTGTAGAAAGTGCTAAACATTTCTGCAACCTAGACTGCAATGACATCGCTTCTCTTGAAAAGGTCATCGATAGCCTGAAGTAGATTTTCTATTATCTACATCCCATGCCATATCAGAATTAGTATAGCCAACAAGTATCAGTTTCTCATTCCCAAAACTGAGCTTCAAACTGAAAGTACCACGCAAATATCTCATGATCCACTTAACTACCTCCCAATGATCTCTCCCTGGATTAGATAAGAAACGATTGACAAGACCAACTGCATAAGCTAAATCCGGTCTAATACATATCATGACATATATCAAGCTCCCAACTGCTGAAGCATATGGAACTTGTCTCATGTCTTCCTTTTCTTCATCTGCAGAAGGGCTCTGCTTACTACTTAGCTTAAAGTGACTAGATAAAGGAGAACTAACCACTTTAACTTTACTCATATGGAATCTTTCAAGCACTTTTTCAATATATTTCTCCTGTGACATATACAACTTCTTGGATGCTCTATCTCGCTCAATATGGATCCCAAGAATCTGCTTAGATGACCCCAAATTCTTCATGGTAAAGGATTTAGTCAACTGTTTCTTCAACTTGTCAATTCTTGAAACATTCCTGCCAACAATCAATATGTCATCTATATAAAGCAATAATATAACAAAATCATCATCAGAGAATTTCTGAACAAATACACAATGATCAAAAGTAGTCTTCTTGTAGCCTTGCTCCCTCATAACTGCCTCAAACTTCTTGTACCACTGTCTCGGTGCTTGTTTCAACCCATAGAGACTTATCTTCAACTTGCAAACATATTCATGTTTACCCTTCACTTCGAAACCCTCTGATTACTCCATATAGACTTCTTTATCTAGATCCCCATGAAAGAATGTGTTCTTGACATCCATTTGTTCAATCTTTAGATCAAGACTAGCTGTCAAACCCAAAACCACTCAAATAGAAGATATTTTCACAATAAGAGCAAAGATCTCATCAAAATCAATGCTTTTCTTTTGACTGAACCTTTCACAACCAATCTAGCTTTGTATCGTAGCTGTGAAGTATGTTGTTCTTTCTTCACTCTATAAACCCACTTATTTTTCAAAGCTCAATCTTCTTTCGGCATTTTGACAAGCTCAAAAGTGTGATCCTCATACAGTGACTTCATCTCGTCTTCCATTGCATCAACCCACTCTCTTTTGTGCTCATCATCAATAATTTCTTCAGAACTTTCAGGTTCTCCCCCATCAGCTAACAACACATAATCATCAACAGTATACCGTGTGGAAGGATGTTTATCTCTCACTGACCTCCTAACTAGAACATCTGGTGGGACTACTACAGTCGAAGACTGCTTATATACCTTATCACCCACTTCTATTTCTGTAGGAGCTTCATAATCACCTTTATCAACATGTTGATCATCATGCATTTCATTTTCAACTAGGAATCAGATCCAAATTAATCAAATCATCATTCTGTTGCAACTCTGCTTTATCAGTCTTCTCAATGTCTTGTATAGTTTGGTCTTCTACAAATACAACATCCCGACTTCTAACAACCTTTTTGTGCATGAGATCATAAAGCTTATAACCAAACTCATCTTGGCCATAGCCAATGAATATACATGGTGTCGTTTTATTGTCAAGTTTAGATCTCTCATCTTTAGGAATATGAACAAATGCTTTACAACCAAAAACATGCAAATGGTTGTAAGAAATCTCTTTCCCTGACCAAATTCTATCTGGCACTTCATTTCCTAAAGGAACACACTATGATAGATTTAGAACATGTACAAATGTACTCAAAGCTTCACCCCAAAAAGATCTTGGCAACTGTGACTACGATAGCAAACATCTCACTCTTTCAATCAGTGTTCGATCCATTCTCTTTGCTAACCCGTTCAACTGAGGAGTCTTAGGAGGTGTTTTTTTTTATGTCGAATACCATGACGTCTACAATACTCATCAAAAGGACCACAATACTCACCTCCATTATCATACTTGATGCATTTCAATTTAACTCTAGTTTTTCTCTCAACAAGTGCATGAAACTCTTTGAATACATCCAATACATGATCTTTTGACTTCAAGGTATAAACCCAAGTCTTTCTAGAACGATAATTTATAAATGTCACAAAATATAGAGAACCACCAAGTGTCCTTATTTTCATAGAACCACACATATCAGAATAAACTAGATCAAGTTTACCTAGCTTCCTAGAATTTTGATGAGACGTCTTGAAGGCAACTCTGGTTTGTTTCCCTGCCAAGCAATGTGCACACCTTTTTAATTGTGTATTCTTTACACATGAAAGTTGATTCTTCTTGGCCAAATGCATCAACCCTTCTCACTCATGTGACTAAGCCTGTTATGCCATAACTCTATTGCATCATCATTACCAACTGCATTGATAGTGAAATCTATCACCCTTGCCTGCATTAAATACAATGAGGAAATCTTCTCACCTCTAGCATCAATCATAGAACCTCTTGTAAGCTTCCATTTACCCTTTTTAAAGGTGTTGCAAAATCCTTCATCATCAAGCTTACCTATGGAAATCAAATTCAATCGAATATCTGGGATGTGTTTCATATTTTTCAGAATCAAAGTAGTGTCATTACTAGTTTCCAAAAACACATCACCCATACTGATATCTTTAGCAAAACCATCATTACCCATCCCAACAGTACCAAAATAACCAGACGTGTAGGATGTGAAGAAATCTCTTCTTGACGTAGCATGAACTGAGGCACCACTATCAATCACCCAATCAGTTGGTTGGCAACACTGTCATACACAAAGAGATATTTCTCTTCTGCTGTAGCAATTCTTTCACCATTGTTCTCATCATTTACCATTTTTCTACCCTTGTCATTTTTGTTCTCTGTTTTGAACTTGCGACAATGCTTCTTTATATGCCCTTTCAAACCACAGTGGTAACACTCAACATTTGAAAACTTGTTGGATTTACTTTTACTTCTATGTCCATTCCTTGAACTTCCTAGCTTGACTTCTCCCCTATTTCCTCATTCATGACACTATTCTTGGTCAAATTCATAGTCATCTCTTTATCAGGAACATAGTTTGACAGAGAAGTTCTAAATGCTTCTCATGAATCAGGCAATGTGGCAAGAAGCCATAAAGTATTTACCTCTTCCTCAAACTTGACATTCATTCCAGATAATTGATGAAGAATTCTTTGGAATGTATTCAACTGATCTGACATACAACTACCATCTTGATATCTTAGATATATTAATTGTTTCAACAGGCACAATTTGTTGTTATCGGTTTTTCGAGCATATAGTTCTTCAAATTTCTTCAACAAAGATCTTGCATGTGTCTCCTCAATAATGTGATTGAAAACATTATCATCTACCCATTGCCTAATATAGCCACATATTTGCTCATTCATAAATTCTCATTCCTTATCGGTTTTATCTTTCGTCTTTTTAGTGGCAAACACAGGCAAATGCATTTCTTGACCATCAAAAGATCTTTCATCTTTTCTTTCCAAATATAATAGTTTGATCCATTCAAACTAACCATTATACTTGTATTACTTACCATCATTCAACACAAGACACAAATCGATTATAATCTTAGCTCTGATATCACTTTGTTGGGATAAACACTGATTCAATCAAAGACAAATTATCCATCTCTTGTGTGAATCAAATAGGAAACAACAATACGAATAATATCAAAGCAATAAAATGACGCCAAGAATTTTACGTGGAAAAAACCCCTCCAATTCGGAGGAGAAGAAAAAAATCACGGACCGAAGTCACAACCCTCCACTTTAGTCAACGGGTACAAGTCATCTCTAGATAGTACTAAAGGCATACAACATCAATATAAAGATAAAGAATGATATTGGCAAACAATGAATGAGAAACTTAGAGAAACCTCACTTAGAAAAGTGGAACACTTCTTCTCAATACAATCTGGTGTTAGAAGACTTGAAATCCGATCTCCACCATTCAGATTGAAGTACCTTGCCTCGGAAACAGACTCGCCAAATTTCAGCTCGATCCAACGGTATACAGACCTCCAAACTTGTTGTTGAAAATCTGAGGCAAGATTGCACTTTTTCTCCAAAAACTCTCTATCTCACTCTCGGCTACGGTCTCTCTGTTTCACCAGTTGCCTTCTCTGTCTCTCATTTTTCTTCTTTTAATTAAGCTGATTCCAAGCAACACTTAAAGCCCTATTAGGCTTGGGCTTTTGGGTTTCCTCCACATGATGAAATAAGCCCATTATAGATCCCCTTCCCTATGGGCAAAACAAACATGGGGATGTGGATGAAAATACAACCCTAAACCCTAAACAAGTGTTTGGGGTGGGGATCCAAACCCCATGGTATTTTCATCCCCATCCCCATGTTTGTTTTTGCCCATAGGGTGTTTGTTTCAAGTGATTGGGGATAGGGATCCAAATCCCATAGTGATCTCATCTCCTTTCCCTTGTTTGTTTTTCCAAAAAAAAAAGAAAGAAGATGTACGGAAGGGGATCTAAAACCCATGAGGATCAAATAGCCCTCACTCATTGGGTTTAAAAGTCCTTCAAAATAGATGGAGTTAGCATCAACTCCATGCAAATGGTGAGAGAGAAAGGAAGTGAAGAGATTAGAAAGGTGAAAGTTTTATTTTATAATACAATTTTATTATTCTCATCTTCATCCAAAACCAAACATAGTGATATCCTCCCCGGGCATCTCATTAAGAAAACATTCCCCAATTAGATCGTGAAACAATTACAATTCTCAATTTGATTGATTAAATCAGTAAAAAATAAAAATCATACTTCTAAATACATAAAAAATAATTCAATGAAAATAAATACATTACTACAAATATTAAAAATTATATAAAAAATGGATAACATTCACACGTGCAACGCACGTACTTAAATGACTAGTTATTCTTAAAAGATCTAGAGAGATTAGGTTTCTTAATCTCTTGAAGAATAAGGATATCCGGATTTTTTTGATAAGTTTCATTTTGTGCCTTTGACCAAGGCCTCTCACATTCCAACTTAAAATCTGCATCAAAAACTAATTTCAGCGCAAAAAAAAAAGCCAAAACAGACTAACAAGCCAAGAGAAAAAGAAGAAGTTGAATTAAAAGGTTGAAAGGACAAATGAAGATTCATAGTTTTCAAAATTTTGTCAATTGAAGTCCAATTTAAACCTTGAAATTCTGAATTAAAAAAAAAATCAGCATTACCCGAAGACAGATTTGAAGACGCATTTGAATCAAACAAAGACTTGAGTAAAATTTTAAAAATAACTTGGATTGGAATTTCTTGAAAGCAGAGATTGGTACCAAAAGAAGGAGTGGCGGGATAAGAAAAGAGAAGTGAAAAGTTCCCAGTGAGAGTTGAGTTTAAATTATCAGAAAAGGGTGAAGAAAAATTACCCCCTTTGTCACAAGTCTGCAAATCCTTTAGCAAGATCATTTACAAACAAAACCTTTGAACTTACCTCTTTGCCAATGATAGGAGACTTGAGAAGAATGGTCGAATTGTAGGAAATTAGCATATTAGAGACCAAAATTCTGAGGTCATTATCAAAATTTTGGCCAAAAACAGAATGTAGATGACTTGCAATCTTCGAGGAGAGTCTTGATCTTGAAGACCTTTTAAACTGCCATGCTAAACGTGACTTCTTCCTAATATAAACTTTTCCCCATAATTTTTTTTATTGTTGACATCATTTCCGAGCCCAACAACCGAAGAATTTTCCTTGTTAGAAACCAGTTCTTGCAGATTTATTTTCTCAGAAGCATTAGAGGGAAAGACAGCAGCAGAAATATTTTGGACATGGGCTTAAGGTTTTCGGTAAAAGCAAGGGAAAAAAAAAAAGATGAAGGTGAATTTTTTGTATTTTGCAACAGCTCAGGAAATAAGGTCTCTTGGCTTAATAATGAAAGAACCAAAGAGTTGTTTTGAGGAAAATAAAGACCATGTTTATTAAGATCTGAGGATGAAATAAAGGAGGGATCCATATCAAAATTTGATGAATTGAAATGACTTAAGCCGAAATGATGAAAGTGAAACAAGAAATACAAAATGTCTTCATTTATGCAATCATTTGAAGGCCCAAAAGCTTCAGAGCTCTGTTTTATGCTTGAGGACACTTTCAGTATGAGTGTTTTCTCAATGGGAAGAAGGTGCCAATTAAGCAGAATTAGATAACAGTGAATAAATTCTCTTGATGGCAGGCACATGTTAACTCCAATGAAAAAAAGAGTAAGGAAGCGTGGTTTTTGAATTCTGGGTGTAGTAATCATATGAGTGGAAGTAAGGAATGGTTTATTAATATTAATGAACAATTTTGCCAATCAGTGAAGCTGGGTAAAGGTACTGTCAAATTTCAAGTCAATGGAATTACACAAGTCATCACAGATGTGTACTATGTGCAAGAATTAACAAACAATCCCTTGACATGGGACAATTGCAAGAAAAAGGATCTGCAATATTAATTAAAGATGGGGCATGTGAAGTTTATCATCCAATTAAAGAACTAAAATGACCATCAACAGAATGATTGTCATTCAAGTGACAGATGCCTACAAATTCAACCTGTTTTCAAGCTATTTCTGATGATGATGTATATTTATGGCATTGTCGCTATGGGCATCTCAGTTTCAAGGGATTGAAGAACTTGCAAACTAAAATGATGGTAACAGGGCTACCTACAATTAAAATGTCTAGTGAGCTATGCACAGGTTGCATGACCAGGAACCAACACATATAATTGATATAAAAAAAAAAAAGCTTGTGGCGTGCTACACACAAGTTGCAGCTATTGCATTCTGATATTTGGGGACCTAACACACCTACTTCAAGTAGTAGAAAGAGGTATCTAATTACTTTTATTGATGATTATACTCGAAAAGTATGGGTTTCATTCCTATCTGAAAAGTCTCAGGCACTTGAAGCTTTCAAACCCTTCAAAAGATTTGTTGAAAAAGAAACAGGTGGCTTCATTAAAAGGTCTTTGAACAGATAGGAGAGGGGAATTCACCTCGCATGGATTTTATGCATTTTGTAGTGCACATGGCATTAAGAGACAACTAACAGCAGCCTATACCCCTCAAGAAAACGGAGTGGCTGAGAAAAAAAATCAAACCCTTTTGAATATGGTCCGAAGATTTTTTTTTTTTTTCAAAAGAACACCTCAAAAGGCCATTTCATTGAAAAATGAAAGAAGTACAGAAAAGCAAAACTAAAAACAAAGTAAAAGTGGCACTAGACTAACCGAAAAGCCACAAAGCTAAGATATTCCATATACCCCCAACCCAAAACCCGCACTGCCACCTAATTACAAGTATGCGGCCCACCTATTAATAATTTGTCCAATCGAATAATTACAAAAATCGTTGGAAGTTGACACCCAAAAGGAGGCATTTACATTTGCCAACTCCCAAACATAATCCCAAGATCTCCTTTCATCTCTAAAAATTCTTCTATTTCTTTCTAGCCAAATACCCCATACAATTGCACTACAACCCGCCCTCCATAACAAATTCCCCTTATCATTAAAAGGGGGAGATACAATCATTTCTTCTAAGGTTAAGTGGATAGATTCATTGTTCACCCACGATACGCCAAACGCTTGGAAAAATCTTTGTCAAATGAGCCTCGAAAACTTGCACTTCCACATGATGTGATTTAGATCTTCCGAATCACGATCGCATACACAACACCAATTGGGGTTTAAAATGAAAGGAGAAGATCGCTGAAGAAACTCAATGGTATTGATCTTGCCCAAGGCTACAGACCAAAGAAAAAATTTGACTTTATTCGGGATCTTAATCTTCCAAAGATTAGAAAAGAAAATTGGTGAGGAGCATATGTTTGTGGGCTTACTAAATTCAAAAAAGGATTTACACGAGAACACGTTTGAAGAGTTTAAGGACCACAATCTACTATCACATGCACCCTCATTCACCAAAACACCCTCAAGGTTTGCAATGATGGAAGTTAACTCATTCAATTTCCTTTCCCGGATCGATCTTCGAAAATGGAAATCAATATTCACACTTCCCCCCTCTCTCAAAATAAAGGTTGAAATTGGAGAATTTTTTGCAAGGGTTAAGGAATACAACAGAGGGTAAAAGTCTTGAAACGTACCATCTCCCAACCAAGCACCCTCCAAGAAATGAATCCGGTTGCCATCCCCCACTTTCCATTTTACACAGTTAAAGAACAAGGGGTATTCTTTGGATATCTCCTTCCATGAATTCCTTGCAGTGCCTCTAGTCACTACATTTGTGTCCCAACCATTTGAATGGATCCCATATTTACTCCCAATCACCTTGTGCCATAGACTATTGGGTTCTTTTCGAAATCTCCACAACCATTTTACAAGTAAAGCCATATGTTTTCTATCCAGATTTTCGATACCAAGCACTCCCCCCCCCCCCTCTCTCATCCATCGGACATGAAACCGTCTTCCAATTGACAAGGTGTGCACCCTTTCCCTCCTCCGACCCCTCCCAGAGGAAGTTCCTCATAATCCTCTCCAGGTCCTCTCTAATGCTTGCCGGCATTTTAAAAATAGACAAGTAGTATGTTGGGATACCTGACAAGACCGATTGGATAAGTGAGAGCCTCCCACCCTTGGAGAAATACCCCTTTTTCCATTAGGCCAATCTTTTTGACACTTTCTCAATCACGGGTTCCCAAAAACATTTCTTTTTTGGATTATCCCCCATAGGCATACCAAGGTAGGTTCTCAATTTTACAACCCACCCTATCTGCCAAAGCTGATAGTTTGCCTTCTTCCACATTCACCCCGTCAGTGAACATTTTGCTCTATTTATTTTTAGACCAGAGCTCCATTCGAAAATTTGAATTATATCTAAGAAATTTTGAAAGCAGACCTCTTTTCCAGAGCAAAAAGAACTGCTCATGTGAAATTAAATCATAGTTTAATTTCTTGAGATCAAGTCTATTGATGTAGATAGCTTTAAAATCTTAAAATAGCTACTAGGATGGATAGAGTATAAAGAATGGGTGATGGCAGATAAGTATCTTGATAAAAAAAAAAGTATTCCGAATCTCGGATACTCTCTTAAGAATGGTTCACTGCTCTCATCTCTCGACTCCTTATAGATTTCTGGAAAAATGGAGTTGAAAACATAATAGTTGGAGTTGGTCGTTAAGTGTTGGTTAGGGCCATATCAAAAGTTTCTGTAATAAAAAAAAGTGACTGATGCAACCCAACAAGGTGACTTATGTTTTAATACTTTTCCTTTATATTAACAACCATTTGAAGATTTCTATCAAAAGAAAATTTGAGCAAAGTTAAGAAGCCAAAGTTTTTTTTTAACAGGTAATAAAACTTCTGATTGATTAGTGAAAAAAAATTTAAATAAATAAACTTTTAAAAATTTACAAAAGAAACAGCTCAAAAACACTGAAGGAGCTTACCAAAAAAAAAAACTGTTCCAATTGGTATAAATCAAAAGATTATCCACCAGGGTATCATATATTCTTGATGGTTCTCAAAAAATAAAAATTTCTTGATGTGAATTCTGATTATAATGGGATACTTTCTCATATATTCTTTTTATTTGTATTACTCTTTGGAATAAATTGTGCAAATATTTCATCAATTTCAATTCAAGTTAGGTTCTAATATTTCAAAATTTCACAGTAGTATTTTTTTAATACTTTCATTGAAGCAGTACAGCACCAATCTATTTTTTTGCTCATGTTACTCCAAATTTCTCTTTTAATGATATTTAACCTTTCCTATTTATGCCTATTCAGGTTGCTGCTTCTGATCCATTGGCAAACGTTGACAAAGACAAGACAGAGGTATTGATGTATTGCACTGGCGGTATACGTTGTGATGTATATTCTACTATTATAAGGTAATCCATTTTTCTCAGTTGTGCCTTCAATTCAAACTTGAGAAGTATTCACTCATTTTTAATTCTTGTTTTTTGACAGTATACATAAACAACTTTAGTTCCCATTAAAAATTCATACCATCTTCCTGTTTTTAGATGTTCTTCAAGTAGAATACCTAAACATTTTAGGAACTTTAGGAAACTCCCTTGATGTACTGATTCGAGACATGAACAAGTGGCACCACAACTTCTATTGATCACAGAAGTACATTATCTCTAGTTCGACTAAAGATAAAGTTCATTGGAGAATCAGCGGGAACACAAGGATAAATCGGTAATTACAGGGGCAAAACGGTAAATTTAATCCGCCTGTAATTATGAGGGTTCCACGTGAATGATATATCACAGATATAAATAAAGATAAACTAAATGGACATAACTCATCTATAGTGAGGGGAGTTCAGCTATGAATCTATAGTTGAATTATTTATAGTTAAATAATAAGTAATTAACTGATTATGAGTTAATCACTTAATTGACTAATTATTAAGCCCATGATCTATAGGTCCGTCGGGTCCCTATGCTAGCCCAAATATCGTTGTAGCAAAACTAAGTTATTAATTTAACTTAGGAAGAACAAATAATTTAAGTAATTGATTTTATTTAAAATTAGGCAATATTAATTATTTGAATAATGGGATTATTTAAATGAAAATTAATATTAATATTATTATTGATACAAAATTAATTGTTTAAATAAAGAGTTTATTTAAATGGAAATTAATATAACATATCAATTATAATATTTTACGGCAAAATTAATTGTTTAAATAAACGGGAATTAATGTTAATATTATTAATATTTAAATAATGAGTTTATTTAAATAGAAATTAATAAATGAAATTGAAACATGTGTTTTTTTTCTTGTTTAACTTAATAGAGCATAAGGGTTCATTAATCATGACCAAGAGCTCCATCTGTATCCATCCATCCATCCCCGTTCGATATTGTCTTGCACTTGCAGTTCCACTTCCAAAGAGTTAGGACTTTATTTTATATGATGTGGCTTCAGTCAATGACTTCCGTTTTTCCCCCTTAAACCTACCATCAATCCACTGGCCATGATATTAATATAATATCCTAAATTCAATATTAATCTTCTGGCTGTTCAAATTATGAACTGCCTTGTTTAGTAATGTGGTCTTCTGGTTCCAGATATGATTTTAGTAATATTAATCTTCGGGAATTTGTTTGTCTTTGACTCGCGACTCTCACTACCCCATCTACATACATCCCAGAAGTTGTGGCTGAACCCCTCAATTTTATGGGAATAATGCTTTTGCTCGATGCTATATGTGTAGTTCCCAAGTGTCTCAATTAAGGCATCGTAATTGTGCTAATCTCGACTGCAATAGACTATTTCTGTAAGTTTGCTTCATTCTTTTTCCCTCAAAAGAAAGAGTTTGTGTCAGATTGGTATTCTGTAATCATATTTTGATGGGAAAAAATAACAATTTGTCTTCATGTATATTTGCTTTCGACTCGATTACAAAGCCAAAATTGGAGGGATTTGAAGGCATGGATTAACTTGTAATCTGAAGCTAGTAAGAAGAAAAATTAAATAAAACAATCTATCCCCACATGAAGAAGTTGGATCAGTAGTCACCATTTTATTTCACTTCTAAAGTTAGGAGATTTCCTTTCTGAAAGCCAAGTTTCTGTTTCTTTTCAGATGCTGTAAAGACTGTGAGAGGGGCTTTAGTGGATGTTTCTGTTCAGAATGCACGAGTTCATCTCGTCGTAGACCCGTTTTACCAGAAGGTGAAAGGTACAAAAAATGGCATATCTACCGAGATTCGCAACAACCAAGCTAATCTATGTAAAAAATTGTGAATTGATGGCCTTTTTTAATGCTACAATTACACAACATTTAGTTTATCCTGGTTTGGGACCATGCAAATTCCTCCTGTAGATTTTTTCTGTTGTTGAAATGAGAGATTATTTCATTAAAAAAAATTAACTCTTCAGCCACCTGACCATTGTTTCATAAAGAATTGTGAGTTGGATAGATTTTTATCAATCAATTAATTCAAATTAATTAACTTAAATCAATTGAAGTTTGTGGGAAATTATGGAAGTAGAATACCATTGAAATGAATTTAGAAAATCCTTGATGTTTGGCAACCACCGACCAAATTATTTTCGTAAGTACATTTAAAAAAAAAAAAAAGTAAAAAAACATTTTCCTCAAGATGTATCCCAAACTGACCAACAATTTTTAGATAAACACTAGTTATCTCTAAAAACACTTTTAAGCGCATTTCAAAAACATTTTTATGATGTAGCCAAACATCATATAAAAATTAAGAAGTGTTTATAGGGATGAAAAACCATACCAAACTCACCCTTTACGTGTTTTAAGAGAGAAAAGTGTTTATAGAAAAAAATGATTTATCAAAAACATTTGACTCAAAATACATCCCAAACTCGTCCTTACTTGGAAATGAAGAACCAAAGTGTTCGTCATCGTATAATCCGAAGACAACCTAGAACTCTCTTCGAATCAACTTTCGTTTTGTTCAAATACAAAATCAGTGATTAAAAAAAAAGATCCAAAATCCAGGCTTTATATGTCTCAAGTGCCATGTAAAAAGAGAGTGGACAGAAAAATCTCATTTCCTAAATTCCAACACATTTAACAGACGAAATTAAATAATTATAAAGAAAATATTCAAAAGTTGCAGATTATAAAATTTCAAACTTGGACTGAAAAATCAATAAAAGATAAATGGAAAATTGAAAGTGTTGATTACCTTAAGCTAGGGTTTCTGAATTCATAGAAGAGAAAGAATGGTATTCTATTAGACATTGTAACAGAATCAAAATTGGGAAAAATTTCAGACCTTATCTATGCCTCCATTACTCCTGCAAATCATAAATGGCCACCTGAAATTGTGAGAGTTGAGAGCTGGACATGAGTTTCAATACCGATGATTGTTTCATAATCCTAGAAGATTTTATCAGGATTTTTCTTTTCAACAAATGGATTTTTCCATTCTTGTTTGAGATTAAGGGCTTTTCATGGTACAATAGAAAACTATGCTCCTTCTGGTAAACAAAGCAGAAGTGTAGAGCAATAAAGGTCAAGTTCGAATGCATCACAATCCCACAAATGCGATTTTACTAGTGTTTAATCTCATTCTCTAGTCTTTTGATTTTCATGCCCAACTTATCGACCAATTTTCAGGTTATTTCCGGGAAGTTGTATGCTGGGCCTGAAGTAGACGTGTGGAGCTGTGGGGTTATATTGTATGCTCTTCTCTGTGGTTCTCTTCCTTTTGATGATGAAAACATTCCTATCCTTTATAAAAATAAAGTTACCCAAAAAAAGTTAAAGTTCTCATGTGGACTATTTTTTACGGAGGTTTGAACACTTACGATAAAATTCAAAGGAGGTTTCCTGATATGGCCCTTAATCCTAACAGGTGTATTTTATGCTGCGCAAACACGGAGGATCCTTTGCACTTGTTTTGGGGCTGCTCGTTTACTTCGAAGCTTTGGAGATGTCTCTTTGAGGTTTTCAACTTTCAAGGCCCGTGCCCTTCGCAACTTCAGCCTTTACTTCACTCTTTTTTGTGCGGAGTAGCGTTCAAAGATAAAGCCTTAGTCCTATGGCGTAATGCGATTAGAGCCCTCATTTGGTGGGAAAGGAACAAGAGGACTTTTGATGAGGATTGTTCAGAGGACCACATCATTTGGGATTTACTGATTAGATTTGTTTCTATGTGGGCGGCTAATTCTAAAGTCTTTTGTAATTATTCTCCTTCTATTATTGCACCCAATTGGAGAAATTTTTTGTAATCCTGGGGTGTTCTTTTTGTATTCCCCTTTTCATTCATCAATGAAATGTCTCTTATACAAAAAAAATATTGGTGACAGCCTGACTTTATTATTTTTGAAGTTTAACATGGGTCTCTGCTCTCTTCTTCTCTAACTCGTATTATTCTTATAATTGTGATCCTTGATGCTTGAATATCTGATTTTTGTCTGTCTTCTTACTCGGTTTTTTAGAAGCTTCAAAGTGCAATATTCATGGTGCTATAGCTATGTCTGATTGAAGCCAAGTTCAAATTATAGTTTTTTTTTTTCTTTTCAGATCAATCTTATTTTACTAGGCTTTCGTTTTATAACGATTGGTATTTACTTCCTGCACTTACCCTTTTATTATTTATAATCTTGTTCATATTTGTTAAGCGCACCATCGAATGTTTGGTTGAGATTTCACATGATGCAATTATGTCATTATCTTTATGGAGGATGAAGAAACTTACTGCTGATACTTCTTTTCTATGGCTTTTAGAATGGAATCTACACTCTTCCAAGTCACTTATCTCCCACCGCAAGAAATTTGATCCCAGCGATTCTAATTGTCGATCCAGTGAAACGAATAACTATACCTCAAATTCGCCAGCATCCATGGTTTCAGGCTCGTCTTCCACGCTATCTAGATGTGAAACCACCTGATACTATCCCAAAATCTGAGAAGGTTAGAAACTACTTTTAAAAGTCAGCACCTCATTACATTATAACTCATGTTTTCCTATTTTTAATCTCTCTTCATCTTGTAGATTGATGACGAGATTCTCCAGAAAGTGGTTATGATGGAGTTTGACAGGAACAAGCTGGTTGAATCTTTTCGTAACAGAAGTCAGAATGAGGTTTTCTTTCTATTTGAAACTTATCTTCTCTTTGGATTATAAACATGATTACTAAAATCAAAATAAATAAATGAATTAATCCCAAATATCTTTGGGATTAGTGCTTAATGTAATGTAATAATCTGAGAGTATATTATATTTGGATTCAACCTTTTGCATTGTCATTTATCCAAGTCAAGATTGATAATCTGTGTAAAAGTTCGTGTCTATATGCAAGGTCATCGACGACAATAATTTACTTAAAAAAAATACTCTAGCCTAAAGTTTATGATGACGGAGCAGTTTATATCTTAACATGTGCGTTAAAAGTTAAAACTTGCACTATGTTTCAGGCAGCTGTCACCTATTCCTTGCTGCTGGGCAATTGTTTCCCTATTTCCGGTAGCTATCTTGGTGCTGAATTTCAGGAATCCTTGGTGAGCTTGTTATACTCATCCTAGAATAGTAAAGAATATCTTCTGATATAAGAAGATCATTTTTTAACTTAAGGATTCTCCTATATATTCGTTATTTGCTAGGAATTCGATTATGACTGTGTGCATCCAAATGATGCTGCTGTGCCTCTTGGACCCCTTTCTGGATGTTTGGATTGGGCCTCAGGTCTCAGATTCCTGTTGATGGGAAGTGGGCGCTTGGATTACAGGTTTGTTGTCCGGGTTTTTATCGCACTACAAAGTCAAAATGATTTTAAGCGTGATTTATTTGTTTAATTAAGAGAGATTAACTGCCTGTAAGTTTTGGTTCTTTGATTATGCATTATTTTGCTTACTAAAGTTTCTGGAAGGTGAATGGGTTGTATTTAGTACTAAATATTGCTTCCCACAATCACAAGACTTTTTTTGGTCTCTATTTCGTAGTCTAAAGCAAATCCGTGCAATATAATGATGGAAGTCCTTAAAGCGTTGCAAGCACTCAATGTGTTGGAAGAAGATTGGTCATTACAACATGAAATGTAGGTTAACGACTGACAATCCAAGCCATTGCAATGGCATGGTTAGTAATCTTACATATGACAATAATTATTTTGGCGATGATTCCGTCATCCTGGAAAATGATAAATTGACTAGCTTCCAAAATGCAGTCAAGTTTGAAGTTCAGGTATATGCTTCACACCCTCCTTACTTTCTATTGTTCCCAAAATATCTGCTAATCGTTCACCGGTCTCATTTTATTCAGATTCAGATTTAGATTCATTCAAAATTCATGCTGTTTCATTGATCATTTCTTATACAGCTTTATAAAACACAAGAGGAGAAGTATCTGCTTGATCTGCAGACCAAGGCCCACAGTTTCTCTTCTTGAATCTTTGTGCCGCCTTCTTCTCTCGACTACGAGTCATCTAATAAGAAGCGTCGCTTGAAACAAGCATTGTGAATAAATAAATTACTCTCTGATATTTACAGAACTTCTCTTCCAAGCAGCAGCTTTGATGTCGTCCGTTTCGACATTTCCCAACTTTTACATGGGAAGTTTCATAAGCTGGCTCCATAATGATCTGTGTTAACTCAGTTCCGAGGACTTCATTGAACCTTTCTAAATTTGAAGCTGCAAGAACCAATGTAAGGTGGGGTTGCAGCTCAATTTAGGAAGAAAATAGTGATTCTTTCAATAACATCTAGTCTATCTATGATGTAGTTGGCTCAGACTCTGTATAGCTTTCTACTGGTTTAACTTTCGAGATTTTTATAGATGATTTATTTAGGGTATCTTGAATTTTGGTATGATAATTTTAACTTTGTTATATTTATATAATTTAAGACTTTGATTGAATGCAGGAGCAATATTATATATTTTGTGATCCTCTTCTTTGCTTTAAAAACTTATAGCCTGTTTGATTTTATTTTTTATTTTTTTGGAAATCAGTGTTTTTGTTTTAAAACCTCACCTAACCTTTAAAAATGAAAACATATAAATTTTCTAAATTATTTTTCTTTTAGCTTTTTAAAATTTATTACGACTTCAAGGATATTTTTAAACTTAAATTTATAGATATTTTATAAAAATAAACTTCAAAATCACTTTAAACCTAAAAGCTTGAAATGTTTGTTAGAATAAATGTAACCCTTTTAATAATTCTCACTATTCCTAGAAAAATATCATTTTCTAGCACGGGTGGAAAAGTAAGAGGAATGGACTTCTACGTTTGACTTTAATGTTTTTCCATTAGATAGAATTAACTAAATACACAATTTGATATGTAACAAATTAGTATCAAACATGTCTTAAACGAACACGCATGCGAGCTTGTCTCATTTGCAAGATCACATCAAGTTTCCCTAGCATTGCAGTAACTATAGTGAGTAGAGAAACATACTTTATAAAATCACCTCACAGTTATCTTCTAAAATACACGGCGCTCCAAACTCGATCAACACGTCGTTGAAAAGCTTACAACATCTTTAAGGTCACGACGCAATCCATTAATCATCTGATAGATTTGATCAGAATTAGGGTGTGATCTATCAAAAACTGTAAATTCATGAACCTCATCATCAACTTCGATGGAGCTAGCACCCGATGGTTTTTGAATTCCCGTACTCCGCATTCTCATTCTTATATCGGCAACGTAGTTCCAATCCCCTGCTGCAGCAAATATATTTGACAACATGGATAAATTACCAGGATCTGAAGGTTCCAACTTAGCCAGATGATCCAGAACCTCCCTTGCAAGTTCCACAGCTTTATGCATCCGGCAGGCCCCTAAAAGGGTACCCCAAATAATGGCATTTGGTTCCATCGGCATGCTGTGAATAAGCCTGATAGCTTCTTCAAGCCTTCCCTTGCGCCCCAAGAGGTCTACCATGCAACCGTAATGCTCAACTTCAGGAACAATGCCGTAGTCTCTCTCCATTGCATGGAAGTATTGGATGCCGTCTTCAATCAAGCCTGAATGAGTACAAGCACACAATACTCCAATCATGGTAACTTTATCCGGGGGAAATCCATCTTCTTTCATTCTGGAGAAAAGCTCAAGTGCTTTCTCTCCATGCCCATGCATCGCCAGCCCTTGGAGCATTGCATTCCAAGACACGAGATCTTTCTTCTTTATGCCAATAAAAACATTGTACGCCATCTTCAACTTGCCACACTTTGCATACATATCAACCAAAGCATTGGATATTTCAGTAGTGCACTTGAAATTGGTCTTCTTAATAGAAGCATGAACTTTCTCACCCAGCCCACGCAAACCAGACACCGCACATGCAGCCAATATACTAACTATCGTCCCATTGTCCGGCTTGAAGCGGGCCTCCTCCATTTGATCATACAAGCTAATCGCCTCCTTGGCAAACCCCTTCTCAGCATACCCAGATACGATTATAGTCCAAGTAACCAAATTCTTAGTAGGCATTTTATCAAACAACATTCTTGCCATATCCATATCCCCCACCTTACAATAACCCAACACCATCGTCGACCAAGAAACAACATTCCTCTCCGGCATTTCATCGAAAAATCGAAACGCCTCATCCATGTCACCAGCCTTAACATACCCATCCAACATTGTATTCCAACTGATACCATCCCTTTCAGGCATTTCATCAAACACCATGCGAGCTTCACCGTACTCGCAAGCCTTCACTAACCCACTAATCATTGAATTCCACGACACGATATCCCTATCGCCCATCGACATGAACAACTTCTTCGCAGCAACAATCCCCAACCCACACTTACAATAGCAATCAATTAGAGAATTTGGCACAAATATATCAGACATGAACCCATATTTTTCGATATGGGCATGAATCATTTCAATAACAGGCAACCAAATTTGACCAGAACACGCTTTCAAAAGAAAAGTGTAAGTAAAATTATCTGGGCACAATCCATTACGCTGCATATCAAAGAAAACGGTGAAGGCCTGAGACGACTGTGAATTCTGGACATAGGCTCTGATCAAAGTGTTGTATAAATGGACATTGGGTTCTTGAATTTGATTGAAAACGTTAATGGCGAGGACCATTTGGCGGCATAGAGAGAAGGCAGATATGAGTTTAGGAACCACGTAAAGGTCGAGATGGAGATTGGATTTGAGAATTTGAGCATGAATTTGCTTAACTTGGTTAAGATCTGAGCATTTGTGAAGATCAGATAGCTTTTGTTCGAAAAGCCTTCGAGTGGAGAACCAAGAAGGGGTTCGAATAGAACACATTTGCATTTGCTGCATGGTTTAGACATCCAACAATGGCGGAGGAAGAAACTTCACTTCACCCACTCTTTCAATCTTTGATTGGCATTGACACCTTGGATTAGTCTGTTGATTGAAAAATGAATGTAATGAATTTATTGAGCGGACCTTAACAAAAGATAAAAGCTGAGAGAAATTAAAGAAGATGAATGTAAAAAAATAAAAAAAATTGGGTTTAGAAAAGAACAACTAGCAAAGAGAGATGAGAGGTGATATATTATTTACTTATGGATATCAAACCCTTCTTACTAGGGGTGTTGTCGATTCGGGTTTGGTCGGTTTTAGACCAAACCCGAAACCGAACCGATAAAGGAAGGGGATAAAAGGCAAAACCGCCACCGAACCGCTAGTAGTGCAAAACAAAATCAATGTCGGGTTCGGGTTCGGGTTGCTTATCGGGTAGGCAGAATGTATGAATCACAACATAAACTATAAAAAAAACCCCAATATTCATATTAAAAAAAACCCTAATTCATAACTATGAAGAAAACAAACCTGAAATGAAAGTAGACGGCGGCGGAGAAGCGTGATGGGTGAAGCAGGCGGTGGCGGTGAAGCAAGCGGTGGCAGGCGGCGAAGAAAGCGGTGGCAGGCGGCGAAGAAAGCGGTGGTTGGCGGCGAAGCAGGGGCTGGGGGAGTGTTGTCTTTTTCTTTTCTCAGCATACAAAAACGACTACTCCAATTTTGATCCCATGTGATTGTAACGGTAAGCATCCTAAAATAATAGAATTTATAGACTACTCTAAACAATAGAGGCCTTAAAAATTTTAATTTTGGTGATTGATGTCATAAACTATGTGAGGTGTTAAAATTTGATCCATGAAAATTAATTTGACAAATTCCCTTCTTAATTTATAAAATTTGACTCTAAAAAATTATCGTAAAAACGAGTAATGCATCCCTAATATCAAGTGAGATTGGAGCAGAAATTCCCGTCTCTGTCACCACTAGAGTTTTTAAATTGAGGTCAAGGATGAGGTTGAGATGGGACAAAGGCCTTCGGAGACCCAATCTCATAGAGATTTCATAGAAGTAATTAGTAAATTAACAACTTAATTGAGATAATTGGTCAAATAAAAATTTCCAGTCCAATTTTTCACTTTACGAAGTTGAGGAGTGGTTTAAACAAATTTTCCTGATTTATTCGAGACTCAATCACTAAAATAACATATTTCTATATATTCATACTGAAATATCAAGACATTCTAAAAAGACCAAAAAATAAATAAATTCATCGAAAAATATTAAAATGTTTAAATAACTGATTCAACTATTAAAATAATTTTTATAATATTTGACAATTCAATAATTAGTTATGTTCTCGTTGGGATTATAATTTTTTTTTTTTTTTTTTAATTTTCAATACGGTCTAGCCCCTCCCATCTTAGGTAATATTTTTGTTTGAATAAAAAATACAAAATTGTCACAATGTATATTATATATATATTTTTTTTTTGAAAGGCAAAAAGGTATAAATATAATTGATAATTGATGCCAAAAAAAAGATTCCCTTTTTCCAAACCGTGGAGTCTCCTCCCAAACGTGACTTTCTTCTTCTTTCCCACGCTCTCACGTTTCGTCATTGCGCGATACACAGCCACCGCCTTCGCTCCGGCCGACTCTGCAACTTTCTCCGATCTCCATCTTTATCAGGTTTTTATTTTTCAGGATTCCGTTTCATGTTTAGACGGTGTTTAATTACAATCACATTAAGATTTAAAAAAGGTCTTACTGTTCATCCAATTGAGGTTTTTCAGATTGATTTTTGTCATCGGAAATGTTTTTCCGTATATTTCTTCGAATAATTAGAAATCTTGTTCGTCAATCTATTGAATTGTAAACGAATTATTGATTTCAGCTATTGGAATTTGGAAGGAGAGTTCTAGAAAATTTTGGATACGATGAGCGAGGTATTTGAAGGATATGAACGTCAATATTGCTGCGAGATTTCTGCAAATCTTTCTAGAAAATGCTCCTCTGTCAGTGCCCTAAATGGAGGTATCTTGATCATATTCTTCCTTTTTAGTATGCGGATTGAATTGTGAAAGATGCCGATAACGAAAATTACTTAAACACATGGACACGATTTCTAGCGCCATATTTTGGATTCATTTGTAGGATTGTGCAACTTATAGAACTCGGATGTTTTGTTCATAATTATGCAGAGCAGAAGAAGCAAAAACTTGCTGAGATAAAGGGTGGTATGGATGAAGCGGAATCGCTGGTGTGTGATTGCGTTTTTTGGTATTAGTTGAATTGGGTTATATAATATACTTATATTATTTGGATTGAAATAATGCTTGCCACAATGTTTCAGATTCGAAAAATGGATCTTGAGGCAAGGAGTTTACAGCCCAGTGTCAAGGGTGTTCTTCTTGCTATGTTAAGGGAATATAAATCAGATTTGAACAATCTGAAAAGTGAAGTTAAACGAATTGTATCTGGTGATTTGAATGCAGCTTCACGTGACCAGTTGCTGGAATCTGGATTGGCTGATACTTAGACGGTATGGCCGTTTATAAATGTTTGAAATGTTTTGAATTGTAGTTATTGGCAGGAACTAGATTATCCCTACTTTTCCTGAAAATGCGTGTGTTTACTCTCATTCGTGCAGCTTGGTGGAAATTCTCAAAATATTGAAAGTTGATTCTTGTCTTTCTGTAAATATTTTTGCTTGGATTAAAGTGACTGCGTTCACAGAGGGGATTCACCATTTTATTTTTCATTTTTCCGCTATGTATTTGCTCTCTTTCTCACACACACACACTTGTCTATATATGATTTTATGGAGCAATCTTCTGATACTGAGAAGGAAAGCATATTCTTTAGGCATCAACTGATCAAAGAACCAGATTAATGACAGCAAATGAGAGATTAAATAAAGCAAGTGACAGGATTCAGGATAGTCGAAGAACTATGCTTGAAACTGAGGACCTTGGTGTCTCAATCCTACAAGACCTGCATTCACAGAGACAATCTCTTTTGAATGCTCATGATACAGTATTCCTTTTTTATTTTTCTGTTCTATTAATGAATCTTTGATCTTTTTTTCTTTCCTTTGTAGTAGTTTTTCTCATCTAACAGAAGATTGAATGCTTTCAGCATTTGACAAATGTGTCGTGAACTCTTTTTTCACTTGAAGATTTGCCTTTACTGCAGTAATTATGCTACTTTTTCTGCTAATCTTGGATTAACCGTTTTCTTAACCTAAAAGACCTTTGGTCGCCTTTGCTCTAGCATAAAAAGGGATGAAGCACGATACGTCGATAGTGCATTTATTACTTTATTTTTTTTCCGTTGCAGCTTCACGGTGTGGATGACAATGTAGACAAAAGCAAAAGACTTCTAACCAGAATGTCGAGGAGGATGAACAAAAATAAGTGGACAATTGGCTGCATAGTCGCCGTTCTTGTTATTGCTATAATTGTGATATTGTGCTTCAAGCTTTTCTAAATAGCTGAAGACATTTTCTGTTTAAAATTTCATTTTTTGTTCACTATTTTTTTTTTGTTTCAGTTTGTCTTTGTGAATTTGCTGTTAAATGATTTGTATGATAATCATTTTCAACTTCTAGATTCTTGACATTTGCTATATTCCATGGAATGTATGTTTTGCTATTTATTTTAAAGTTCAAAATTAAATAGTATTTTGGTCATTAATACCGTTTTGCTCTCTAATTTTTAAAATATTTTATTTTACTTTTTGAATCTTTTTTAAAAACTATTTAAATTCTTATCCTTAATTTTCATAAATCATTTAATAATTATTAAGGCTGCACATAGAAATCAGTTCAAGAATAACAAACTCAGCTCAACAACTTAACAAATTCTGTTGTCTGTTATTTAGCTTTGCAAATTGTAATTTTATTATTCATTTCAAATGCAAGTGTGTATATATACTTGTATTCAAGATCACATTCATTAATGAGAAATCCTTCTTCTTTGTGATCTACTCTAAATCTTGAAATGGTATCAGAGCCATTAGGCTAACAACCCCCTGGAAAAAAAATTTCTCTTCCGCAAACTTACTTTCATCAATGGCGACCTCATCCACTGAAACTGATAATCCAAATTCTGCATCAAATCCAAATCCTACTTCAAAACAATCTATTGTAAAGATTGGTAAACAGCAATCTACTGTTCGATTGACTGATGAAAATTACCTCCTCTGGAAATTTGAAATCTTGACTGCCATTAAAGCGCATGATCTTGAATCCTTCATTGATAGTTCCAAGATTTCTCCAGAACCTCTTACCTCTGATAATCAATTGAATCCAGATTATGTTTTCTGGCGAAAGCAAGACAAGCTTCTCTCTTCATGGCTTCTCAGCACTATGACTGAAGCTGTTCTTTCAAAAATTACAGATTGCAAATCTGCTAGAGAGATCTGGGAAAGTCTAGAAGATCTCTATTCATCCCAAAACATGGCTAAGGTAATGCATTTTAAATCAAAAATGCAAAATCTGAAGAAAGATGGGCTTATGATGAAAGATTATCTCAGTAAAATGAAATCTTGTTATGATGCTCTTGCTTCTGTTGGTAATAAACTCTCTGATCAAGACATTATAATGTATGTTCTTGAAGGATTGAGTACTGATTATGATTCTTTTGTGTCTGTTATTACTTCCAAATCCAAGAAACAAACACTAAAAAGTGTATCTGCTCTTCTCCTTTCTCATGAAGCACGAATTGAAAGAAAGAATTCTGATTCTTCCCTTCCATCTGTAAACTAAACCACTCAAAGTAGATTTTCTGGAAATGGAAGTCATGGCAATGGAAATTCATCTGGATTTCAAGGAAATGGTAATACTTTTTCACATGGAGGACAAAGACAACAGAATCAAGGGCAAAACAAAAGCAGCAACAATGGAAATAGAAACAATAGAGGTGGAAGATCATGGAATGGGAATGGAAATAGGGATGGCAAAATTCCCCGCGGGTTAGGGGCCCCACGGGCCCCCGACCCTATAAGGGCGGGGAATCCCCGTTTAATTAGGGTAAGGGTTAGGGTTAGGGGGGAAATTTCCCCCCGATTTCTTATAGGGTACGGGGACGGGAATACATTCCCCTGCCCCGCCCCCGAACCCGAACCCGAACCCGATAATTTAATAACTTCTTATATATTTTGTTTACTTTTATTTTTATTTCTTGAAAAAAAATATATAATATGGTTATATTAACTAATAAATTATTAAATGTTTAGTATTATGTTTTATTTTTGTCTTAAAAAAGTATATTTTAAATATCTATTTCATTTTTGTATTCCTTTTTAAATAATACTTAAAATATAAAACGGAAAATTTTCCCCGCGGGTAACCCGATCCCCGAATGGGGAATCCCCCCGCCCCCTATTTTTCTATTAGGGGATAGGGTAGGGTATGGGGATTAAAAATCCCCGCGGGTTAAGGGATGAGAAACGTATCCCCGACCCCGCCCCGCCCCGTTGCCATCCCTAAATGGAAATAGGCCTCAATGTCAGTTATGCAGCAGATTTGGACACACTGGTCTAAAATGTTATATGAGATATGACCCAAATTATCATGGGGTTAACTCTAATAATGGCCAATCTCAGAATAATCCTCATTTGAATTTCTCTAATTCAAGTTCCATGGCTGGTCATTCTCAGAATCATGCTGCTTTTGTTGCTTCAAGCTCTAATACAAATGATCTACCTTTTGACAGTAACTGGTGGCCTGACTCAGGTGCTACAAATCATGTAACCAATGATCTAAGTAACCTTAACATTGGATCAGAATATCAAGGCAACAGTAAAATTCAAGTTGGTAATGGTATGCATCTAACAATTGCTCATTCTGGATCTTCTTCTCTTATTTCTCCTAACCATCTCAATGTTTTTCATCTTAAAAATCTTCTCCATGTCCCTCATATAACCAGAAATCTCATTAGTGTTCAGCAATTTGCTAAAGATAACTGTGTCTTCTTTGAATTTCATCCTAATTCTTGCTTTGTTAAGTCACAGGCCAATGGCAAAATCCTTCTTGAAGGCAGTGTGCATGAGGGACTATACAATTTCAATCTGCAGAAGCATCATCCCACATCCAAACTCAAATTTCAACATCAAGACCAATCTTTAGATGTTTTTCCTTCTGTCAATAGTATAGATTTACATTCAAATTGTACTTTGTCTGATATTTGGCATAGACGTCTGTGTCATGCTAATTTTGAAACAGTATCAAAAGTTCTACAAAAGTGTAATACTCCTACTTCATCAAATAAAAATTTCACCTTTTGTCATTCTTGTCAAGTATCTAAAAGTCATAAACTCCCTTTTGTTTCTTCAACAACTCAATACACTGCTCCTTTAGAACTTGTTTTCTCAGATTTATGGGGCCCTGCTCGTTTACTGTTAAGAAATGGCTATAGATATTACATTACTTTTGTAGATGCATACTCTAGATACATATGGATTTACTTTCTTAGATCCAAATCAGACACTTATAAAGCATTTTTGTCCTTTAAAGCAGCAGCAGAAAACCAATTAAAAACAAAACTTGTTGCTTTACAAACAGACTGGGGTGGTGAATTTAGACCACTGTCTCCTCTTCTTCATTCTCTAGGCATCAATCATAGATTGTCATCTCCTCACACTTCTCAACAAAATAGCATTGTTGAAAGGAAACATAGGCAAATAGTTGAGTTAGGCCTCTCTCTACTCACACAAGCTTCTCTGCCAAATCAATTCTGGGATGATGCTTTCTGTACCACTGTCTATACAATAAATAGACTTCCTACTTCAGCTCTTCAAGGTACTTGTCCTCTTGAACAGCTATTTCATATTCCTCCAGATTACTCTTTCTTAAAAATCTTTGGTTGTTCATGTTACCCTTATCTAAGACCTTATAACAACCATAAAATGGATCCTAGATCAAAACAGTGCCTTTTCCTTGGCTATAGTCATCAACACAGAGGTTATAAATGTCTTTCACAAAATGGTAGAGTATATATTTCTAGACATGTCATCTTTAATGAGACTTCTTTTCCCTATGTTGACCTCTTTTCCCACTTGTTCCCTACACAATCTACCTATCAGTCCAAAAGATCTTTTTCTACTGATATTCCTACTATTTCACCTGCTCCCACTACTATTCCTCACACTATTCAACCTACTACCTCTAAGTCTTCTTCTCTTGAATACTCTCATGATCTTTCTAATTCAAATTCAGCTTCTTCTTCATCTCAAATTCATCCTCCTATTCCTACACCTACCGTTCCAGACCATACATCTCAATCTGTTATTTTACCTATGAATGAGCATTGTATGACTACCAGGGCAAAAAATGGCATTTACAAGCCAAAAATTTTACATGTTGATCTTGTTAATTCTAAGCCTACTAATGTCAAGGCTGCTCTTCAGTCTCCTCACTGGAAACAAGCAATGGCAGATGAATATGAAGCTCTCATGAAGAACCAGACTTGGATCCTAGTTCCTCATTCGAATGACAAGAAAACAATTGGCTACAGATGGGTTTTCAAAATAAAGAGGAATTCTGATGGGTCAATTGCTAGATATAAAGCTCGATTGGTGGCAAAGGGGTTTCATCAGCAAGCTGATGTAGATTACACAGAGACATTCAGTCCTGTCATTAAACCTGCCACAATTCGTGTTCTTTTTACAATTGCTCTTGCATCCAATTGGTCAATCAGGCAGCTAGATATAAATAATGTATTTCTTCATGGAATTCTACAAGAAGAGGTATTCATGGAGCAACCTTCAGGCTTTCACATTGACAATTCCAAAGGTCCATTAGTGTGCAAACTTCAGAAAGCTCTATATGGGTTAAAACAAGCTCCCCAAGCCTGTTTTGAAAGATTAAGTCACTTTCTCCTATCTCATGGTTTCTGTAGCTCAAGATCAGATCAATCTTTATTCTATAGATCCACTGTTTCATCTTGCATTTATATTTTAATCTATGTTGATGATATACTTGTCACTGGCAGCTCACAAGCAGAAATATCATATTTGATTTCATCTCTGGACAAGACTTTTTCTTTAAAAGATCTTGGTCCTCTCAGTTTTTTCCTTGGCATAGAAGTGTCATATACAAAGGAAGGCTCTTTATTTCTGTCTCAATCAAAATATATCAGTGATCTACTTCAAAGAGTAAAGCTACAGGATGCAAACCCAATTTCAACACCAATGATAAGTGGCTCTCTTCTTTCTGCTCACAATGGCATTTCTTTTGATGATCCACATTTATATAGAAGCATTGTTGGGGCTCTCCAATATGCAACTATAACAAGGCCAGAACTTGCTTTCTCTGTCAACAAAGTTTGTCAATTCATGCATAATCCCAAAAATATCCACTGGAAGGCAGTTAAACGAATTTTACGTTATCTCAAAGGGACAATTACTCATGGGTTACTCTTATCCAAACCACATTCCCTTCATCTTCAAGCCTTTGCAGATGCTGATTGGGCATCCGACCTTGATGATAGGAGATCAACCTCAGGCCTTTGTATATTTTTTGGTTGAAATTTGATATCTTGGAGCTCAAAGAAACAACACACTGTTTCCCGTTCAAGTACAGAAGCTGAATATCGCAGCCTAGCTAATGGTGCTGCTGAAGTTGTTTGGTTACAGTCCCTTCTTCATGAACTCCATCTCAGCTCCCGTAATTGTCCAATTCTATGGGGTGACAATCTAAGTGCTGTTCACTTAAGTGCAAATCCTGTTCTTCACTCCAAGGCAAAGCATGTTGAGCTTGACATATATTTTGTAAGAGACTTGGTGCAGCAAAAGAAGATTTCAGTTCAACATCTTCCAACTAGTGAACAATTTGCTGATATTCTTACCAAACCTCTCTCATCTGCTTTGTTTCATAAATGGAAACTCAAACTTAAGGTTTTTTCACCAGATGAGCTCGGTTTGAGAGGGAGTATTAAGGCTGCACATTGAAATCAGTTCAAGAATAACAAACTCAGCTCAACAACTTAACAAATTCTGTTGTCTGTTATTTAGCTTTGCAAACTGTAATTTTATTATTCATTTCAAATGCAAGTGTGTATATATACTTGTATTCAAGATCACATTCATTAATGAGAAATCCTTCTTCTTTGTGATCTACTCTAAATCTTGAAAATAATAATTTAAAATTTTCAAATCTGATTTGATTACTTAGTTTCAAGCATTTTTTTTCGCATAGATATATTATGTAAGACATCACATCAATTAAAATGATTTTTATATAATTAAAACAGATTATTTATAAACTTAAACATAAAAATATAACGTTTTAAATTTTCAAAGAAAATAGAATTAGGAAGTTGTCGAGTAAAATAAAATTAAAAATCATCATTACAAAATTTATATTTTGTTATTTAATGAGTCGATTCACTGTAATTTTTTTAAAAAAATTCAGGAGAGAGACTCGAACTTTCTAGTTGAATTATGCTTATGTTGACAATCCATTATCTAATTGTTGAGTACTTTTCTTGTTCTTAAATTAAATGGTTGGATAATTTCTAATTCTCCATCTGATTTCTAATGGAATGTCCAAATCACACTTCCATCCATTCAATTCCGCTCTGTTTTCGATCCCTTTTACGAAAATGATGTCGTCAATCTTCTCTTGAAACTGGTAAAGAGATTCACGCTTTCATAATCACTTCTGGCATCACTTTCTTACGCAATGCCTTACTCCATCTCTACACTTCTTGTGGCCATTTCCATGATGCCTATAAAGTGTTCGATGAAATTCCTTACACCGCCAGACTTGACTGCCCTTATGGGCTGCTTGAATCGTTATGGTATGTTCAAGAATTCTCTTATTTTGTTCGTTGATTTTCGGAGAGAGTGTATGAAGCTTGATTAGTGCCTGTGCTAAATTGGGTGATTTGGGATTTGGGTTGTAGATTCATGGGTGTATGATTAAGATGGGTTTCAGTTCAATTTTGAAAACAGGCAATGCAGTTATGGATATGTATCTTAAAGGGCTATTTAAGTATCTAGCCACTAAATTAGCTCATTTTTAGGATTTAACCAGTTGAATATTTTTTAAAGTAAATGGCCACTAAAAGAGATAAATCTATTATAAAAATATTAAAAGACCCTTAGGTGTTAAGAAAAAAATAATACAATAAATATGAGTAATTAATGGAGATTACACTTAATAAAATACAAAGAAAAAAAAAATTAAAATCTTAAAAGATCTACACAAATTACAAAAAAAAATACAACATACTCTAACACTACAAAAAAAAACTGTCAATTTGCGACCATAAAATTACGACCAAATGGTCGTTTTTAGTGTATAATGCGACCAAAAAAGCGACAAAAATGGTGGTGGCCAAAAAGCTGGTCGGTCCAGAATTTGTGCGACTGGATAGTCACAAATATACGACCAGAAAAGTTTGTTCGCAAAACAGTCAACCTTTTGAAGATATGTTGAAGTGACCATCTGATAGTAATATATGTTGAAGATAAGTGACCAGTTGGTCACATAAGAAAGTGACCAAATGGTTGTATTTCATGTGACCAAATGGTTACTTTTGAACTCAGTCAAAATACGACTAGATGGTCGCTTAAAAAGTGACCAGATGGTCATAATTTATGTTGAAGATAAGTGACCAGTTGGTCACATGAAACAGTGACCACGTGGTCGTTTAATAAGCGACCACATGGTCACTTTTGGACTCAGTCAAAATGCGACCATATGGTCGTTTTCTTGAAATAAAATGCGACCATATGCTCGCATTTAAGAATTTTTTTTTAATTTAAATTTCAATAATTAGTTAATTAATTATTTATTTAATTAATATTAAAATTTAATAACAAAAAATTGGAATTAAAATAAAAAATATATATATATATATATATATATATATATATATATATATCAAATATTCAAAAAACGTTTTATACAAACGAAAGCATCCTAGAACTACAGCGGAGGGGCGGGGGGTGGCGGAGGAGGCGTCGATGATGAATGGCCGCTGCTTAGGGATCTGAAGTACGCGGCCAAAGCTGCTGCGACCTGGGCCTCGACCCGTGCCTGCATGTCCGCCTCAATCGCAGCGACTCGAGAAACGAAGCCCTCGCGCATAGCGTCCATGTCCGTGCGCAGCTGCTGCTCAACCGAAGAAGGGCCGGAGCTAGTGCTCGCTCCGCTCCGCTAAGGCAGGGGCACATCTGCGTAAAGGCGTCGCCCGTACGAGCCGAGCCCAGGAACTGATCCATCAGGCCGAACCCCTTCAGCAGCCTCCAAGAACGCCTCTCTACGGTCCTTCTGAGTCGGTTGCTAGTCTGGTGTGGGCAACCGTTGACTCAAGGACTCCGTGAAACATTCCTAAACATTTAAAATTCAGAAAATAAAATAGCTAATATATAAGTTAGGAAAAATTTTAAACAAAAAATAATAATTGAAAAAATTATTAAATACGAATCGCTTCGCCTTATCGTCGACTTAACGCCCCGTCCTTCTTCTTCGTGAAGAACGCGGTGCGGCTCATCCGGCAGGACAGGGCGACCGTGCTTCGCTTCCTAAAAATATTAAAGATTGAAGAATAAAACATAATAAATTAATAACTGATTGAAAAAAGAAAACGAGAAAAAAGTACGTAAGAAAACGACAAAAAAAAAACTTACCAATCGACGATGGTGCTCGTCGTGGGTCCGGGCCCCGGCTGTGTGTTTGGTGGGATTCTTCGCGCGGTTGGCCTTATTCCTGCTTGACACTGCCTTTGTAACAACCCGGATTTTCACCCAAGGGCATTTTAGTCATTTCACCAATTTTGATCCAATCAATGTGATCTTTAGTTTTCCCGAACTGTCACATCGATACAAATTCAACGGAATTGACTACGCTCAATTCCGAGTTCCGAGTAAAAAGATATGGCCTAAATACCGTTTACGTCCCTAATTCTTATTATTACTTCTAGGGGCATTATCGTAATTTCTCGACTTATATATATATTTCCACCAACCCTAGTTCATTATTCTTTTCTTTTACGTCTACCAGCCGCACGCCCAAAAAGCCGTGTCTCCGTTTTGTTTCTCGAGGTAAGTTCCGATTCTTTCGATTCGTCGTTTCTTTTCCGTTATATCGAGTTAACCTCCAATCTTTGGGCTGCCTTTTGGTCTGAGTTTCGAGCTCCGTTACTCGCCGGAAAGATTAAGAGTTTTGGCTTCCGTTCATTCCTTTTCATCTATATTTTACGTAAGTTTCGATCTACTTCCGTTTCGTTGTTATTCTGAGTTAATTACAAGCTAAATGGAGTTGTTTTCATAGCGTTTCATCGAGTTTAGAAGCTCGCCGGTTTCTGGATTTGACCTTCGTTGGAATCTGGAAACCCTTCTCGGATTGCTCAGGTTTGGATCGTGTTTTCGTCGTGTTCTTCGTGCGTGGATCTGAGGCGAGTGTCGGGGCGGATTCGTGAAGGTGAGCTATTGTGTTTTTAAGTTAAAAGAAAATAAAAAAAAAGAAAAAAAAAATGAAGGCAGCGCTGCAAGCAGCGCTGCGTGCGTGAGGAAGATGACCGGTTCAGCTGGTCCACGGTCCAGGGGCTAATTTTAGTCCATTTGATCCAGTTTTCACCTCGTTAGTATGGTTCTCATAAAATTGATCTTAAATTAATATTATTTCAGGTTGTGGGCATCATTAGGATTTTATTTGGAGTTATTTCGAGCTCGATTGCTTGCTCAATTTGGATTTAAGGTAGGTTAATTCCTACTTAGAAGTTAAATTAAATTCCATGTGATTGTTTGTTTATTGTGTGATTATAAGGATAGTTATGGGTGATATCATTATTTATTTTATAAGCATTATATGCCCGTTTAACTCGTGATTAATGTTTATATTCGAATTATGATGGTTAATTAGTTTTTAATTATAAATAGAGCTTATAAATTATTTAAGTTAAATAAACCCATATTAAATTTAATGTTTTAATTAATTAATATTAATAATTAATAACCGTATAATAATTAGTTTTAATTGATTTAATAATGCTTAGGGTGATTTTTAGAGCCGAATATGACATGATAACATAGTTAATTTACAAAAGTAAGTAATAACTCAATGGTTTCCTTGTTGTGACTTGATAGTGTTGTTTTCTTTTCTTTTAACTATTTGTAATGTGAATGTGTGTTGTTTTTAAATATTTATTCTTTGTTGTTATTTTTGTTATTCGTGTGATACGATCAGGGAGTTAATTTAAGATTGATTGTTGTTTGATATTTATTTGAATGATTTTACTTAGATATATGATAATCACATTGGATAGTGTGGCACGTATCATAATGGCCATTATGATACTATTCTATAGAGCTGAACACTGTGATTATGATTTATCTAAGTAGTTGAGATGAGTTGGACAAGTGATTACCACGATGGATAGTGTGGCACGTATCATAGTGGCCACTATGATACTATTCTATAGAGCTGAACACTGTGGTTATGATCTTTGTAGGCTAAGTACCTACTAGTTGTTGTTGAATGGTGGGAATGGACGAGTATCCATACGTTATTATAAATATGAGATTAAATGTATTTAATTTACTTATTTGAGTTTGGATTTAATCTACTGAGCTAAAAACTCACGGTATTCGAATGCCCTGCAAATTTTTATTTTGCAGGTAACATTGATACTAATGGAGACCATGGTGATTGACGAGGATGGCGCTACACTGAGAGATCCTTAAGACTTGTCATTTCTATTTATTTTATCTTAATTTTATTTTATTGAATATTTTGTCATTTGTTTTATGAATTTTCATTTTCATTTATTTTAGTTGTTTTTAAATTGGCCGAAAATATATGTTTTTGTTTCGAATATTTCTTTCGTTATTAAATAAACGCTTCCGCAATTATTTAGTTTTACTCTGATTTAACTATATTTTTCAAATGAGTTATGTATTTACTTATTTATTCGGTTGTTTTGGGTCGGGTCGTTACAACCTTGCCTTCAGGAGTGCTCGAGCTCGCGATAAGCCAAGCGTGGTCCTCCGGGCTCATCCACACGGAGCGGTTTGCTGCTTGCTTTCTGCGCGCCCGGTACATGAGGTCCTTGAATTGATCCCGGAAGTGACTGTCCCATAGGGGGAACAATCTACCGTCCGTGATATCGGGATCGATAACAGGAAACTTGCCCTGAAAAAATTGAATTGTTAAAGTAATAAATTTATTTCTATAAATTTCAAAATTAATTAATTATAAAAATAAATGATGTTTTTTACCTTTCAATTGTCGTACATCCGACGTTTCTCCGTCGTCCGAATCTTTTGCCAGTGAAGGTCGCTGAGTAGAGGCATGCTCTGGAGGACCTCGCGAAACCGTTTTGAAACGGTTGTATGCGGCTGTACTCTGCAAAAACATAAAAATTATTGTGCTATTAGAAACTATTAGTTAACAGAAAAAAAACACTTTGAAAAAAGTTTAAAGGTTTAAAAATTAAGTAATTAAAACAATAAACAAAATTACTTACGTATCCCTTTCAATCCGAAGAGTAGAGTCTGCGGCCAGAGAAGGCTGCGTGCATGAAGTGGAGGGGCCAGCTGGATCCGACCCTGATGCAGACCCTGACGCATACCCTGAGCAGACCCTAATGCTAAGCCGGGAGTCATGGTCAGGGAGTCATGCGGCAATCGTGGTATCGCAGACTGGGTCTCAGGGACTGCATCATCGAGCGTGGCAGCAAGTCCCGGCTCGTAACCGAAGAGGATGCTGTCCAACTCCTCTGTAGTCAGATCCACAACAGGGGCATCAACAGTAGGCGGCTGCGAAGACGTCTCGTCACCCGCGTCGTCTGGCAGGGGAGGACGTCGTCTGCCCGTCATAATTCTACAACCAAACTAAACTAATTTAATACTAATTATGTAATTAAAATATTGAAATAAATTAAATTAATTAATGAATGAAATAATCTAAATTAAATTGATTAAATAATGTAAATTAAACTAACATAAATTAAGTAAATAATTTAAAATAAACTAATTAATTAATTTGAATTAAAGTAAATTAAAATTAGATTAATTGAACTAAAATGAAGTAATTAAAGTAAACTAAGTAGTGAAGAATTAAACTAAAATTAATTAAATTAGATTAATTGAACTAAAATGAAGTAATTAAAGTAAACTAAGTAGTGAAGAATTAAACTAAAATTAATTAAATTAAAGTAAATTAAGTAATGAAGAATTAAACTAAATTAGATTAATTGAACTAAAATTAATTAAATTAAACTAACAAGAATTAATTAAAACTAAAATAAAATAAACTAATTAATTAAATTAAAGTAAACTAAAATTAGCTTAAGTGAACTAAGTAATTAATTAAAGTAAACTAAGTAATGAAGATTTCAACTATTAGATTAAATTAAACTAAAATTAATTAAATTTAACTAACATTAATTAAATTTAACTAACATTACTTAATAAAAACTAAACTTAACTAAACTAATTAATTAAATTAAACTAAATTAAAATTAGATTAATTGAACTAAAATTTATCAATTAATTAAAGTAAACGAAATTAGATTAATTAACCTTAAGTAAACTAAGTACTTAATTAAACTAAATTACATTAATTAAACTAAAATTAATGAAATTAACAACATTAAACTAAACTAATTAATTAATTAAAGTAAACTAAAATTAGATGAATTAAACTAAAGTAAACTAAGTAATTAAATTTAAACATAAACTAAAACTAACTAAAAACTTAAAACGTATACGAAACTAACCTCGTAATAGAAACCGGGGTTGGAGGTTTAGGGTGTTTAGGTTTAGAGTAGGAACGGGGAAAAAACAACGGGGAACGGAACGGGGGAAAGAGAGAAAAGAAAGAAAAAAGAGAAAGAAAAAGATAAAGCAAAGGAAAAGAAACGGGGGGAAGGGAACTGATCTGATTTTAAATCAGATTTTGCGACCAAATGGTCGCAAATATGTAATCATGACCAGAAACGAAAGGTCGCGTGTGCTGGGAAAATTACGACCATCTGGTCGCATTTTTAGAGATATTTGCGACCATCTGGTAGCATTTATTGCAAAAGCGACCATTTGGTCGCCCATTTACCATTATCCAGAACAACTGTCCTATCACAAGTCCCATCAACAATTGCGACCAGATGGTCGCAATAATGAAATTCACCGCCAAATATTGCGACCAGATGGTCGTAATTTTTAAATTCACGGCCATAAATTTCATGAAAATTTAAATTTACCGCTCAGATTTGCGACCATATGGTCGTAATTTTACTTATATTTTTTGAAAAATATAATTATACTTTTCCAAAAATGCGACCAACTGGTCGCCTTTCCCTTCTAAATTACTACCATGTGGTCACCTTTTGTGTGAAATTGCGACCACATGGTCGCAAATATTAATATATATATATTTTTTAATTGGGTTACTTTGTGGAGTTTTACTCTGTTAAATTGGGTTACTTTCTGATATTTAGATATGAAGGGAACTCTTGTTTCCATGTTGTTATATTTGATCATAGTGCTTCTGAAATCCAATATCCAATCAAGGAAAAGAAAGTGATGTTTAAAACTGGGCATATTGAAAGATGAAGATGATGATTCTGTCCAAATATTTGACCATGTGGTCGCAAATATTAATATATTAATATATATATATATATATATATATATATATATATATATATATATATATATTTAATCATTCATTAAAGAAATAGTTTTAATAAACACATACACATTGAATAATCAAGTTACGAAATGTCTCATTCATCATCGTCTCCAAGAAGTCCGTCACATAAAGTCTTCTTCTTCTTCTTCTTCTGTTTCTTCATCGGATTCATCGTCTTGAATAAATTCAGCATCAATGTCACGTGCGTGAGAAGTGGAAGCATTTGTATCATCATCATCAATTTAAAACATAAATAAATATCAATTATAAAACCCATTAAACCAATATATAAAAAAATAAAAAAATAAATAAATTTACTAAATTATTATTATTCTAAAACTCGGGCCATCACAAGGTGAGATACAATGTTATTACATACTTTACATATTATTCCGAATAGGTTAAGAAAACCAATGGATATTTTTAGTGGTTTACGCTTCGAGCTGGTACTCTAGTGATGGGGCACTTGGAGTAATAACTTAATCCCATGAGGGATGGAAACTGCTTAGAGTGAGCAGAGGAGGGGTGTGGAAACTTGATATTTAAAGTTGGGTTGTGCTAGGATGACCATGAACTCTTGTAAGTGGTTCACATAATGATTTATGAGGTATGGATAGAAGGGCGGGCTTATTGTTTGATCAATTTACCTTTTGAAAATTTTGGATAGGGAGAGAAAACTGTTGGGGCCTTAGTTGGTCTAGTTAACAAGTCAGTCAATTAATGTGATTAGGGAGCGGATGAAGATTGCGCAGAGCAGACAAAAAAAAAAGCTATATAGACAATCGACGCACTGATCTTGAATTTTCAGTGGGCGATTGTGTGTTTTTAAAGATAACACATATGAAAGGTGTGATGAGATTCAGAAAGAAAGGGAAGTTGAGCCCTAGGTTCATTGGTCCTTTTGAAATTTTAGAAAGGATTGGGCCACTTACTTATAGGTTGGCTTTTCCATATGCGTTGTCTGAAGTTCATAATGTGTTTCATATGTTCATGCTTCGTAAGTACGCTGTCGATCCTACACATATGATAGAATATAAACCGGTTGAGTTAGAAGCAAACCTGTTATATGAAGAAAAGCCAGTTGAGATTTTGGCAAAGGAGCATAAGACCATAGAGTTGGTCAAAGCTTTGTGGGAGAACCACACATCAGAAGAAGCTAGTTGAGAGCCAGAAGAAGTTATGAGAACTAAGTACCCTCAACCTTTTACTGTGCAGCGAAACTTTTCGGGGCGAAAAGCCTTTTTAGGTGGGTAGTTCTGTAACGCACCGTTACGAGGTAGTTAAAATAAATACTATTTTTTAAATAATATTAATAGGGCTTGATCGATTAATTAGAACAGAAATATCGTGTTCTTTCAAAAAGGGTATTATGGTATTTTCCCAAAAAACCTCAAAATTTGAATCTTCTGATTTGATTAGTATTTTGATTTGAAATTGATCGTCTCGATATCAAGATTCCAACGCAACTGACGATTTGTCGTTCTGAGACCCAGTGATCAAGTTATAGACGTTTTAAGGCAAGTGGCAGTTTCGTAGATATAACAACTCGGGATTTTTAACCTAAGATGACTTTCCATTTTCCATTTTTAGATTTTAGACTCTCTTTTCTTCCTCTCACGCCGCCGCCGCCCTTATTGGAGAAAGCCTGGGATTTTTGTTCGATTCTTCGTCGTTTGGGTGACGATGCGAGGTGCGATCTTGATTTTGGAATGGTTGGAGGATCTTCATTTAATCAAAATGTAAATCTTCTTCTTCTCTTGAATTCCCCAAGCTGCCGCTGCCCCTAGGGTTTGACTTTGACGTTTTGTTCATCGTTTTCGCTTGATAGGTGGTCAAATTGAAGTATAGTTGGAGTAGGGTGAAGATTGAAGGTTGATTCCTTGAGTTTCTAACTTTGGGGTAAGCTTTTTGGATTGATTTATTAACCTTTTAAATTCTTAAAAATTATGTTAGTGTTTAAAATTATGAAATTCAAGAACCTCATTCATGAAATCAAACTCCGTCACTTTCCAATTCCTAATCCAAAGTCTTTTACCCAATTGATTTTGATCCACCTTGCCTAAACTTGAAAACTCATCAAAATCGATCTCCCGAAACTTGAACCCATGATCAAACTGAGACCCAAGGGCCCTAGTTCAGCCGCGGTAAGGGCAGTAGCGCAGTGGCTGCTGTTCCTTTGCAAACGGCGATTTGTTCGTCGTTTGTTTGCCTCGTTCTTCGAGTCGTTGAACCCCAATCCTATGTACATATTTTTGTATTATTTTAGAATGAATTTTAATTTCCTTAGACCCACATTTCAGGTCTGGTTCGTAGTGGAAAGTAGCTTGATAAATTGGATTTTAGCGAAATTCAAGGTGAGTTAACGGTTTGATCAATGATGGGGTTATAGAGAAATCTAAAGCTTAAACCGTAGCTTGTTTGTTCCTAAATATTTAAATATATTATTCTGGAAATTTAGGAAGAGAATTGATATTGGGAATGTTTGAAAATTACTTGGGAGAACTTATTTTCTGTTAGAATTAGTTTTTTCCGTTTTTGGTGAAAATTGAAGTTTCTTAATTCGAATAAATTCTGAATGTTATTAATCTTATTTCTGGAATATTTGGGAGTTTAAGATGACCCTTAGCCATTATATTTGATTTGGGAAGTGTTGAAATATAATTTTGACTTTTCGGTAGTTTTTACCGTTTTTGGCAGATTTGTTAATTAATTGTTAAACTGATTGAGCTGCTGTATTTTGGTGGTTAATACTGATTTTATATGAATATTAACATGTGTGTGATGTTGAGAACGTTTGTGATTGATGACCTGACAATTTGTGATAACTAGTATTAAGGCTACGAGCTTAATACTAAGTTTTATTTTAGTTATGGAAGAGTCCATAACCAGGTGCTAATGAACATTGCTCAGAAGAATGTATCATAGTTTTGTTAAATTAGTGTTGAGGGTATGAGCTTAACAACTAATCATATATCAGTTATGGATGAGTCCATAACCAGGTGCTAATATACATTACTTCGTAAGAATGTATTAATAGATGGTCAGTTATAGTTGCGGCTATAACCAGGTACAAGAAAGTGATAGTAGTCCCTAGAGACCGCCTTTCTAGTGTTTCATGCTAACTTTAATTGTGTGTTAAATTAGTGTTAATTGATGTTCTGGGATCATTAAGTGATTGAGTATGAGATTATGAGAAATTATGGGTGATGGCCTTGGATATGAAACTAGTGAGGGTTGTCTATCTATGTAAGAGAATGTTTATTGAAAAGTTTTGAATATGGAATTAGAGATAAATTGTATATTCATGTAAGTGGAATGAGATTGAGTTTAAGTGACGCTTTGAGCGTAATAGATATTGGAGAGTATTGAGTACTTGGGACTCAGTGTGACTTGTTTAGAGACTATTTAAAACTTTACCTGTTTGATTGAATCGTTTTCTCACTGGCTTTAACCTCACACTGCTATAATTTTTTTTCAGGTAATAATGGACCAAGTGGCGAAGATGAGAGGTTCATGTCGTGGTGGCCACCTATTTGTTATTCATTTTGTTAAATGAATAAAGTATTGAATTCTATTGGGTTTTAGTTGAATTATTCTATTTTGAGAATTTTTTTTTCTTATTTGTTTTGAAATGTTTAAGGACAATATTATTAGTTCCTTTTGATTTTGTTTAAACTTACAACTCCGGAGTTGCTATTTTATTTAAAATTGATTATTCGAACTAGTGTTATTTTTACTTTGTTTTAAACTCTGAAAAGTTGGGTCTTTACATCTACATTCACTTTGATTGCCTCTAGCTATGAAATGATACCATTGAGAAAACTTAAGTGATATGAGATTTTTGTACCTTCCTCCATTCGCAGTGTGTGAAACTGCTCTTTCAAGTACAATCAATTTGAGATGCCCTTTTCTTGATACAACGCTTCAACTTTCTCCCAAAACTCTTTAGGTGTCAAATATCCATGCACATTTGCAAGAACATTCTTTGCCAAACATAGTCGTATCATGCTTGCCTCCCTCAAATCCATCTCCTCTCAATCTTCATCACTCGTACTGGACTTTTTAGAATCTCCACTGGAACCATTTTCATCTAATTTCGTTGAATCATCATCACCGCTTGACTTATTGGAAGCACCACCGCTTAGTCTTCCCTTCAATACCTTGTGTAACCCCGATTGTATCAGTACATCGTTGACTTGTACTTGCCACAAGCCAAAGTTGATCATTCCATCAAATTTCTCCACATCAAACTTCACTAGACTCATAAAGTTTGACATACTTGCTTCTCACTCCTAGCCTGAATCAGCTTACAGTTATAACTCATTCCAAGAAATATTTTTCTCATGTGGAAGATCAGGCAAAACTGAAACCACAGAGCATACGAAGAATTTCAAGAAACTACTCTCCTAAAGCTTTGATACCAATTATTTTGAAAAAACCTTCCCATATTCACCCTTAGGAATAAAGAGAAATAATTGAGAAAATTAAAGAAATAAACACAATCAAACGACACGAGAATTTAACGTGAAAACTCCAAAACCAGAGAAAAACACAGCCTCACCGAAAGAAGTTTACTTTGTGAAAAATTGTTACAATCACACGGGAAATTCTCTCCCCGAACCCAAGTGGTTGCCTCTATTTATAATGCAAAATAACCTTGGTCATTAAGTAAAATCCAACAGCCATAATTCATCCTTACCCACCAAGTAAATCCTATGGCCACAATTAATATTTAGTCACCAAGCAAACTTGTTAAGCAAGTTTAGAGTTTTAACAATTCTTTCATATACTTGTCAAAACATAACAATGCTAAATCTGCAGTTGTGGGGATAAGTTATTATATGATTATAACTTCAAATTTTGAATCTATTCATTTTCCCAGATTCTCATCTGATTTCAAACTGTTTTATATCGTTGTTCAAATATTGAAGCATAACCAAGCTTCTATTCTACTATTCCCGCTACGAAAATCAAAACTCCGGACCTTTTTTGTTTGCCTCCAAAGTGAAGCAATGAAATGATTCATAATGATGTGGAAAATTTCTAGTATGTATTGCAGATGTATAAGATTTTGTTTTTGTCTAAACGTTTTCTTAATTCGTCTGGATAGTTATCTGTTGGGAGGCCTGCTCCCGCCTCTTCATTTGACTTGAAAGCTTCACCCATTTGATCCAAAGGAAAAGATTTCCACGAGAAGGATCCAAGTACACTCCACCCTCATCAATCTTGTGACTTCAAATGGAAGAATTACTGCCCTGTAGTATTCAGGTCAGCCATAAAATGATCATGTGCATTTTTTTTCTTTTAAATCTGAATGTCCGGGTCGTCAGCTTACCGCAGCTCGACCAATTGGAAATTTTACAAAGTACTACTTGAGATTTTGAACTTAAAGTTGTTTTTTGGTGTGATAATTGTTCAATAGTGATGAGTATTGTGTTTCTGAACAAAACTTGTACTGTTTGGAGAGACTATTCAATATGGCGGCCATAATGGTGGCTCACCTATTTATATACATGGGGTCTACATAAATGATGTTCTCTCGGTTATGAAAACCACTTATATCCAATCGTCATGTTGAAGTTTGAAACCCTATCAAGTCATGAATTGACACCCATACCAATACCAATGGTCTTTCTATATGCTTGGCATGTCTTGAATTGGAACATCGATCCTTTGTCTCAGGTAAAAAGTTATAGATGAATAATGTCATTACTACCGCTGAGAAGACGAAGAATATGAATGTTCCAAACATCATATAAGAAAGCATTATGGGCAAGATTTGAACCAATAAGAAAGTGAATAACATATTCGTTAATGTTGTTACCACTTAAAAATACCGAAAACAGATATCAAAGTTGCGAAAACATTAATTCCACTAATAATAAGAGATGAGAGAAGAGAAGCATTATGATCAAGCCCGATAGTTTTTAATAGCATCGGCGTGTTGATCCCTGTAAACTGTTGGAAAAAGGGGATCAAAACAGACATAATCAATTGTGGTCTATATTGTGTCTCTAACAGAGTCATCCATGGATTAGTCTGAGCTTTTGCAGCTACCATATCTTCAAACTCAGCATTTACTTGGTTTTCCGGCACAGCGCGTGTATTCGTTGAAGTACCGATCTTGCCTTTTCAATATCACCTCTCTCCAACAAAGAAGTTGGAGTATCATATAGTAACAAAGTAGAGATAGTGATGAAAAGAGCGGGCACGGCTGCGCCTCCCAAACTCACACGTCACCCCCATCCGTGGTGGATCAGGTTGTTGGTGAGGTAGTTCACCAAATTAGCGACGAGAATACCAATGGTGATTGAGAGTTGAAAAAAGGCGTTGAAAGAACCACGATATTTAGAAGGAGCCATCTCAGAAACATAGAGAGGAATAATAGATTGAATGGAAAAGCCAAGACTAAAACCTAAACAAATACGACCAAGGATCAACACGAGAAGATTAATAGCGGAGGAGTTAACGACGGAACCAATGAAGAAGAGGAAAGCTCCAGAAAACATAGAGAATCTACGGGGAAAGGATTTGGTGAGAAAAGAAGTGAAAAGAGCAGTAAAGTAAAGAGAAGAGTTAAACATAGAGAGAGTGAAAGAATGATTAAAGTTGGTGTTGTTGGAAGTGTCTAAAAATTGGCTATGATAAACAGATGGGAAAAACTTTTGCAAAAAAAGGAGCCATAGTTGAAACGCCACCTGAAGGAATAAAATTAAAAAATAAAAATCAAATTGAATAAAAATAGATTAATATTATTATTAAAAGTAAAATGATAATAATAAATTACCAGAAATACCAATGTCATAGCCAAAGAGGAGGCCACCCATAGAAGCAAGAATGCAAGTAAACTTAACATAAGAAGTGAGTTCGCCTGGATAATTCTTCTTCGGACGATTCGCCTCTAAATCTAATATTCCACCGATCAGCATATTTCTTTGTTTCATTCAAAGATTTGGTGAATGTGAGAGAAGTGCCGAATGGGAGAAGATGTATTTATAAGCCATAAAAAAAGTTCATACTCTTTTAACATTATCTCTAACTAAATCTTTCTTTCCGGACTCAATTTAGGAAACCAAATCCTAGTGTTATTTACTTTCTTAAAAAATAATAAATTGATATTTTATTTTTAAATTCATGTTAATTGAAATTATATTTTAAATAAGGGAATAAACTAAAATTAAATCCATTATAGTTTAAAAAAATGATATGTTTACTCAACTATTCCTTTTTTCAATATTAAAAATAATAACATCTAATTTAATTAATTATCACTAATTTAATTAACATTAAATTTGAACAATTAACATAGTTAATGAAATTAAAGAATAACATATAATTTTTAAAATTTTAAAATTAACGTTTATTTAATTAACATTAAATTATGAAAAGTAACCTAACTAATTTTTATAACACTCAGCTAATTAAACAACATCACAATAACACTCAGCTAATTAAACAACATCATAATAACACTCTAATTAACCTTTTATTAAACAACATCACAATGAACACATCACAATAACACTCTAATTAACAATAACAACATCACAATTAACACTTAAACAACATCACAATTAACACATCGCAATAACAATGAATCTAACTAATTTACCATTAACATTTAATTAACTAAATGAAAACATAAAAATGAAACGGAATCATACCGTTCACCGAAACTTTGAAGGGAAAATAAAAAAAATGGGGAGGGAGGCTACGGTGGTGTGACGACCCGACTCCTTTTAAAATCATTTAAATATAAAACACAGCGGAAGTCTTTATATTAAAAAAAAAATGTCGTGGTTATGTTTAAAAGTTGGCTAGCCAAAAACCTGTTACATTTTAAATTCAGAATTTAAATACACAAGGAACTTCAAGTTCCTATCCAGGAGTTCAAAAGGTTTATAATCATAAAAGTAAAGACGAAAAGCTCTTAAGAGCTATATACAAATGTACAATCCCAAAATATATAAAATTTACAAAACCGAAGTCCATGGACTTTAAATACACCTAGTCCATTCCGAGGTCATCATCCTGCAATCATACAGCACCAGCTCCTCTCCCACGACCTTTAGCGCGAGCATTACCTGAAATTGGTTGTAATATCATGAGCTAACAACAAAGCCCAGTGAGAATAGACAGAATAAAAAGTAAAGTTAGACCCCAAACCCGTATCCGGATTTGTGTCCAAGTAACTCTTACAATTTTCTCACTAAACTTTCAAAACTGGAGAATAATAACTCCCAAAGTTTAGAAGAAAGTGGTCATACTCAAATTTCTCCTTAAAACCTTCATCGAGATATATGGTTATATTCATTTGACCTTAAAAACTTATATTATCTTATTTCGATATAAACATATTAAAAAAAAATGAATTGTGATGAATGACAATAATAATAGCTCCCGCAGGCTATGAGTAAGCTCCCGCAGGCTTTGTGATAGCTCCCGCAGGCTATGTGATAGCTCCCTCAGGCTATGTGATAGCTCCCGCATGCTATGTGTAAGCTCCCGCAGGCTTTGTGATATGATATGAATATCTTTTAATTGCAAGTAAAATAAATAAAATCATTCATCACTAAGTAAAAGAACATAAAGTAAAGGACATAATTAAATGGTTCATAGATGTTCTTGTGCATAAAGTAAATAAATAGAAATTTAGGACTTACAATAAGTAAACCGAACCAACGATATTCTAAATAAAGGAGATCTTATCTTAAATAAGTAATCTATACTTCCAAATAAAATCCAAAGTTCTATTTTCGAGTTTCTTTAACCATTCTATCTAAAAGCTTGGATCCTTTAACTTCCAATGATCCATTTTAATCTCCGAAATGATTCTAACTTAGAACTTCCTAAAGTTCAATGTTTCCCTCGAGAAACTCCAAAGTTTTCACTCAAAGAACTAGTTCCTAATCCTAAGGTCACTAGCTCACTTTCTTTTACTCTTAGATTCGAATCCTATTCTTAACCTCCGATTCTACAAACCATTCTACTTATTCGGTTTCTAAAGTTACTTTAAATCCTATTTATTCTCACCTTGGTAGATGTGGTTTCGCTCCAAACCTCCGAAAGAGTGGTCAAGCAAAGAATCAATAAACACCTACAAATAATTATGTCTAACAATTAATAAATAACATACATCGATCGATTGACAACTAAAAGCATAAAACAACGAAAAACCCCGAATATCCCCAAAGGGTGCTCTCGGCCAAGCAAGGAAAAATAGGCCTGGAGTTTGGTTTTCCGGCTTTTAGGCAATTTAGAGGTGTTTTGGATTGATTTCAAGTACTTTGGAAGTTCCGGTTTTCAATGGGTAACGATAAACCGGGTTTTTGGACAATATATAATTTCCCGAATTGAATTACAATAACAATATAATCAATAATAAATAACCCATATTCAAACCCCGAAAGGTAAATTTCAAACGGGAAGGGTTTCGATTGAAACTCGGTTTTAGGGTTTATGGAAAGTTTTCAAAATCACTAAAAACAACTCCCGTATTTACAAACATCGAGTTTCTCGACAAGAAATCAAAGAATCAAAGAGAAAACTCCATTAAAACACTATTTGGAGCTTAGGGTTTGAAGTTTAACTTACCGAGAAGTCTGTAAATCACGGGTGGAAGGCACGATTGTTGGGTGGAAATGAATCCTAGACCCGAGGGCTTTCCAACGGAACGAGAATCGAGCGATCCGATGACAAACGAACAAAACCCGAAAATTTGGGAAATGAGGATGGAGGTTTCGGCTTGGAGGAAGAGAAAGGAAGAAGAAGATGAAGTTTTCTTGGTCAAATGAAGTCAATGACATATTTAATAAGAGGTGAATAGTGTTTTGGATAATTTTAAGAACTTGAAAATGACGGTTGCGTCCTTTTTATGACTTTTGACTTATAAATCGAAACCTGAAGTTCTTAAACCATCCCAATGGTGATTAATAATTATTAATTGGCCCGTTAATAATTATTAATACCACTATAACTAATTTAAACCAAATAAGCAATTAAAAGGAATTAAACCGAAATAAACTACTAAATTCTAAATTACCGATTCTAAATTAAACTTTAATTACTTAAACTAAAATAAAATAAATATTTTTTTTATCACAAAATAACGAGACGTTACAGGTGGGGAGGGATTTGCGTGGTGGGGGAGGGATTTGGGGGGAGTTACGGAGGTGGGGGAGGGATTTAGGGTGGCGGGGGGGGAGGGATTTTGGGTGGTGGGTGGTGGGGGGTTTCCGGTGGCTGGGGAAAAGGAGAAAAGAACAGAGAAAAGAAATGAAGAAGAAAAAAAAAAAAAGAAGAAAAGGAAAGTGAGGGGAAAAGGCTCTGTTGTTTTCTTTTTATTTTATTTTAGCGACGCATTCGATCACTAAAGGGAAAATGGAAGGTCGTGAAAATTTTCGAAGCATGCGCCCATTAATTGCCCATTAGCGACGAAATGTGCCGCTGAAAAAATTGAATATTTTAATTAACTACCTAAAATATCAGCCTTAGCAATACATTTCGTCGCTGAAGTTAGTGAAATTTTAAAATACGTGCTTTTTTAATTCATTTAGCAACGTAATGTGTCTCCGATTTTGAAATATCTGGTGGACTATTTGGATTCCCAATAGAGACGTAAAACGTCTCTATAAGGAAAAAATATCCGTTGTTGTAATAACTATCCAATTATAGACGAAATGTATCTCTGAAAGAGGATTCCCATTAGCGACATAATTCATCTCTAAATCCCTATTTCTTTTTTAATTCATTTTCATCATCATTATAGATTTCAGTGGGAAGAACACGACCCCCTTTGTAGATACGAGTGTAGTTTAGAAGATGAGCTCTTAAATGCGAGAATCTCTGAGCTCTCCTAAAAGAAGTGACCATCGTATCATCAGTTCAAAACCAAAACCTTATTTCATAAGGTATCGTATCCCAACCGTTGGATCATTTGTTCTTCAAAATCTTCAATACGACACTGGAAAAAACCTTTTACTCCTTTTAAAGCAAAATTAAAAAATGTGGGGAAGATTCATTGTTATTTTTTAGCAATGGCTGATTGTTCTCAGGAAATTCCTATTTCTTTTCCTCTATCAGTCGAACAAATGCTTGTTAGAATTTTTAAGCTACAGAATCAGCGATTACCCGATGCTTTCTCCTTTTGCATTTTGAAACACTGATTGATAATTGAGTCTTTTGCTTTACGGTATGATATTTGTGTTGGGATTGAGGCATCTAAAAGAGTTCTCAAACGGAAGTCCCAACGGATCTTTCCTTGCAGTATAATAAATTCAAAATTCAAAATGCATAAAAGAAAAACTAACCCTTGTCAAAAAGTGTCTGACTCTTCCTCGTTCTTCGATGGTTACGATCCAAGGACCACCAAAAAGATCTTCCTCACTAAGCACAAAAGAGAATCGGTGCGTGGGCACTATCTCCTTTGGAAAAAGGAAAAATTGGGAAGAAGAATTTTCTTCCCAATTACCCTATGGGCGGCGCAAGAGAGAGGGAGGAGAGGAATTTCCCGAGCCTTTACTTTAACTCTCTTGGTTGTATCTTCTGAATATCTTTTAATTAATAAATAACTAATTAAGATATTCTAAAATATATTTGAATAATAAAGATATTATATTTTATTCCATAATAAAATATTCCATATCTTTTATTTAAATTAATCAATATTAATTTAAATATATTATTCCATATCTTCCATTTAAATTAATCCCATTAATTTAAAATAAGATATACATATATTTTAAATAAAATAAAATGCAAACTTTTTGGTCAACCATTTGACCAATGGGGAGTGTTACCCCACCCCGGGTCACACGCCCATGTCATCCTCATATGACAATATTGGGCATTTTTATTTTCCTCATTATTTAATGGAACAATTCCGTTAAATAATTAAATAAATAAAACTCCTTTTATTTATGGGTTAATTTCATAGGTACCCAAAATAAAACCCTTTATTACATATAAATGTTAGTTTTTTAATAAAAAGCAAAAATACCCAGAACTGCTCCACGCGCCGGGATCGTGAGGTTCGAAATGACAACAACTGCCCTTGTTTAATATTTTTTTTAATAAAAAAACCCAAAAATCACGCACCCGTTAATTGTAACCTTAAAATAATTGTTAAATGTCAAAAATTCAAAATCAAATATTTGGAAGGATATCAAAACCCGTTTTTTTTGGAACGAAAAGAGGAGTTTTTAGTTTGAAAAACTAAATCGTAGAAAGCAGCCATCGAAGAAAGAAGCAAAGCGGCCTGAAAAAATGGCTAGAACTCGAGGGAACTTGAATGGAGGAAGAGGGGTAAGTAAAGTATTTTGATATATAAACATATGTTGATTTGATTTTCTTTGATATTCTGAAATGAAACTAAAATCATCGATCTATAGAATCGAGGGCGAAGGAAGAAAGAAGAATGTAGGAGAATCAGTGATTGTAGAAACAGTTGTGGAAGAAAGAACTGAAAAAATGCAATCAACTCAAAACTAGTGGGTGCCTCATCGACGTAGAAATCATTAGGGTTGCTATAAACACCTAAATCAAACATGGGCTGAGATTCAATGAGAGGATTGTGATGGTTGCTAGTAGAGTCAACATGTACAGGATTATCAACTGGTTTTTTAATATCAACCACGATAGAAACAACAACGGAAAAGTTGTTGAAAAGAAACGTTTCCATAAATGCAACATCATTATAAAGAATAAAAATAATCAAAGACGTAAGGAACAAAGAACTCGAGTGATTCACAAAACGTACAAAAAATGGTGAAACGAAGAAGAAGAGGAAGAAGAGAGATTTACAAACAAATCACAGGATGTTAAGAATCAAACTTGTTGTTACAAATCCCATAATTTAAAGGGTAATTACTCATTAAATCAAAAATGAAAAAACGCATTTAATGTTAGATCTCGTCACATGTAGCTGAGATATTCCATGAGGGCAAAACCGTAACCTTGTATTCCGGCAGCAACCGTTTAAGGCTCTGATTTTGGTGGTTAATGGGTAATTTTGAAATAAAACAAAAACAACCAAGAAAAGTGGATTTTAGTGAATTAATGTGGTTATGGGTGCAATTATTTCTTTATTTATTCCAATAAATAAAACTCCTTTTATTTATTTCCTCATTTAATTTGATAATTTCAAATTAAATATTTAAATAGACTCTTCTATTTAAATCCCCATTAATTTTGGACAACACAAAATTAATTTAATTAAATAGACTCCTCTATTTAATCTCTTATAATTAAATAGACTCTTCTATTTAATAATTAAATAGACTCCTCTATTTAATTCCACCTCCTCTATTTAATTCCACCATTAATTAAATAATTAAATAGACTCCTCTATTTAATTTCCTTTAATTAATTGAATAGACTCATCTATTCATTTCCAATTTTCCAAAGAGAAATTAATCATATTAATTTATGTTCTCGATTACATGCGTTAGCTCGGAGGACTTAATAGACCTATAGGACTAAGCTCCAATGATCCAGAATTACCTTTGATTAAAACTCCTTTTAATCAATTAATTCTCATTCATTAACTCCTAGATAACTCCACTAAATATCTAGAGTTGCACTCTTAGTACTATAGACATAGTTATGTCCATTGGCTATAATCATTAACTACACTTTGATCCTTCACAAGTTAGTTCGTATACATGGCTAGGTATTTACACCGTATTAACCTCCATGATACATCTTGTTCCTTAAGCCCAACTGATTCTCCAATGAACAACCTTACATAATCTTCATTATGCGTCTTTAACCTTTTCCTTGATCAGAGGAATATGGGGCCCTGCTGTTCAAGACCGAATCAGTCTATAAGGGAACTACTTATCAATTTTCCTATATGGAAAAGAGTGAATTCCAATTCTTGTGTAATTACGTTCCCAGCTATAAGCAAGATGCAATCCCCAAAGTGGGAGGCATATTGAGCGAACTATACGAGTCACTCTCACTTATGCAAATCAAAGGCTTATCTCTTGCGAACAGGAGTTCGTAATCCACTTAGGATTAAGATCAATTGTACATGATCAACCGGTTGATAAACGAAGTGTCTTTCTGTAACGGCTTTCCCAGAAGACAGTAAGTTTATCTTAGTCCAGTCTACTACAATCTCTATTGCAGCAACACCCCCACTCACATGTCTCTACATGAGGGATCCAGATGAGATCACTTGTGCCAATTCACAAGTGGGCCGTGTTAGTGGTGTTACCAGAAATAAGGCACCCAACCTTTATTCATGTACCACAGCCTATTTGAGTTACACTTAAGAGAATCTTCCCGCATCATATGCTCACTTTAAGTTATCATACGTAACTCTGGATCTTATGATGGATTATATTTATTAAACTAATAATAAATGACAATGTAAATATTACTAATTAATAATTCCTTTATTTATTTATAGTTTAATTGGATTACATAAGATTTAGGGCAGAAACCCCAGCAATCTCCCACTTGCACTAAAGCTTTACAGAGATTTATCTGGTAATCCTAAACTACCCATATGACGCTCAAACACCTTAGCCGGAAGCGTCTTTGTAAATGGATCAGCAATATTATCCTATCTTTGTCACTACAACATCTCCTCTTTGGACTACCTCCCTTATCAAGTGATACTTTCTCTCTATGTGCTTTCCCCGTTTGTGGCTTCTAGGCTCTTTGGAGTTGGCTACAGCACCACTGTTATCACAGAACAGTGTTATGGGTTTGTCCATGTCTGGTACTACCTCCAGATCGGTTAGGAACTTCCTAAGCCAGACACCCTCTTTAGCAGCTTCGCAAGCGGCTACGTACTCAGCCTCCACTGTGGAGTCAGCAATTCAACTTTGCTTTATACTCCTCCAAACAATGGCTCCACCACAAAGTGTGAAAACTGATCCAGACATGGATTTCCTAGAATCCTTATCTGCCTGGAAGTCAAAATCTGTGTACCCCTTGAGAATAAAATCCTCTTTATCGTACACTAGCACATGTTCTCTCGTTCTCCGAAGATACTTGAGAATATTCTTCACTGCAACCCAATGTTCATAACCAGGGTTTGATTGGTAACGGCTTACTATCCCTACTGCATAACAGATGTCCGGTCTAGTACACAACATCGCATACATTAGACTTCCAACTGCTGATGCATAAGGATACTGTCTCATACTCTCAACTTCTTGAGGAGTTTTAGGACATTGGTCCTTAGTTAAATAATTCCCATGCCTGAAAGGTAACGCTCCTTTCTTGGATTTATCCATCCCATACTTGGCAACTATTTTGTCAATGTAGGATGTCTGAGACAACGCTAACGTCTTGTTCCTTCGGTTCCTTATTATTTGGATACCAAGAACATATTGAGCCTCTCCCAAATCCTTCATTTGGAATTCGTTAGCTAGCCATTTCTTAACGTTCGATAATACCCTTACATTATTCCCAATAAGTAAGATATCGTCCACGTACAGAATGAGAAAAACCACATCCTTGTTGAGTATCTTCTTGTAAACACAAGACTCATCAACATTCTGTTCAAAGCCATATGATTTGACCGTAGTGTCAAATCGTTTGTTCCAAGACCGTGAAGCTTGCTTTAATCCATAAATGGATTTTAGCAACTTACAAACTTTTTGTCCTTCACCTTAAACAATGAATCCCTCTGGTTGGAGCATATAGATACTCTCTTCAAGATAGCCATTCAGAAATGTTGTCTTGACATCCATCTGCCAAATTTCGTAATCGAAATGGGTTGCTATGGATAGAAGAGTTCTAATAGACTTTAACATAGCAACAGGAGAGAAGGTTTCCTCATAGTCCACCCCTTCCTTTTGGGAATACCCCTTTGCCACAAGTCTAGCCTTGAAAGTCTCCACTTTCCCATCGGCTCCTCGTTTCCTCTTATAGATCCACTTGCACCCAATGGGTTTTACCCCAACTGGTTGATCTACAAGTTCCCAAACTGAGTTGGAGTACATGGACTCCATCTCGAGATCCATGGCTTTTAGCCATTTTTCTTTGTCAATATCCACCATTGCTTCCTTATAAGACAATGGATCCTCCAGGTCAACTCCGCCATCATTGACCTGAGTTAATCCCAAATATCGTTCGGGCAACTTGGATGCCCTACCACTACAACGGGGACTTAACTGGATTTGACTAAAATTTCTCTTCCTATTTGAAGAGATAGGCAAGTCAACAACAATTGTTGGCTCATTAGTGGTTTCACTTGGAATCATCTCCTCTAGTACTAACTTACTAGGAAATTTGTGGTTTCCTATATAGTCCTCTTCCACATTTGTTGACACAAATACTTTATTATCTTCAGTACTATAAAACAATCCACCACGCGTCTCTTTAGGGTAGCCTACGAAGAAGCATACCTTAGACCGTGATTCTAATTTCTTAGGGTTCGTTTTCAGCATGTGTGCTGGACATCCCCATACTCGGAAGTGACTCAAGCTTACTTTACGTCCTGACCATAACTCAATAGGCGTTTCTAAAACACTTTTAGAAGGTACCCTATTTAGGATGTATAACGCAGTCTCCAATGCGTAACCCCAGAAAGATTCTGCTAATGATGAATAGCTCATCATTGATCTCGTCATTTCGAGTAAGGTTCTATTTCTTCTTTCAGCTACACCATTCTGCTGAGGTGTACCAGGAGCTGAAAGTTGGGATGTAATCCCATTTTCTATCAAGTAGTCTTTGAACTCATAGTCCATATACTCCCCACCACGATCCGATCGAAGTGTCTTGATAGATTTACCAAGTTGCTTTTCAACTTGACTTTAAACTCCTTGAATTTCTCAAGAGTTTCGGACTTGAATTACAACAGGTAAATGTACCCATACCTTGAGTAGTCGTCTATAAAAGACACATAGTACTCATATCCACCTCTAGCTTTTACATTCATCGGACCACAAAGGTCCGAATGGATAAGCTCTAGTGGTTCTGTGGCTCTATTTCCTTTAGGTGAAAAGGACGCTTGGTCATTTTACCCTCTATACAGGATTCACATACTGGGAGTGTACCAAGCTCTAAGTTACTTAGAGGTCCACTTTTAACCAGTCTTTGAATTCTATTGAGGTTAATATGGCCAAGCCTTAGATGCCATAGAAGGGTCTCATCTTTAGAAATTCTACCTTTATTAGTTCTAGACTCTGCAGTCTGGAACAACTCAGTATTATAAAGTGTTGCACATGCTAACGGTGTTAGTATATATAAATTGTTATCTTCCATTCCTGAACAAATAAATTTTCCATCTTTAAAAATATCAACTTTATTAATACCGAAATTCACGGTATAATGTTGTTTACGAATACAACCCAAAGAAACTATGTTCCGGTTTAAACCAGGAACATAATAAACAGTGTTCAGGAAAATAAACATTTTATTATTAAAAGATAACTTTCTATCAGCAACAACTTCTGCATCCACCATCTACCCCACGCTATTCCACAGAGACACTTCTCCAGGCTTGATCTTTCCCCAAGAGTTACTTCCCTGATAAGAAGAGCAGAAGTGATTAGTGGCTCCTGCATCAAGTATCCAGGTGGATTCACAATCCTCCACATTAAAGGTTTCCAAGAAGAATAAATCATATTTACCTTCTTTGCCCTTTTTCTTCTCTTCTAGGAACTTGGGACAGTTCCTTTTCCAGTGCCCTTCACCATTAGAGTGATGGCACTTTCCTTTCGGAACTTTTCCTCTCTTGGATTTCTTGTTTGCTCATTTACCCTTCTTTTTCCAGAACTTTGGCTTCTTATTCTTAGAGCCCGAGCTAGAGACATCCTGAGCAGAAGCAACATTTGTTTCCACAACTTTCGTCTTCTTGCCTTTCAGCAACATAGACTCGAAAGTCTGCAGCTCATTAAGAATTTGGGACATGTTCATGCCCACCTTGTTCAGAATATAATTACTCTTGAACGATAAGAAGCTATCTCGAAGGGTTTCAAGAATCATGCTGATCTGGCTAGTCTCGTCTATGGTTCCACCATTCATCTCAGCCACATTTAGATGGACCATCATGTTAAGGACATGTTCCCTAACCGAAGTTCCTTATTTCATGCGAGCATTCATGATGTACTTGAGAGCCTCATGTTTGGCTTGCTCGGATGGCTTGCCAAACATCTCTTGTGCCGATTGCAGCATCTCATATGCTCTAGGCAGAGGTTCAAGTTTCTTGGATATGACTTCAGTAAGTCCAGCCAAGATATAGACACGAGCTTTCTCGTTAGCCTTGATCCAGCGATCATATGCTGTAACGTCCCGTTACTTTTGGGGGTAAATTTTTTTTTCTTTTTCTTTTTCTTTTATTTAATTATTTATTTTATTTATTTATTTTAATTTAAAGCTTTTAAAATTAGTTAAAGCTAGTAATTTCAGTTTTATTAGTTATTTCCGTCCGAAATTCCTTTTAATCGTTTTAATTCGTTTCGGTGACTTTAATAATTATTAACGGGCCAATTAATAATTATTAACGGGCCAATTAATAATTATTAAACACCTTTAGATTTATTTAAGATCATCAGTTTTCGTTTTATAAACAAAAGGTCAAGAAGGGCAAAACCGTAAATTCCCAAAACCCTAAATATCTAGATATTTCCTTTACAAATATCTCCTTAAACTTAAGACTTAAGCAAAAATATATCATCTTTCTCTTCTTCTTCTCCCTCCATGGCCATAGCTTTCATCCACCATGGATGTGATTTTTCTTTTCTTCGTTTCTCATTCGTTTCTCGATGGATCGGCTTGATTTCGGTTGCGTTGGATTGCTCGGGATGAGGGCTTTCTATCCCACCTACCCTTGTGCCGTTTCTCATTCTCTAAGAGAAACCCTAAAAAGTAAGTTTTCAAAACTTTTTACATGGTTTTGTTCGTTTTTGATTATAAATGAGTTTTGAAGTTGAAATCATGAATTTCCATCAATGAATTTGACGATTTTGAGCCCGGATTTTAGAAAAACACTATTCATCCGAAATCACTATTCACCCGAAAATCCCACTTGTTCTCATATTAGATATGAGTTGTAAATTGTAGTTCAATGGGTGAATTGTAGGTTTGTAATTGTCGCGTGGATTCGACTTCGATTCCTTGGATACTCGACTTAAAATCTAAGGTGAGTTTAATGTGAAAGTTAGTGGTTTTATGAATTTAGTTTCATTATGTAATTGTTTATCGATGTAAAGAGGGAGATAACTTCTTAGGATTAAGTTTTGGTTGGAGACTTTGATTCGGAAGTGTGTGTGGAGAAAGTTTGGAATTATGGATAGTTCGATGAATAGGGAACATCGGAGTGATTTGGAAGTATGGTATTGTGGTTGGAGATGTTAGATGAAAGTGGAAATGGAAGTTACTTTAATTGATTTGAAAGTTACTTGGATGAATTTGGAAGTTAAGTATTAGAAGATGCACTTGAGTGATAACTCGTGTAATCTAGTTGGTTCGGTTTCTTATTAACTTAGTAGAATTCTTTGGAGTTTAGCTAACTTTTTGGAAACCTACGGCACATTGATTCTGCACGTGATAGTATGTGATTTTGATCCATATGTAATCATGGTGAGATGATTTGTGGTGGCCTTAGGCACATTGATTCACACATGGTAGTATGTTGATTTTGTTCCATACGTATCATGGTGTGATGATTTGTGGGTACCTTGAGGACTTTGATTTTGCACGTGATAGTATGTGATTTTGATCCATATGTAATCATGGTGAGATGATTAGTGGGATAGTACATGGTAGTATGTGATTTTGATCCATATGTAACCATGGTACTATGGTTTGTAACTAGCACATGATAGTATGTGATTTTGATCCATATGTAATCATGGTGTGATGTTGGTACTATGGTTTGTAACTAGCACATGATAGTATGTGATTTTGATCCATATGTAATCATGGTGTGATGTTGGTACTATGGTTTGTAACTAGCACATGATAGTATGTGATTTTGATCCATATGTAATCATGGTGTGATGTTGGTACGACCGTACGTGGTATGTTGATTCGATTCCATACGAGCACGTTACGATGATGGCACTACGACACATGATAGTATGTTGATTTCGATCCATACGTATCATGGTGCGATGATGGTAATATGGTACTACGGCACATGATAGTATGTTGATTTCGATCCATACGTATCATGGTGCGATGATGGTAATATGGTACGACCGTACGTGGTATGTTGATGACGATCCATACAATAGCACGTTACGATGAAACTTGTTTGGTAATAAGATAGATAATGTTAGATTTACATATTTCTTAGAATTGTGTAGTAAGACTTAGTATGATTGTACTTTACTTTAAGTCTTTGTTTCTATCTTATGGTATCGAATGATGGTTACGGGTAGTTTGTTACTATCGTTTGTTTATATGGAAATTGGAAATGTGGATATGGGTAGTAATGAGCATTTAGGCCTTTGGACACGATTTCTGGTATGAAATTTAGTTCATAGGATTACTTGCTTTCATTTTACTCTCACTAGCATTGTTTGCTAATGGTGCTACACCACAATATTTTTAGGTAAACCCCGTCCTAAGAAGCGTGGTAGAGGAAGTGGTGTCGCGTGACTGGCCGAGATGGTGTAAGGACAATGTTAAAACACTTTTGATAAGCATTAGTAAAAATGCTTGTAAATCATATACTTTTTACATACTTGTGTCTTTTGAGCCCGTGAAGGGTGTTTGTGTAAAGTATTATGATGTTTTATGATTAAACTCTACTTTGGAATGCGCATTCCCGATTTATAGCTTTCTCTGGAAATTTGGGTTGTAAACAGGTTTTGGTTATTCGATTTTTAAACGAACCCATGACGTTTTTCTTTAAAAATATAGTCTTCCGCTGTGCATTTGAATTTAAAGAACTTAACGGAAAGCGGGTCGTTACATATGCCTCTCGAACCGTTCGAGTGGCATTAGCAGGCGGTTCTGGAGGACATTCTTTCAGAAGGGTGAATTTGAGATCTTCAATAACCAGAATGGTATTGATGTTGTTTTTCCAAGTGGCGAAATTTTCACCATTCAATTTTTCAGTGGCAAGAATTGCAATAAGAGAGTTTGACATAATTGCTGTAAATAAATAAACACATGCTTAGTAATACAATTTTACATATCCATTCATTCATACTTTTGGCATCTATTAAATGTGATGCATGAATGCACATTTAATGAAATTCTAAAACCTTAAAAACACAATTTCAATGCCATGGTATATTAGTGAAACAGGAACGATGCCTACGCAGGCAGGTCAAGGTTCCCTCCCACTAAAATGAGACTCCTCTCAACTAATGAACATCCCCAGGCTATCTCATATCCTATAGTTCTATTAGTTACCATATTTTGGTCAGGCGAAACATCTAGATCACTTAAATATTATTCTTGATGAGTGTCACCGAAGGGAGAGTCAAACATCAAGAGTCTTAAGTATCTTTCTAAATGGATCCCTTTGAGTGTTACCCAAGTTTTAGATCGCTTAAAGTTATCTTGACGAGTGTCACCGAAGGAAGAGTCAAACATCAAGAGCTTTAAAAAATCCTATCCCAAAGAGAATCACCTGGGTATTGATTCATACGGTTACTTCCCGGAGGGAATGAGTGAAGAGTTACCAACACCACAGAAGCCCTATATGAACCTCACACATTGATTCCAACTTGGAGACTGCAGGACACGTTGTCGCTTGTCCTTCTCCCACTCAATATAGCTAGCTAAGGCTTTTAACTTAGATATACCCAGGCTACCTCTAATATCTAAGTTCAATCTAACTTATAATAGCTCTTATAGATTGGTTAGATTGATTTTAATGTGAAAGCCAAGTGATTAATCTCTATTAATCCTAACACATTATGCACCGTCTCAATGAAGAGAATTATTAATAAAATATGACTCCCAGGATCGCTCCCGAGTAGAGGGGTCCTGTGTTAATGGAACGATTAAATAACCTCTTATCTTGGGCGAGCTTTCGCGAGAGTTATATTTAAATTAATAAACTCAACTTCATTAATTTTTAATTAACTCTTTAATTAAAAATAGTGACACCTCATCTTTTAGGTTTTAGTTTCAAATCCTATTTAAAACTAAACAATTAATTAAAATATTGGTTACTAAACTCTTTTAGACCATTTTAATTAAAACCTAAAACATGCTGCTAGTAATTACTAATTAACCCCTTAATTAAAATTCTAGCACAATAAATATAACAATTATATTTATACAAGGCATGAGCATAATATCAATAATCTCTATTAATGATGCATGATCATAGCATTTATGCATTTATGATGGGAATAATTATTTATGGCATACATTATGCATGAATAATTAATATTTATATATATCACATATATAATAAATAAATAAGCAATTTTGGTTGGGATACTATTGGCCAAATCTATGAAAATTAAACCTATATCTAATATTGAAATAATCTTCATCACGAACATCTCCAGGATCTCCAGAAAAACGAAAACCGAAAAACCGAGGGGAGGCACCTAGGGTTTTAACCCTAGGCGCCGACGCCCCTTCTTCTTCATATTTTTTTTTCTTCGTTGTGCTACAGGCCGCGACAGCAGCCTCGGTTGCTGCTGCCGCAGCTCCACCAAGGCGGCAGGCAGCGCCGCCGCTGTGGTGGTCTTCTCCACCTGCAGCTCGCGGTACCGAGTCCTTCGGTACTGGCCGGGATCCGGTTCATCTTTTCTTTCCTCCATCGTTTCGATCAATATCCCATATGACTAAAACGATTACAAAATTTTCCTATACCCAATGAAGGGTTTACAAAATTTCTAGGAAAGAAAACCCTAGGCCAATAAATCATAATTCAACCAAAACGCAAAACCACAATTTTAAAACCGTTTTTAAAACCGTTTTCAATTCCCATCATATAATTTTGAATATATTATATTAACAAGACTGCTCTGATACCAGTTGTTGGGATTGAGGCCTCTAAAAGAGTTCTCTAGCGGAAGTCCCAACGGATCTTTCCTTGCAGTATAATAAATTCAAAATTCTAAATGCATAAAAGAAAAACTAACCCTTGTCGAGAAGTGTCTGACTCTTCCTCGTTCTTCGATGGTTACGATCCAGGGCCAACCAAAAAGATCTTCCTCACTAAGCACAAAAGAGAATCGGTGCGTGGGCACTATCTCCTTTGGAAAAAGGAAAAATTGGGAAGAAGAATTTTCTTCCCAATTACCCTATGGGCGGCGCAAGAGAGAGGGAGGAGAGGAATTTCCTGAGCCTTTACTTTAACTCTCTTGGTTGTATTTTTGGGGTCACCCCAAAGGTCCTATTTATAGGAAAACCAAGGCATCAGAAAATCTTCTGAATATCTTTTAATTAATAAATAATTAATTAAGATATTCTAAAATATATTTGAATAATAAAGATATTATATTTTATTCCATAATAAAATATTCCATATCTTTTATTTAAATTAATCAATATTAATTTAAATATATTATTCCATATCTTCCATTTAAATTAATCCCATTAATTTAAAATAAGATATACATATATTTTAAATAAAATAAAATGCAAACTTTTGGTCAACCATTTGACCAATGGGGCTTGTGACCCCACCCCAGGTCACACGCCCATGTCATCCTCATATGACAATATTGGGTATTTTTATTTTCCTCATTATTTAATGGAACAATTCCGTTAAATAATTAAGTAAATAAAACTCCTTTTATTCCAATAAACAAAACTCCTTTTATTTATTTCCTCATTTAATTTGATAATTTCAAATTAAATATTTAAATAGACTCTTTTATTTAAATTCCCATTAATTTTGGACAACACAAAATTAATTTAATTAAATAGACTCCTCTATTTAATTTCTTATAATTAAATAGACTCTTCTATTTAATAATTAAATAGACTCCTCTATTTAATTCCACCATTAATTAAATAATTAAATAGACTCCTCTATTTAATTTCCTTTAATTAATTGAATAGACTCCTCTATTCATTCCAATTTTCCAAAGAGAAATTAATCATATTAATTTATGTTCTCGATTACATGCGTTAGCTCGGAGGACTTAATGGACCTATAGGACTAAGCTCCAATGATCCAGAATTACCTTTGATTAAAACTCCTTTTAATCAATTAATTCTCATTCATTAACTCCTAGATAACTCCACTAAATATCTAGAGTTGCACTCTTAGTACTATAGACATAGTTATGTCCATTCACTATAATCATTAACTACACTTTGATCCTTCACAAGTTAGTTCGTATCCATGGCTAGGTATTTACACCGTATTAACCTCCATGAAACATCTTGTTCCTTAAGCCCAACTGATTCTCCAATGAACAACCTTACATAATCTCCATTATGTGTCTTTAACCTTTTCCTTGATCAGAGGAATATGGGGCCCCGCTGTTCTAGACCGAATCAGTCCATAAGGGAACTACTTATCTATTTTCCTATATGGAAAAGAGTGAATTCCAATTCTTGTGTAATTACGTTCCCAGCTATAAGCAAGATGCAATCCCAAAGTGGGAGGCATATTGAGCGAACTATACGAGTCACTCTCACCTATGCAAATCAAAGGCTTGTCTCTTGCGAACAGGAGTTCGTAATCCACTCAGGATTAAGATCAATTGTACATGATCAATCGGTTGATAAACGAAGTGTCTTTCCAGAACGGCTTTCCCGGAAAGGCAGGTAAGTTTATCTTAGCCCAGTCTACTACAATCTCTATTGCAGCAACACCCCCACTCACATGTCTCTACATGAGCAATCCAGATGAGATCACTTGTGCCAATTCACAAGTGAGCCGTGTTAGTGGTGTTACCAGAAATAAGGCACCCAACCTTTATTCATGTACCACAGACTATTTGAGTTACACTTAAGTGAATCTTCCCGCATCATATGCTCACTTTAAGTTATCATACGTAACTCTGGATCTTATGATGGATTACATTTATTAAACTAATAATAAATGACAATGTAAATATTACTAATTAATAATTCCTTTATTTATTTATAGTTTAATTGGATTACATAAGATTTAGGGCAGAAACCCCAGCAATTTGTTGTTAATGAACAGGAAAGAGTTTTGAAATTTATGTAAAGCTAGCCATTAGCGTCGAATTTGGTCTCTATTACACATATAGCGACGAAATGAGTCTCTATATGCAACATTTAGAGACGCAATGCATCGCTATTAAATTTTTTTTTATTTGTTATCATTTTCTTTTTTTTCGCTTATAAGTTTAAAAGTTCATTGCTAATTTAAACATCATCTTCAAGCTCATCGCTGTTGGATTTAGAACTATTGTCCTCAGTCTCTTCTTCTTCGACCTCAGAAGGTTGAGGGGATGAATCATCAATGAAAGGAATTTCAATATACACTACAACAAATAATCTTATTTATAGCTTTTAGTTATAACGTTTAGTGTAAACAGTTGTAAAAAAATTGAAAAAAAAGTCGCGGGATTATTTATTTTTGGTGGCCGCTCTTTTTTTTCACGCTAATCTCTCTCTCTCTCTTCACTAGCTCCCCATCTCTCTCTCGAACTCGAACAAAGGAAACGAAACAGGCGATCAAAAACTAAGATGAACGAAGGTGATTTTAGGGCTTTTCGATTTTGGGGCTTTCGAGATTTTATCAAACCATAATCACTCTCTCAATCTCGAAGACAAGACGAGGATATCAAGACGATAATCGAAAACTGAGACGAACGAAGTCGATTTTTGGGCTTTCAAATTTTTCTCAAACCAGACTCACTCTCTCAATCTCGAAGACAAGATAATGACATCAAACCAAATGACGATCAAAAACTAAGACGAACAAAGGAGATGTTGGGGCTTTATTTTTATTTTTCCAAATCAGACTGTAACGACCCAATTTTTCGTAAAATCCTTTAATTAAATGCGCAACGGAAAACTTGATTTTACAGAAAAACGGCATGGGTTCGTTTAAAATTTGGATAACCAAAACCTGTTATACATTCCAATTTTTCAGAAAAAGCAGTAAACCTGGAATACGCATTCCATAATATGATAAAAGTCTAAAGAAAGTTTTAAAGTCCAAAATATATACAAATGCTCCATTGAGCTCAAAATGAAACAAAATAAAAAGTGATGCAATGTTCATGAGCATTCAAGAATGCTACACCCAAAATCCATTGTGTTCCTGTCCATTCATTATCTCGATCGGTCACGCGGCGCCACCTCCTCTACCCCGTCCTCTACCACGAGTCTTACCTGAAAAATTGTAATTATAGCAACATTAGCATAAAAATGCTAGTGAGAGTAAAATGAAAGCAAGTAATTCTATGAACAACATTTCATGTCAGAAATCGTGTCCAAAGGCCTACATTTCACTTTTACTACCCATTCCACATTCCAAATTCCGCATATAGTCCACATACATAATATACTTTCTAAAAAGTAACGATATCAAGACTTAAAGTAAAAGTACCCATTAATACTAAGTCTTACTATACGAATCTAAAGATTATGTAATTGCATTACTAACTATCTTTATTACCCAATCAATTCATTGTATCATAATACCATATGGACCAAAGTCGACATACCACGTGCCATATCACAATCATCGCACTATGATACCGTATGGAGCGTATCACATACTATCATGTGCCGTATCACATATCATCGCACCGTGATACCGTATGGAGCGTATCACATACTATCATGTGCCGTATCACATATCATCGCACCGTGATACCGTATGGAGCGTATCACATACTATCATGTGCCCTATCACATATCATAGCACCATGATACCGTATGAAGGGTATCAACATACTATCATGTGCCGTATCACATATCATCGCACCATGATACCGTATAGAGCGTATGACATACTATCATGTGCCCTATCACATATCATCGCACCATGATACCGTATGGAGCGTATCACATACTATCATGTGCCATATCACGTATCCTCGCACCATGATACCGTATGGAGCGTATCACATACTATCATGTGCCATATCACGTATCCTCGCACCATGATACCGTATGGAGCGTATCACATACTATCATGTTCCATATCACATAGTACCGTATATAACCCACCAAGCTCGCTAGTAAGTTAGATAAAGTTCCATGAAACTACTTAAGAATATAAACCGCTTGAATTACACGAGTCAAGACTCAAGTGTAATTTCTAAGCCACTTTGACTCCCAAATCACTTAAAGTTCCTTATTCATCCACTTTCATCTAAAATCTCCAAATCATCTTATATGACTTCCAAATCACTCATATTTTCTCTTTTACTTCCAAAACCATAAGTACACCAAAACCACTCCATTCACGTTCGAGTTAAAGTCTCCAACCAAGTATAACTTCCGGAAGTTAGTCCCCCTCTTAACCTCGATACACAATAACGTAATGAAACATAATTCATAAAATTACTAACTTCCATTTTAAACTCACCTTAGATGTGAAATCCAAGCTTCCAAGGTGCCGGAGTCAAAGTCATGCAATCGATCACAAACCTACATATCAAATACACCTAACAACCATTAATTATCCGAAAACCGATCAAACGGCAAGTAAACACATAAAACGACGAAAACCCCGGATTTAAACCCTAAGGGACCCACGGCCCAACAAGGAAGAGAGGGTTCGGGTTCGGTTTTCCGTCTTTTATGCACTTTTAGAGATACTTCGGGTTGATTTAGGATACTTTGAAAGTCGAGATATCAATGGGTCACTGTATTTTAGGGTTTTACAAAATAATCGATTTCCGAAAAATTAAGTAAAACGTAAAATCATAGCAAACTAAACACCCTAATCAAGGTCAAGTGAGAGAAATTAACACGGGACGGGTTTTCAACTCAAACTTGATTTTAGGGTTTAGGGAAGTTTCTAAAATTGCATAAAACGACTTTCTCGATTGAAATCTTCAAGCTTCGGTGTGTGAATTTGAAGATTTCAATTTCAACCTCCATTAAAACACTATTGAAAGTTTGAATTTAGAAACTTTGTCATACCTTGAGGCCTTTAGAAAACGGACGAAAACCTCGATGGCTAGGTCAGAAATGATCCTTGGACCGAGAGCTTTTCAACGGACATAAAAATATGGCGATCCACCGAGTAACGGAGAAAAGCCAAAGAGAGGGGAAGAGAAAGGGAGGGCTACGGCTTGAAGGGGAGGAGAAGAAAAGATGAAATGCATTTAATTTGACTTTGGTTGACTATTTAATGAAGATGGAAGTGAATAGTGAATTTTAAGAAATTGAAAAATGACGTATACGTCCCTTTTTAAATGAATTGATTAAAATACGAAACCCGGTGATCTTAAAATAATCTAAAGGTGATTAATAATTATTAATTGGCCCGTTAATAATTATTAATGTCACTGAAACTAATTTAAAGTAATAAAAGAATAAAAAAGACTTTCGAAAGAAAATAACTACTAAATTCGAAATTACTAAGTTAAACTGAACTTAATTACTTTATTTAAAATTAAAAAAAAAAAATTACCTCCAAAAGTAACGGGACGTTACACAGACTCTCTCTCAATCTCGAAGACAAGATGAGGATATCTAACCAGATGATGATCGATAGAAATTTGATTCAGGATGGAGTCTAAAAAGGTTAGTTTATAATGGTTTTTAGGTTTGTTTTGTAAATTTGATTCTACTGTGAAGTTTTGTTCTAATTTGTGTTTTTTTTTCTTCCTCTCTTCCCTTTGTTTCTTTTTTTTTATTAGTCTACAAGGTTTGATCTTAGCCTGGATGGGAACTTATCTAAGCTTTCTTGTAATCTTGCTTTTAAAAATTCCATTATGTTTCTATGTTTGATCAAGTTGTGTTAGTTTGTAGTTGTTATACATTTTCTAGATAAAGCTAGTTTTAAGGGATTTATATGTGCACGTAATAGGATGAAGATGATGTTTTGAATTTCATATGATATATTATGATTGATTTTGATTCAACATTGGGATTTCTTGTGTAGTGATTTAAGGGGAAATAGTCTTTCTAGGCAAATTCCTGATCAGAATGATGACTGTTAATTGTTGACCAAAATGTAAAATATTTAGAGTGTCTAAGATTCTACAAGTTTATGGTACTTCAAAAGATACCGAAAATTAAAGTGGTTTATTTGAATTGTTTTTCAGAAGCAGGAGATCCCACAACTGATTCACACTTGTATTGCTAAGAGCTTCAATCTCTTCTTATATAGTCTAAAACCTTCATTGCACATTTGGAACTTTTTCATCTAATCTTGATGAAGCAAAAAATGGTGCTTTTTTTTCAAAGAGTTCAGAAGATCATTTATATTTTTTAAGAAACAAGAACATAATCTAGATATAGCTTTAGAAATGTAACATTTCCTTTGGTAAATTTATTTATCATATTCTTATAATCTCTATTAATCCAAAGGGCATGGACAATATTATTAGATGAAAGGAATGGAATTACAAAATTATTTTATTTACGCATATTATAATCGTTTAGTGTTCATACCAGTATGGCCTGAAAAATTTGTAAACTCTCTTGTGCCTGTTTATAGTCACTTTATAATTTGTTTATTAAATTAGTGTAATTGACTAGTTTACAATGTTAAAATTTGTACAAAGAAGTTCTTATTTAGATTTGTTTTTTTTATCAGATTTATCTGAACTTTTAATTATTCAATATAATGAAAATGGGATTGAAATTTCATGCAAGGCTCTATATTAATGTATCTTTGTGAAATGATTTCACTATTTTTGTACTTGAGATACTTTTTTTAATTTTATTATATCATTATCACTACCATAATTTTATTGTTTATTTATGTGGCATTTTTTACTTGTTCTGCAGAATTACAAATTTAGAAGTCTCATGATAATGTATTACGTTAAAAAAGTATGGAGAAGCGTATATGGGCTCATGAAATTGATGGGCTATTACTATGGTATTTTGTGGTTCTTGTATGATATATGATTTTTTTTTATTCATGGTCTTAAATAAATGGATTTGCAGTCTTCTATCCTATCTGCTATATTAGAAACTTCTTATGATATGTATGAATCTAATTATTATGATAGGTATCTAATCATTAGAAGCTTCAGGTATTGCATGTTCCATTTTTGTTGTCGATTGTTGTTTTTGGCATAAGCTACTTTGCCCACAACACAATTAATCTATTGGTATCTTATTGAATTTCTTTTTCATTAGATTTCATGGTGTTATATGGTAAGCTATACTTTGTTTCTTTATTGAATTCCTTCTTCGTTGTGGGTGATATTCTTGATGAACAAGTCTTTCCTTTTGATTATGGTGGTACTAGGTAGTAACAATTTTACTTCAATTGAGTTTTCCTTCTAATTTGGAGAATTTTTTAAAACTTATATCTATCTCTATCTATAATTTCATTTCCAATTGCTTAAGATTCTTCAATAGTGAGAATAAATAGATGGAAATTTCTCCTTATGTAAATGAGATTATTTTTCGGGGGCCTGATAATGTGAATAATAATATTAAAAAAAACCCATCTATTTTCTCCCATTTTACTACAAAAATCATGGCCTAGCATAGCATAGCAATTAGGAAAGAAGTTTCATATCATCAGGAACACTCCCTTCTAGTTAGTAAATTTATGAGCTTGGTTGAGACAACATCAAAGGTTTAAATAATTCAAGAGAGAGCTACTATATTTTGTAGCTTTGATGAGTTGGTTTAGCTTAAGGATTACTTTTTTTTCCTATTCTTTTAGATCAAGCGTTTTGCATTTCAATCTTCTAAGTTTGGACTTGGAATTTATAAGAAAAACTTCCTGAAACATAATTAAAAAGAAATTTACTTCAATGTAGGGTTATGAAATTTTCTAATTACGTACATTGCTGGCAACTACATAATTATTTATGATCTAATTCTTGATATTTATGGTTATAAGTGTTTAGAAATTTATATTTAAGATACTTTATTTGATTTTTGTTCTCTCTTTTGTGGTAATTGTGCAGGAGAAACCCAGTGAAGATATTTGAAAGTATCTTCCCCTTCTAAAATGGTTATCCACCTTTTCACACTCCCCTTTAATACTGCTGTTTTGCAAGATTAAAAAATTGTTTTATTTGCTTCTTATTCTTGTTTATGCTTGATTCTACTACTTGTGTGTTTACTTCAATAGTTTTGTGTGTCTTATTCTTGATTCGCTAATTCTTTTACCTTATCATGGATAACATGTTTCTAACTTTTTTTCTTATTAATTTTCTAACATCAAATAGAAACGAGATGTAACATTTACATTGATATTTCATGATTTATATTCCATATGCATGTGGTAATTAACAAGGTTTTTTTAATATATTTTTTGTTTATTTTTTTCTACATTCTTACACTTATGGGTTTATGAGTGTTTTCTGCTTAGTTTGTTGTTGCTAGCTATATAATTTATTGACTAGATTAATGGTGATGAGTAACTTTTTTTTACTTCTTATTTATTTTCAAAATTCTGGATCATAGCATCTAGTTTTAATCACTAGGTTAATTATGAGGGAAATATAAGTCTATATATATCTACCGAACATTTGTGCATATGTATCAAAATATTAGTAGATAGCCAATGAGAGTTACTGTTTTTTGGAATGCATTGATACTAGGAATGATGCTTGGAATGGAGAAGGAATTCTCAAGTTGTTCTCTGATATGTAATAGCCTAGAGTATTTAATTGAAAACTTTTAATACATACTCCCCTTTTTTGGTGATCTCTCTTACAATACTAAAGCTTCATTCGTATACACATCACTCAATATTTAATTGAAAACTTTTATTTCCTTCTTATTCAAAGCAGTGCATAATATTACTCAGGTATGTGTTTTTTTATTTTGAATTTATAGAACTTAATGGAGTTCGTTTCTGTACATGATATGTTTAATCAGAAGAAATTAACTTTTCTCAACTGGGTTTTGGAAAATGGGTTATAATTTTTCAGAATTATCAATCATCAATATCTAACCAATGTTCTTTGCAGCCTTTAGTAATTTTATGTGTTATTATAGTTATATAGAGTTTATCTTATGAATTAACCTTTATAGAAATCAATTTTCTCTATTTAGATAGACATAGACAATTGAATTTTGAGTACAAGTGTATATTGATTACTAGACTTATATGAAGGTTTATCTATCTAAAAGGAATATGATGTGCTTTTAAATATTGGATTTTTAATTGACAATTATAGATTGAAATCATCAATCTTTTTACTAGTTATTTGTATATTTGCAAGCTTGTCTCTGCAAGAGTATTGAAGCTCTTTAAATAAGTGCATCTTAGTTCAATCATTGCTTGCGTTTTACAGAAACTGCAATAGTATTTGTTTTTTGACAGATCTAGTTCAGAAGCTGATAAACATGGGAAAGCAACTTCTAGCAGCCAAATTTTTCTTCAAGTTTAAGTTGACTGGAAAATTCCTGCCTGTCTCCCTTTTGAAAGACTATGTGAGGGAGGCCAAGCAGGCAGTCAAAACTGTTTGTAAGGAAGGAAGAAAACTCTCTCAGGTCACAAGTATTTACACCTGACCTTTTTTTATTAATGGGTTTACATCATTGTAGGTGTTTAGTGTTGAGAAGTCATAAACTATTAGAAAGTAAATGTTTACTTTTTTTTAATGTTCATATGAAAATATATTTAAAGTGAATTTTAATAATTTTTTAATCTCTTAATTGGATACTTGTTAGTAACACAATTTCTTTCTTACATTCAGTATTAGTGAACCTCTTAACCTTTTCGTTCAAACTCCTGCAATTGTTAGATGAACGATATGCTAGATATATTTAATTGAAATTCCTTCCTTTTGATGATCATTTTAATTGCTACTAGAAGAACCATATATTTTTTACTTCGACATATATTTTACTTTGGGTAATGACTATTTTTCAAACTTGAAATGGGTTTATTGCTAAATTGTATTATATTGTTCTTGAAGTTTAGTTTCTTCAATTACATACTGCTCTCATTTTGAAACCACACGTATTGTTTTCTTTCACCGAGAACACTGTGTGCTTCCAAATATGGTCTATTTGAATATGATAAGATTTTCTTAAAACAAAAAAAAATATAATAAGATTTTCTTTTCTTTCATACCTATTATCCTTTTCTATGATTTTTTTTTGGTTTATGTCTGTTACTTAACTATTTAGAGGTATCTTACCTACATTTTAAGATAATAATTTTTTTGGTTCGTGTCTGTGACTTAGATTTACCTTTTAAAATTAAAAAAAATAATGATGTAAAAGAGTAATCTAATGGCAGTAAACCATAAATTTTGTGTGGTTTTAAATTACTCTCGGGTATATAATTTATTTTGTTCTCTTACTGATTTTCTATCTTTAACATTCTTTTCAAGCTTTGAGTTATGTGGTTGACGATGCTTGGAGTTTAAAGTAAAAATTGTTTTGAGGTAAAAGAAGGAAGAAACTCATTTCAACTTTGTTCCATTTATAATTGGTTAGTTTATTTTTTATAATAATTGGTAAGTTTTTTAAAATTACGAATGTAGAATCGTTGTATTTCGATATTAATAAAATTAGAAATGCAACTAATATGTTCTCAGATGCAAATAAACTTGGGCAAGGTGGTCTTGGAGAGCGAAAACAGAGAGCAAAAAGATAAATTGTACATTAAGCATAAAGCATAAAGTAAAACATAGTTTTCTTTTTTGGCTTGTAATCAGTATTAAGACATACAAGTTGCTGCCTTTCAAGAGGTAATAATAAAAAGGAGCCTTACAGATTTGTAGTAGTTTCTTATTAGATTTGTAGTAGTTTCTTATTTTTGTTGTTCTCATTGTATAATAACTTTAAAGAAGTTCATTTATTGTTATGTATTGATATCTCTATTCATTTTTTTGACATAATTCATTTTTACTTCCATATTTGCAGATCATTTTTCAATAACGAGCTGCAACTGTGCCCTTACTGATACTACGAAGGGGAGAAAGAGAGGAAAAAAAAATATACTTTGAGTTCAAACCTGTTCAAAGTCAAAGGTTTATCTTCCTTTAGTATTGATCTTTCTTTTTTTAAGAACATGTTCAAAGTCAAAGGTTTATCTTGCTTAACCCAACCTGCCAACCAATATTCTCCCCATTCCTTTTCAGTTTTTTTATGTGGGTGGTGGGTGTTTGAGTCCTTTTACAGGCATCTCAACATATAGGTTTAAGAAACTAGTAGGATACTATCTCAAATAACTTATTAGATATAGATTTGAACTCATTACCTCGAGATTTAAAGAAAACTCTTTTGACCACTCGGCAAACCTATGATTGGTTATATAATTCTCATTTCATACGGACCCTTTCTCCTGCCCTTCATGTTTTAAAACACCATATGTTTGATAAAAAGTCAAAGAGAAAAGAGAAAGCAATAAATTTAGGAATTGGGCTGCTTCTTTTTTTAGATTTGTAAATTGTTTTGAGTGTGCTAATTTAAAGCTCAAAGGCAATGGAACGATATGAGATAGTGAAAGATATTGGGTCTGGGAATTTTGGTGTGGCTAAACTTGTGAGAGATAAATGGAGTGGTGAGCTATATGCTGTCAAGTATATAGAGAGGGGCCAAAAGATGCAGTTTTATTATCTTCTTAATTTCCCATTTTAATCTTGTTATTTTCCCAACCCAAAGAATGAGATGGGTCTGAAATTATTTTATTATGCTTTTATATTAAGTTGGCAAAGTTATTTCTTTTGATTATGGGGAATATTTTGGTTGATGGGTTCTTAGTTTTGCAGATCGATGAGCATGTTCAAAACTGTTCAAAGTCAAAAGATTTTCTGTCGTCTTAGACAATATCAGTTCTGGCCTTTTTTTTTTTTTTTGCAAGGATGCTTAATCTGTCTAATTTTAGCTTTTGGGAGGGTTTGTGTTGCATATGTCAGGTACTCGAATTGATCGACACATTGTTTGATGTAGAGCTCAAATTTGATGGCCTTTTATTTTCTAGCTCTATTTTAATTACGAAGTTACTTTACCATTCCCCCTTCAGGAATAGAGAGATTAAACGTATGAACAAGAGATATCAAGCTGGCAATAGCTTTGCTTTCATTTGCAATGATGTCAATGAGCTTTAGCACTCGAATCTGGTCAATCTTTCTATGTTTCCTCAGAAAATTCAGAAGAAGTATATGATTATTTGGCCATTCCTATTAAGACCTTTCATAAAATGCTTGGAACTTATTTCTTTTTGAATTGTTACTTGACAATTCCCTGGTTTTCTGTTATTAACTACTTCAAATTGTTTGCAAGATGTTTTTCTCTTACTGGGGATCTTTAACCTCTTAGTTGTAAACAGATTCTAAGTTATATTACTCTAGAAAATGTTTGAATGGATGGTGTTTTTCATGTTCACTAAGGTGTGTCGTTTTTTGTTCCAAATCCAGGCATTGGATACATTTTAATGCAGCACTTGTTTCTTCAGTATATTATGCCATGTTCATGACATTGACTATTATTGCTTGTGCTATAATGTTCAGGTAATTCCTTGACCATAATTTCATTTTCCTCAATGAAAATTTTGTCAAAAAAAATTAAAATATAATGTAACTTCCTATTAAACAATTTCCATTACCCAATCGCAACTCTATCGCTTCATGAAGCTGAAAAGTTTATTATTTTTACATTTCATAGTTTTAAGTCCACTTTTCAGTGTTCTTGATGGTTTTGATGTTTCTTGTTGACATGGTTGAAATTATTGAGCTTTACTGAAAATTGGGTTGAAAATAGGGGATAATTATGAAGGATTGGGTTCTTGCTTACCATATCTTGTATAGTTAATTTTGATGTCTTTTTGGATGCGATTTGTCGTAGTATTTGATTCAATTTATCCCGATTGTGAATTTTTATATTTCTGATAGTTTGGCTTCCTAATTGTATGCTATTTCCTCTTTTTTTTTTCTTTTAAGGGATGGTAAGACCAAACAGTTTGCCTTCATTGGGTTTCGCATGGAACGTGAAGCTGAAGAAGCTATTAAATACTTCAACAATTCTTTTCTTGATACGTGCAGGATCACTAGTGAGGTTTGTAGTATTCTTTGACCCTTGTATTTATTTTTATATCGCTGGCATATTTTACATTGTTTTCTTAAAATATCTATGTAAAAAGGTAAAAAAGACAATGCCCATCCCAAATATCAATCCTTGAACGATTTTTTTAGGATTAGTTCTAGCATTATTCTTTTTTTATGTTATGGCTATCATGCAGTTATGGTAGCCATAATTTTGTCCTTTATTTATGAACTTATGCCACTATATTCTTAATTTTTTCACTTTTTCATTCTTTTTTTTTAAAATATGGTCAATTAAGCATGATATTGATCCAATTCTTAATAACATACTTGCACTTAAAACCTTATTGGAAAGTTGATGTGCCCAATTATTTAGTCAACCTAGTTCTCAGTACGTATAAGAAGTAGTAAAGCATAGTTTGGTGGGGTTCATGTATGAGTTTGTTCGTTTGTTAATTTGTTTACAAGATTGTTTGTGTTTAGGATTTCTTGTGTTTGTACAGGCTTGTTTACAGTTTATTACTTGGTGAATTAAATGTTTAGAAAAAAATAATAGTTAGGTGGATGTTCTTAGAATACTAGATAGTGTTCCTTTAATAGTTTAGATACTTATCGATCAAAGTATTTTTTACACCAATATAAAGCCAATTGAGCTTTTACTCTTACCTTCTTTTATTAGTGATTTTGGATTTCATTTCATTATTTATATTAACTAATGTTTCTCAAAACAATGTCTTTCTTGGTTATAGATTCTAGATTAAGGTTGGAAGCAAATGAAAAGGATGAGGTTTGAAAATTTTACTAACTACCATTATCAAATTAAATTTGGTTCGATGTATGAAATTTAGAGATTTACTTTGTTCATAGTTTTATGACCTTCGTTATGATTTGTATGTAAAATAATAAATAGTTTATTTAAAATGACTTGTGATTGTATTTTTTGTAGGTTGATACAGCGGAGTCTTGATGATCTTGCTTGCCATAGCCTTTTTTGTCGGGGTTTTGTTAAACCTATAGACTTATGTACTTTATGTATGAATCTTTTATTATGTACTAGATGGATATTTTAGACTTACGTACTGGATAGATGGATATTTTATTATGTAATACTTCCTATAGACTTATGTACGGGATGGATGGATCTTTTATTCTGTATGACTTTAACTTATGCAATTTCTGTTAAGTTATAAAAGTTGGGAATCAAGAAGTAATTTTTGTGTGTACTAGTTCAAAAAGCTTAGTTTTATACTTTCCTTTATAAATATTCTTGATTACAGGTTTTTTATAGCAAACTAGATATCTTATTGAAAACGCTATAAAGTATAAATGGTTATGAAATATAAGACAAATATACAATAGCATTTTAAAACAGCTATCTTAAATGTTATCATAGCGTTAGTAGAAAGCTATGTTATATTGTCATAATAATCAAAGTATGCAATACATAGATACGTTTATAGCGTATGTGATAGCATGCATCCAACGCTATCAAATAATTAGGACTTTTAATCACGTGCACAACCATGACATTGTTCAAAATGCTATGAAGTATAACTCATAGCGTGTATTCGACGCTATTGTTATATGTTTTTATAGCGTTTTGAAAAACGCTATGGTATGTTTTGATAACAATTTATACATGCAATCAAATTGATATTATTATAGCGTATACAATAGCGTAAGATAAACGCTATCAAAAGTCTCATACTTTTAATTACATGGGCAACCACGGCGTTTGGTAAAACGCTATGATATGTAATTCATAGCGTTTTTTAGACCCAATAAAAAGCCTTTTTTGTTGTAGTGATATAAGCTATTGGGATCAAACAATTTTCCTGTTACGTCATTCAACGGTCGAGCAGTTTCAGAGTTTATTCCTTCATCTATTTGATGACTTTGAACCTCTTCTTCTTATAAGGCTACAAATTCCTCGCTGTCTTTATCTGGAAGACTTTCGTCAATATGACACGGCCTCACTTTGCAAACCACTAACCAATCATTCAATTATCTAGAAGACGGAAAAGGCAGATAATACGTTTGAATCGCTTGTTGTGCCAATACAAACCGGTCATTTGTGTGCATGCGCTTTCTCTTATTCACCTCTAAAATATGTAAATGTTGTATCTTTCGCATCCCACCTCGCCTCATTGTCTCAAACCACGTACAGTTAAATAATACGGTGCGTTTTACTCCCTCCTACATATTCAAGCTCAATAATTTCATCAATCACTCCAAAGAAATCATCTTCACTGTTTCCGAACACTTAACTCTTTATGCATACGCCGCTGCTCTCTGTTGCTCTGTTCTGTGAATGAGATTTTGTTTGAAATTTGTAGCCCTTCCCTAAATAACCAAGGTATGCTTTGGCTATTCTAGCAGGTCCTTTTGCCAACATTACTTTGTGATTGTTTGTCACTGGTGCAGTGGGCGAGTCAACCTGCACAACAGTGAACTGGATTGAGAAATCACAATATTGCAGTTAATAAGAACAATAATAACACGTAATGATACACACGAAAGCATAAAACCATGAACGGAATTCCTTGTCAATTATGACCCCTTCCCCGGCTGCGTTCAGTCAAGGATTTACCGGGCGTACGAATAACTCGACGAATAACCTATTATTGAAATTAATATATTATAAACAATAAAATTAATTAATAATATAAAAGTTTCACATATTAATTTAGTTCATCCTTACTCGATATACGGTTCCACCTCCGGACAATTACACAACATGTACGTCTGTGCAATGTGATACTCTTCCTCATTTAACGGTCTCCGCACGACCTTTCCAATAGTTCTCCCAAGTACTATAAAAATAGACAAATCATCTGGATCGACTCCAAGAGGAAACGAATATTGAACAAAATTTCACTTCACTGTTCGGTATTGTTCTGTAATTCGTCGATCAAAGTAATATAAACAGAACGTGGTCGTCTCATGTATTACGTATGCATTGCATATAGATCCTTCCACTCTAGCCGTGTTTCCTACAGTTCTTTTTAGCCTACGCAAATATCTGACATAAAAAAGGGATCAGTTACAAACAGTACTTTAGGAAAAATTCATAAAAACAATCAAATTCATAAAAACAAGAAAACTATGTACCTCTCAAATGGGTACATCTATCAGTATTGAACTGGACCTCCTAGATATGCCTCGTAAGGTAGATGCACCGGTAGATGCTCCATCGAGTCGAAAAAAGATGGTGGAAACATTCTCTCTAACTTGCAAAAGATGACAGCAATCTCACTGCTCAATGACTCGATAGTGGCTTGGGATAGCTTTGCACATGTTAACTCTCTAAAGAACACACTCAGTTGTACCAAAGCTTCCCAATGTTTCTGCTCAAGGAATGGTCTGAATGCAGCAGCCATGAGTCGTTGCCTGAATACGTGACAATCATGACTTTTCAGTCCAAACACAGTATGACTGTGCACATCAATGCACCTACTCAGATTTGATACATATCCGTCAGGAAATTTAATTGATCGCATCCACTCGAACAATGTTTTCTTCCGGTCCGCTGTTAGCATGTACTTTGCCTTGGCGTATTTTTTTCCCGTTTCGTCCGGATCCAACTCAGGTCGGTGACAGATTTCTCGAACGTCGTAACGTGATCTCAGATTGTCTTTCGTTTTGTTTGGAATATTTAGAACCGTGTTGAAGACATTGTCGAAGATATTCTTCTTTATATGCATGACATCTAAGTTATGTCGTATCATTCCAAGCCTCACCACCAATCTCTGTAACAATCTCTGTAACACTTCTTTTCTTCCAACCTGTATTTTTTCCAGTCGTCTTATTCCAAGCCTCACCACCAATCTCTGTAACACTTCGCATGTCAAGCGAATCTAACCGTTGTAGAATTTGGTATATCTAATTTGGTATCTCTAATTAATATTTTTATAATCTAATTGTTACTAACACCTTTTTCGAAATTTGCCTAAATTTTATAAGTAATGTAAATAAATAAAAACAACTATCCTTTTGAGGTCTTCTAATAATTAATTAAAAAATTGAATTAATTACACTAATAATTTTTCACTTTCTTTAATCCATACTTTAATTAAACAAAAGGAAGTAATATAGGCAAATCTCGATATCGATAGTCACTTTAAGCATGCTTAGTCCCAATATTTCACTTTCTTTAATCCATACTTTAATTCCATTACAAACAGCCCCATAAACCTCTTATTATGCATAAAATCATCCAACTATCATACTTAAATTTTAGAGGTTTAACTATTAAAGAAAAAGGAAAATACAAACATGCACAATTTAAAGTTTAACACAATTCTACTCACCTTGAATTTGCATTTTCAAGAACCTTACTTCTCTTTTAAAATATGAGGGAAATAATCCCCACCTTTTGAAACTTATCTAATTTCAAGAACATCAATAAATACAACCTACAATGATGAATTAGAAAAGAAAAATCGATCAGAGCAAAAAATCATATCAAATCCAAAGGGTTTTTAAGCCATAAATTTTTATACAGAACTGATCTTGATATAAAATTAACGTTAATGGAAAGATAACGGAAAAATGATCAGAATGGACTATTTACTTGCGTAAATCAGAGTCTGGATGAGGAAGTTATGGAGAAATCAATCCGGGAGATGTCCTTTATGCAAAAATGGGAGAAAAGGGGATAGATGGGGGCTGGTTTTCGGATTAGGGAAGAGGAAGAGGAAGAAGAAGAAGAAGAATTTAGGGTTTAATCCCGATTTCAGTTAATTACGAAAATGCCACTATGCAAAAACGGTCATAACTCATTCATCGGGACTCAGAACAACGAGTCGTCAGTTGCGTTGGAATCGTAATGACGAGACGATCCACATCATCTAAAAATATTAAATTAAACTTGTGGTTTTAATTTTGAGGTTTTTTGAGAAATTACCAAAATACCCTTATGAGATAACGAGGTATTTTTCACCAAATTCATCAATCCAAATTCATTAGTATCATTTTGAGAGAATTGAAATAATTTCCAATTTTTTTATACTCTTACTTGGTAACGGGTCGTTACACTGTTATCGATGAAACTCAAGTAAATCGATCTCCAAATTTTCTCTCCTTCTTCCTTGTAACAACCCCCTGCCTTTTTTTTTTAAATCATGACCCTTTAGGGGGAATTTCGACGTTGTTTCTTGTTTTTCTGTCAATTCTTTTCCCGTAGTTTGGTTTAATTATTAGGATAATTTTAATAATTGTTTTAGGGTTTAAATTGCAGGTTTGAGTTGTTTTGAAGAGAAGTTGGAATTCAAACCAAAACTTCAAGGTGAGTAGATGATTTGATAAAAATAGTGTTGAGGTCTGGATATGTATTTGGTGATGCTAGGAATGTTTTAAAAAAAATTTAAGATGGATAATATTGCTGGAAAAATTGGAAGAACATGTTAAAGATTGGTTGTATTTGAAGTTAAAGGTTGGTTTTGGGAGCAAACAGGTGGGTGTTGTTGGTAGTTATTTTGGATTGATTTTTAGATGTTTTGGGTGAGTTAATATTGATTGATGTTGTGGGACTGTTTTGAAATGATTGATTAAATAATGATTAGTTTATTTAAGTAACGATACGTAGAGATGTCAAATGGGTCAGGTCAACCCGCAAACACGCCAACTCGGTACGTATGATGGTGGGTTTGACCCTGCATGACCAGAAGACGTGGGTCATAGTAGGCCGGGTCAGACGACTCGATGGGTCAAGTTCAACGCACGATGTGAACTCAGCACGAAAAATAACCCGGCACGGCTTGACCCACGACTCAGGACCTATAATCAGCACGACCCATAACCCAACCTGACACGACCTGTGACCCGTAAGCGTCAGGACCCACAATCCAACCTGGCGTGACCCATGACTCGACACCCACAACAAATTTTATATAACTAAAATAAATAAATTTAAATATAATCAATATTCAAATAAATAAAATATTATGGAGTTAAAATATACTTTACCTTACCTATATAATAAAGATTTAAATAGTTTATAAATTTTCTAAAAAAATTTTAGTTTATAACTATAGATTTGAGATAAAGTAAACATTTCTGAAAGAAAAGGAAAAAAAAAATTGTTTATAAATTATAGTTCATATTGATATACAATATTTTAGTTTATGCATGTAATATTTATTAATTTATTATAATCCTAGAATTAATATAGAAAAATATTAATTAATTATTAAGACTTCAATTTTTTTATGTTTACTATAGTGAATATTTAAATGAAATAAAAATATCATATTATTAAAATATAATTTACATTACATTTAAATTATAGTTTATAAACCATAATCAAAGTTAATATTTGTGATTTGATTAAATTAGGTAGGTATATAATACTTATTAGTAATTAACTATACACTATTAGCATCTCATTATAACGAGTTATATAATTTGAGGGTCAACCCAACCCGATTCGTGACTCGATGTAAGTTGGAGGTTGTATAATTTACAGGTTAATCGTACCCGACTGATGATTTGACATAACTTGTGGATTGTATGACACTTGGGTCAACCCAACCCAACCCAATATAACTCGTGGGTTGGACGAATCGTAGGTCAACCCAACTTGACATGTGACTCGTCATAACCCATGGGTTTGTATGACTCGTGGGTCAACCCAACCCGACATAACTCATGGGCACTTGACTCGTGGGTTGATATGGGTTGGGTCATGGGTCACAACAGGTTGACACGTGGGTCACTATGGGTCGGGTCAATATATGGATCACTATGGGTTTTGATTTTCAGGGGTCGGGTTGACCTGACACGACCCACTTGACACCTCTATCGATATGTTAGTGGAAGAACGAGTGTAGTGTAAAGACTCGAATTTTCTCAAATCTTTAAATCAGAAGCAAACAGTGGAAGACTAGATTTTATGAAAAATTTGGTGTGGATCCGTTTAAAATATGAACTCCCTAAACCTGTTTATTTGGGCCCAAATCAAAGAATTTAAAAACAACAGAAGTTCGTACTTCAGTTTATAACCAAATCAGAGAAAGTAGACTCGATAATATATTCAACAAATCTTAGACTCTAATGAGCCACAAAATAGAAGTTTAAAGACAACGACATATATGGTTTCATTTAGCATTCATAGAATGCCGCAAAATATACGTGTAGGTCCATGTCCATAAAGCCATCCACTCATGATCAAGCAACATCACCTCCACGACCTCATCCTCTCCCACGAGTATTACCTGAAAAAGTTTATGTGTAGCAACATTAGCATAAAAATGCTAGTGAGAATAAGATGGATGCAAGAACTTCTATGGACCAAATTCCATATTGGAAAATGTGTCCAAATTCCTATCGTGCTCTTTGCTACCCATTCTATACTCCCAAGTACTATGCATAAGCAAATCAATCACATTCTACTATATCGTAACTTCGAAAAATAAACATTCAAGCTCGTAAATAAAGTACTAAAACAACTAATTAGTACTAAGACATAAAAAAGTAAATAATAATGTAAATTTCCATTCTCATTGTGACCACTTTGTCACATTTCACATTCAAACCGTGACCACATTGTCACCATTCACATACCACTCAGTGACCACATTGTCACTAATCACATACCACACCGTGACCACGTTGTCACCAATCACATTACCACGCCGTGACCACATTGTCACCAATCACATTACCACGCCGTGACCACATTGTCACCAATCACATTACCACACCGTGACCACATTGTCACCAATCATATTACCACGTCGTGACCACATTGTCACCAATCATATTACCACACCTACCACACATACCACATGATGATTTGTTTTTCGTTACCACACATACCACTCCTACCACACATACCACATGATGATTCATTTTTTTGTTTCCATGCGTATCATAACGCCACATGTACTACTCCCCTTTGGTAGTACTAAATAGCGCATCCCATCACTATAATTATCAAACTAATCACCACAACTCTTTTTCTCCAAATATTTATAGTCCAACTAAACATGATACTTTCTCTCCAAAATTTCTTTTAACTATCTTATAACCACTCAAATAAATGGAATATTCTAATACTCTTTTCCAATTTCCGGAAACATAATTCTCATTGAGAATACAACTTAATCCACAATAAACAACTCACCTTAACAACACCAAAAGTTAACTAATTTTTCCTTATGCACTTTCCTCATCTCCCAACTACATCCAATCTTGGATAAGTTCTAAAATCTAGTAACCCTCTTAACCCCGATCAAACATGATCGTCATGCAACCCGAAAACATAAAAGTAATCACAACCATTTTAAACTCACCTTAGATTTAAAGTCGAGTATCCAAGGAATCGAAGTCGAGTCCTCGCGACAATTACAAACCTACAATTCACCAATTGAACTACAATTTACAATTCATAACTAATAAGAGAACAAGTGTGATTTTCGGGTGAATAGTGATTTCAGATGAATAGTGTTTTTGGATGAATAGTGTTTTTCGAAAACCCGAGTTCATAATCGTCAAATTCCTTGATAGAAATACGTGATTTCAACATCAAAACTCATTTATAATAAAAAAACAAACAAAACCATATAAAAAGTTTTGAAAACTCACTTTTTAGGGCTTCCCTTAGAGAACGAGAAACTGCACAAGGTTAGGTGGGATAGATAGCCCTCATCCCGAGCAATCCAACGCAACTGAAAACACGGTGATCCGCCAAGAAACAAAGAAAACCCATGGAATTCTCCATGGATTGAGGCTCACGGCCATGGCAAGGAAAAGGAGAGAAATATGTGATTTTTGGTCTATTTAAGAAGATGGATGGATAGTGATTAGATATTTAAGAATTCAGAAATTACGCCTACGTCCTTTATTTGCCTTAAGCTTTTAAAACGAAACCCGAATCATTTAAACCATCCTAATGGTGATTAATAATTATTAATTGGCCCATTAATAATTATTAATACAACTGAAACTAATTTAGGCTAATTAAGCGATTAAAAAGGTTTCGAATGAAATTAACTATTTAATTCTAAATAACTAATTCTAAAATTAACTTTTATACTTTAAATAAAAAAATAAATACATAATAAATAAATAAAAAATCAAAAAGTTCACCTCAAAATATTGGACATTACATGTAGAAACCTTTCTTGATAAATTAATAATTGGGTTAAGTATGTAGATACCTATTTTCAACCTTTAATAAAGCTCAATACCCACCTCCACTAAAATAAAGAAAAATACTCAACTGGAGAGAGAGAATGAGTAAGTAAAAATTCCTTTTTACCTTTCATTTAAAACTAACATGGAGAGAGCGTGAGACATTTCGAGATTCCGTCCAGCATTTAAACAAAAAAAAAATTCCTCTCTAGTTTTGATTTCCCATAAAAACTAGTCATTCCCTCTCCCATTCAAATTTCAAAATCAAATCCTATAAAATCTATTCGCTCTCTATTTTTTTATCCCTGCATTCAGATTTCAAAATCAAATTTCAAAAGAGTTCCAGAGCAAGAAAAAGAAGCTAGAAATTGAAAATTTTCTCCAAACATCAAGATAATTAGAAGCAAAGCAAAAAATCTTAAAAAAAAAACAAAGGTAAATACGTATTTTCAACTCCAAAAACTTTAGATTTTTTCATATTTCTTATGATTTTTTTATATTCAATAATATTTATTTTCAGAAAGTATGTTTAAAAATGAAAATGTTAAAAAAGAATGAGAATTTGCCTATCATGACACTATTATTAGGGTTAATGTCTTAAATAACTTAAGTTTTAAAAAATCCCTCAAATGGCATTTTATTAGAAATCTATCTGCTGCGTTTTATCTCCCAACTTTCATTATCTCTTTTCTTTTTCCCCTTTCTTTTTTTATGTCGATTGTTCAATTTCTTGAATCTTCAATTTCAAATGATTTGATCTGAGAAAGAAATTTGAGCGAAAAGTCATCTTCAAACTCAATTTCATCTACAATTTCTTTAGAAATCTCTTAGACTCTTGCGATTTTTTTCTATTCGATTTTTTTTTTATTTCCATGTGATTTTTACGAATTTTCCTCCTATGACTAGTATTAGATCATCAATAATTCTTTCCTCCTATGTTTCCAGGTGGAGCAGATCATTAGGAATGAAAGCACAAATATGGCATATGCGTTGTTGGAAAATTTATGTGAATTTATACTCGTAAGTCTTTCTTATATACGAAAACACAAGTACGGGCAAACAACTTAGATGAACTTCATATTTGCTCTTGATCCCATAATAAGATGAATATTGATTGTAGAAGTTTTCAGGATGCAGGGAGTGTGTGCACAATGCAAGTAATTCATTCACCAAGGATTAAACTCTTGGTTGTGCACGAGTTAAAGTTCAATATGAAGACGATGATCAGAAAATTCGGGTTCAAACCACCAGCATATTTTGAAGACAAATAATTCAAAATATAATATTTTAAAAAATTCATCAATCACAAATTTACTTTAATAAATGACAATCCATTAACATGGTAATTATTAATATACATAAATTAATGACTGACTTAGATATTAATTGAGAGTAAACATAGATACTCTATATTTTTATCATATTAGAAAAATTTTTAAACTGCTATTTTTCTTATATTTTGTATAAATTTTGTTAGATTTGTAATCACCCTGACTTTTTCAGTAATCTATAAAGTTAAAATTCTAATTATAAAAAAACCACTCCAATTTTTCTTCCCAGTTTTTATATTGAATATTCTGAATGGATTCTCACAGAAAGAGGTGACTTTTGAAACTTTACAGGTTTCAGTGGAATCTTATGTCCTGTAAATTGTATGTATTGGATGGATAGGGAGAAATTGGCAGTGCTTGAGTATTTGATGCAGCCACAGGCAATGTTTTTGTGGCTACCAAGACTTTCACTAAGAAACTGAAACGCCAAGCTTCCACTAAACACAACACAAATTATGGTAGTAAAATTTCTAAACATATTTCCCATTGTTAATATTTCATCTCCATCTTGCTAAAAAAATTGATTACTTTGAGAAAATGTTGGGATTTGGATCAACTTTTTCTTTTCTTTCTACGATGATGGTCATGCTTATAGGAGGGAGAAAGGAAACTGTTCAAGCTGAGGCCCGAGCTAGTGCAAGCAAGAAAATATAGATGGAGAATTTCTATGGAATTTGGAATTGGGTACAAGAAATCTTTGGAAGACATGGATAAATTATAAAGGAAAACAATTACTGTTTTATTAGGATCATGGTGATTACTGCTTTATAGCTAGAAAAGGAAGAAAAAAAAGGCTGGAAGAATGTTCTTATTTCTTACTTATATGTGGGTTGTGGTGTATATGTAGATGTATATTTCAATCAATGGAAGCTATGGGCAAATCTCAGTCTTTTCAAATCTTTGTCCTCCATGCTATGTCACTAATCGAAAATAAACACAAACACAAGTTTCGGGTTCACAAATATTGAAAAAGAACTCATATTGATGATAAAAGGATCTAAAAAGTACAAATCTGATTCAATTAAACTCACATAATAAGAGTCATACAAGAAAAATGTAGAATGATGACATCAAGAGTATAGATTCTCAATCCACATAACTTGTATCACCAGAGTTCAATAATCATGGAGATGCCAAACCATCCGATGATGCCAGCCCTCGATACATTCTTGTAACTCTAACCTTTGGGCCTCGTCAATATTTTGCAGACATTTGAAGACTATAGATCTCGAATCTTTATCTAATCCATTAATGAAGACTGTTCTACTCAAGACCACAAGTCAAATTGTATATTGAAAACACATTTATCTATTTTGCAGCTTCTCTTCCTTTCCACATCGTTGTATATGACCTTTGAAAAGAAGTTATTGAAATACCATGTTGATTCCTAGGCCCGCTTTCATACGCTAATAAAATCGACATTTTCTCGTTTTGGCACAAACTTCACATTCATCTGCATCCCCGGTAGCATGGCTTAAGCAGTGATTTCTTCTATCATTCACAACATCCTGCACACACAGTACACCTTATAGTTTCATGTTAATAAATGTATATTTTTTTTTCCTTTATGCATGTGTTTTCTTTGCTAGCCAACACTTCACTGCATAAATCTATTTTTGGAAAATCAAAAGCAATTAGAAATTCCTACCACAAGTTTTTTATGAAGACCAAGAGGAGCAGTTATAATATATGATGTCCCCAGATGCTCCTTTGCAGTTTCAGCTGTTAAGGAAGGAATATCCTGCAAAATGTCAACCATTGCTATGAATTATCACACTGAAAGAGTGATTAAAAATGCAAAATCCATATGTTTCAAGCATAAAATTAATATTTATTCATTAATTGTCACAAGTTGAAACAGATTTTATAAAAAAGTTGGGTTGTTTCAGGGACTACCCCAATGTGTTAATGAAACATTCTCAAGCCTTACCTATGCCTCAGCAAGATGAAGGGATCTTCCTGAGCTACAATTGATAAGGAAGCTCTTTAGAGAGCGTTACGGCCATAGGTTTACAATGACTGCTGTTGAGCTAGATTTGATTGAGCGTTACGGCCATAATTGCAATTAGGGGAATTCGCGAGGTAGGGCGGGGACGGGGAATGCATTCCTTGTCCCAGTCCCCGCATTTTAAACCATTCCCCATCCCCGTTAAAATCCCCGCTTTAAAATTTCAGGTACGGGGATGGGGATTCCTCACGGGGAATTTATGGGGATCGGGTTCCCCATGGGGAATTTTTCCCCGTTTACAAAGTAGTTTTTAAAAAATTTAATACTTATTAAATTTATAAATATGTTTAATTATATTATAATTTGTAACGTCCCGTTACTTTTAGAGGTAAATTTTTTATTTATTTGAATTAAAGTTTTAAGATTAGTTTAAATTCAGTAATTTCGATTTTAGTAGTTAATTTCGTCCAAAAATCTTTTTAATCCTTTTAATACTTTAAATTCGTTTCAGTGACATTAATAATTATTAACGGGCCAATTAATAATTATTAATCACTTTTAGATTAGTTTAAGAGCTTCGGGTTTCGTTTTTAAAGTAAAAACAAAAGAGGGACGTAGGCATCATTTTCCAAATTCTTAAATATCTAAAAATCACTATTCATCTTCTCTTAAATATCAAAATTAGACAAGTTGGCTTCATTTTTTCCTTCTCTTCTTCTCTTGGGGCATAGAGCTACAAGGAGGATTTTCCAAATTTTGGGTTTTCTTCGTTACTCGGTAGATCGTCTCGATTCTCGTTCTGTTGGAAAGTCCTTGGTCCGAGCTTCCTTTCCATCCTACCAATCGAGATTTTCGCTCGTTTTCTCGAGGCCTTAAGGTATGACAAAGTTTCTAAAATTTGATGTGAATAGTGTTTTAATGGAGGTTTTGAGTTGAAATCTTCAAATTCATTCATTGAAGCTTGAAGATTTCAATCGGGAAAGTTGTTTTGGGAAATTTTAGAAACTTCCCCTAAACCCTAAAATCGAGTTTGAGCCGGAAACGCTTTCCGTGTGATTTTCCCTCACTTGGCCATGATTAGGATGTTTAGGTTATTATGTTTTTGCATTTTACTTAGTTTTTCTGAAATCGATTATTGTACAAAACCCTAATTTACGGATACCCATTGATGTTATGAATTTCCAATGTATCCAAAACCAACCCGAAACACCTCTAAAGTGCATAAAAGCCGGAAAACCAAACCCGACCCCCAATTTCCCTTGTATGGCCGAGAGCACCATAGGGAGGAAATCCGGGTTTTTCGTCGTTTTGTGCGTTTAGATGTTGTTTGTACGATTTCCGGTTAATTAATGTTATTTAGGTGTAATTAATTTGTAGGATTGTGATTTGTTCGTGCGTTTGCGACCTCGGATCGATTGGAGATTTTCTACAAGCTAAGGTGAGTTTAAAATGGAAGTTAGTTGTTTTATGAATTAAGTTCCATTACGTTATTGTTTATCGAGGTTAAGAGGGAACTATATTCTTAGAGTTAATGTTTGGTTGGAGACTTTAACTCAGAAGTGAGTGGAGAGAATTTGGAATTATAGTGAGCTCGGTGAAAAGGAAATATCAGACTGGTTTGGAAGTCTTGTAATATGAATTGGAGATTCTAGATGAAAGTGGAAGTTTAAAGCACTTTGAGCGGTTTTGTAACGACCCGATTTTCCGTTAAATTCTTTAAATTCAAATGCACAGCGGAAGACTTAATTTTTAAAGAAAAACGGCATGGGTTCGTTTAAAAATCGGATAACCAAAACCTGTTTACAACAACCCATATTCAGAGAAAGCGATAAATCGAGAATGTGCATTCCAGCATATAATTTAAACTTCCAAAAAAGATTTAAATCATAAAACATATGCAGATTTTAAACAAATACCCTTTCAGGTTAAAAGACACAAGTATGAAAGTTGGAAATAATTTACAAGCATTTCTAAGAATGCTAAACCAATAGTATGTTCATCATTGTCCTTACACCAACTCGACAAGTCACACAGCACCACCACCTCCTCTACCACGCTTCTTAGGACGAGGTTTACCTGAAAATTTGTAAGTGTAGCAACATTAGCATAAAAATGCTAGTGAGAGTAAAACGAAAGCAAGTAATCCTATGAACCAAATTTCATACCAGAAATTGTGTCCAATGGCCTAAAATGCTCTTTACTTCCCATATTCACACTTCCAATTTCCATACAATCATACGATAGTAATATACTACCCGTAATAGTTTTTCAATACCAAGTAATAGAAATAAAGACTTAAAGTAAAGTTAACAATCATTACTAAGTCTTGCTACACAATTCTAAAGAATATGTACATGTAACATTAACTATCTTTGTTACCAAACAAGTTTCATCGTAACGTGCTATTGTATGGATCAAAATCAACATACCACGTACGGTTGTACCATATCTCAAGTCACCGTACCATGATACCGTATGAACCGAAGTCAACATACTATCATGTACCGTATTACAATCATCGTAACTCTCATTACATCGAATATCAGGACTTTCACCATATTACAAATTATCGCACCATGATACGTATGGATCCGAATCAACATACTATCATGTGCCGTATTACAAATCATAGTACCATGGTACGTACGGATCCGAATCCACGTACTACCATGTACCATTCACAAACTCTCGCAACATGATACGTATGGACCGAAGTCAACATACTATCATGAGCCATATCACAAATCATAGTACCATGGTACGTACGGATCCGAATCCACGTACTACCATGTACCATTCACAAACTCTCGCAACATGATACGTATGGACCAAAGTCAACATACTATCATGAGCCATATCACAAAAGGTTAAGCTTCCTAATAAGTTAGTTAATCTCAAAGAATCCTACTAAGTTATTAAGAAACCTAACTAACTAGATTACACGAGTTATCACTCAAGTGTATCTTCTAATTACTTTAACTTCCAAACCGTTCAAAGTAACTCTCATTTCCACTTTCATCTAACATTTCCAAATCACTTTGCAATACTTCCAAACCACTCTGATGTTTCCTTATCATCGAACTCATTATAATTCCAAATCCTCTCCACTCACTTCCGAATTAAAGTCTCCAACCAAACATTAATTCTAAGAAGCTAGTTCCCTCTTAACATCGATAAACAATATCATAACGAAACGTAATTCATAAAATTACTAACTTCCCTTTTAAACTCACCTTGGATTTGTAGTCGAGTATCCAAGGAATCGAAGTCGAACCACGCGACAATTACAAACCTACAATTCACCAATTGAACTACAATTTACAATTCATAACTAATAAGAGAACAAGTGTGATTTTCGGGTGAATAGTGATTTCGGATGAATAGTGTTTTCGGATGAATAGTTTTTTTTTGGGTGAATAGTGTTTTTCGAAAATCCGGGCTCAAAATCGTCAAATTCTTTGATAGAAATACGTGATTTCAACTTCAAAACTCATTTATAATAAAAAACGAACAAAACCATATAAAAAGTTTTGAAAACTCACTTTTTAGGGCTTCCCGTAAGGAACGAGAAACGGAAAAAGGCTAGGTTGGAAAGAAAGCCCACGTCCCGAGCAATCCAACGCAACTGACCTCATCGAAATCGGTCAAGAATTGATGAAAACCCAAGTGATTTTTCTTCTCATCAATGGAGGCTCCCACGTATGAAGAAGAGAGAAAGGAGAGAAAAATGAAGGCTTTGTCTTATTTTTGATATTTAAGATGAAGATGAATAGTAAAAAGTAGATATTTAAGAATTTGGAAAATGACGCCTACGTCCCTCTTTTGTTTTTACTTTAAAAACGAAACCCGAAGCTCTTAAATTAATCTAAAGGTGATTAATAATTATTAATTGGCCCGTTAATAATTATTAATGTCACCGAAACGAATTTAAAGTATTAAAACGATTAAACGGGTTTTCGGACGAAAATAACTACTAAAATCGAATTTACTAAATTTATACTAATCTTAAAAGCTTTAATTTAATATAAATAAATAAAATAATTAAATAAATAAAATAAAATAAAAAATTTTACCCCCAAAAGTAACAGGACGTTACAGGTTTGGGAGTCAAAGTGGCTTAGAAAATACACTTGAGTGATAACTTGTGTAATTCAAGTTGATTAGGTTCTTTAGTAACTTAGTAGAATTCGGTTAGGTTTATCTAACTTATTAGAGAACTTGATGATACGTGATATGGTACGACCGTACGTGGTATGTTGATTTCGATCCATACGGTAGCACATTACGATGACTTGTGAATGGTACGACCGTACGTGGTATGTTGATTTCGATCCATACGAGCACGTTACGATGACTTGTGATATGGTACGACCGGACGTGGTATGTTGATTTCGATCCATACGAACACGTTACGATGAAACTTGTTTGGTAACAAAGATAGTTAGTATTACACTTATATATTCCTTAGAATTGTGTAGACTTAGTAATAGTTGTTACTTTTACTTAAGTCTTTATTTCTTATTTCATGGCATTGAAAGACTATTACGGGTAGTATATTACTATCGTATGATTGTATGGAAATTGGAAGTGTGAATATGGGTAGTAAAGAACAATTTAGGCCTTTGGACACAATTTATGGTATAAAATTTGGTTCATAGGATTACTTGCTTTCGTTTTACTCTCACTAGCATTTTTATGCTAATGTTGCTACACTTACAAATTTTCAGGTAAACCTCGAAGCAAGAAGCGTGGTAGAGGAGGTGGTGCTGTGTGACTTGCCGATTTGGTGTACGGACAATGATGAACATACTTTTGGTTTAGCATTCTTAGAAATGCTTGTAAATTATTTCCAACTTTCATACTTGTGTCCTTTTGAGCCCGAAAGGGTATTTGTTTAAAATCTGCATATGTTTTATGATTTAAATCTCTTTTGGAAGTTTAAATTATATGCTGGAATGCGCATTTCCGATTTATCGCTTTCTCTGAATATGAGTTGTTATAAACAGGTTTTGGTTAATCCGATTTTTAAACGAACCCATGCCGTATTTCTGTAAAAATTTGAGTCTTCTGCTATGCATTTGAATTTAAAGAATTTAACGGAAATCGGGTCATTACATAATTAGTACTAGTGGATATATTATATATTTTGTAGATTTAAAAAACATATTATAATTAAATTTTTAATATTACATGAATTAAATAATTAATAATAGTACTACTAATAAAAAAAACATTAATTAATTAACTAATTTCGGGGATCGGCGGTTCCCCCGTCCCCATCCCCAAAATTTGAACGGGGAAAAAATGTCCCCCGTCCTAATCCCCATCCCTGCTCAAAGTGGGGATTCCCTATCCCCGTCCTCGCGGGGATTTTGAACACCCCTAGTTACAATATCTTTTTAAAAATATTTATAAAATGCCATTTTAATTCATTAAATTATTTGTATAGAATAAGTTCACATCATTAACATATTAAATAGAATAATTTAGTAAATTAAATTATAATGTATATTTGGGATACTTGGGATACCCAATATTGATTTTAAACAATAAGTTATTGAATTAAATTGAATAATTTAGTGAATTAAAGGGAATAATTTACTGAATTAAATTATAATGTACATTTGAGATACCTGATATTGATTTTAATTCAATAAGTTATCTAATTGAATAAAATAATTTATTAATTAAATTACTATATACAATTGAGATATTTGATATTTATTTTCACTCTTTATTTTTGTTTTTATGTTTTGGGTTGTGATCTCTAGAGTCTAGAAGAGATGAGATGATGTTTTTCACCTAGCAAATAAAAAAAGATGTGGTAAATGATTGAAAATCAAATTTATATAAAAGAAAATGATTCTTTTGGTGGGGTATGATTTAATATAAGTGTGTTTTTTTAATTAAAACTATTAGTCAATAACTTATTAAACTTCATATGTTGATACTGTATAAGTTTTGTTTGTTTTTTTAGCTTTCGTTATTTCTGTTTTTTTTTATGTGATTGTTAGTGTTGACATTTTCATTTTCTCTAAGTCTTTCTTTGTCCTTTTTTTTTACCTTTAAAAATTGCTCGTTGGTTTCATCAAAGATTGCTTCTCTTCATTTCCTCTTTAGCTTGTAATATGTTGTTAATGCTCTTAATCAATATCCTATCTTTTTATTTATGATTTTAATTCAATAAGTTATTGAATTAAATGGATTAATTTATTGATTAGTTTCTGTTAAACTATTAATTAATTTATACCGTGTTGTTCACTAAGTTATTGAATAACATTTCTTTAAGGGAAAAAGACACTTTTAGTCCCTGAGTTTTCATTTTGTTTTCTATTTGGTCCCTGAGTTTTAAAAAGCGACAATAAAGTCTTTGAGTTTTCATTTAGCTATCATACTGGTCCCTAGCGTTAAAACTTTGTTAAAACATTAACGGAAAATGATATGGCATTAATTTATTAATTTTAAAGCTGACATGGTAATATAATATTAATTGTATATTTATATGACGTGGCAATTAATGCTTAGACGAAATTTCTCTTTACCCATTCAATTTTCTCTCTCATCTCTTTATCTTCTTCCCCAAATCCTGTTTCCCTTCCATGGCGATGTTACTCCTCAATCTCTTTCCATTTTCACCAGAGAATAGAATACGAATGTCAACAATTTGAATCTTATGCAAAACCATCCACCCAAATCTCTTTTCCCTTTTTCTCCCTCTTTCTTCATATACTCTTCTTCTTCAAGCGTAACCATCCATTTATATCCTTCGTCTTCAACCTATTGGCGTCTTTGGCCTTAAACCAATAATTTCTTACATGAATGATATGAACCCATAAAAGATGATGATTCATGAAGACTCAAAATATGATTTATGTGTATTTTTGGGTAGAGAAAAATAGATGTCTCCAAAATTAAAACATGTTGATACCATCAATTAATAAAAGAAATTAGTTTTATTATTTTGCTTGCAACTGTTCTTCAATTTACGTTATTGTGTTTCATTTTCATAGAATGATGAAATTTCTACATGGATCTTGCTTGAAACGATAATACAAACAAGGTTTTGTGCTTACTCTTCTTCCTTACACGAAATTTGATTTCATTTTCAAAGAAAAATGCAATTTTTATATGGTTTTTTCTTGAAACAAACCCCGACCACTTTTACTCAAAACCCTTTTTCCTCTCCAAACAATTGAGTTCCATTTTTCATAGGAAAGAAATCGTCCTCAATCTAGGAACAAATTATTTGATGACCCACCATTTTTAGAGCATCATTTTTACCTTCAATCTATTTGAGTTTTAGACTGTTTCAAGAGAGAAGATAGATCTAAGTATTCGAGAAAACAAGAGTCTGAGACATATAGATCTTGATATAATTGTCGGTCAGAATATGAAGAAAAAATGATGAAGAGACTTTAATGTCAGGGACTTCAATATCTAGATCCAATTTCTTCTGAGGATTTGTGGAAGAAGATGAAGAGAACAAGGATTTGTAACATCGCCATGGAAGGGAAAGAGGATTTCGGGAAGCAGATGAAGAGATGAGAGAGAGAAAGTGAGTGGGTAGTGAGAAATACCATCTAAACATTAATTGTCACGTCATTTAAATATACAGTTAATATTATATTACCACGTCAGTTTTAAAAGTAATAAATTAATGCCATTTCATTTTCCGTTAATGTTTTAACAGAGTTTGAATGCCAAGGACTAGTATGATAGCTTAATGAAAACTCAGGGACTTTAATGTCGCTTTTTAAAACTCAGGGACCAAATAGAAAACCAATGTAAACTCAGGGACCGAAAGTGTCTTTTTCCCTTTCTTGAAAGATTGTAAACTCTGTCATTTTAGTGATCCCTCTTTTTGTGCCAATTTAGTTTTTAGTTGTATAATTCAATAATTTATACCGAGTTGTTCACTAAGTTATTGAATTAAATTTCTTCGTTTTATTTTGCAACATGGTTCATTGAGCTTTTTATTCTACACTGTTGCTTTACAAGTGTGAAAAAAATGTGAAAAGAAAAAAAATGAAGATGCCATTTTTTTAATTCTTTTTCATGTTTGTTACAAATTTTAATGGATTGTTGATGTTGTATAGAGGTGTAAATGGATCTTGGTATTGAGATTTACAATTCAATAATTTATTGAGTTGAGTTCAATAAAATCATTAAATTAAAATCTTGATACTATCTTAGAACTACATAAAAATATTATTTCAATTCAATAACTTATTTAATTAAAATCAATATGAGGTACCTCAATTATATATGGTGATTTAATTCGATAAATTATTAAGGGTAAAGTACCCCTTTAGTCCCTGAGTTTTGGGGGCCATGTCTACTTGGTCCCTACGTTTTCAATTTGTGTCTAAGTGGTCCCTGAGTTTTGGATGTTGTGTCTATTTGGTCCCTGCATTTTTAATTTGTATCTAAGTGGTCCCTGAGGTTTGGAATTTGTGTCTGTTTGGTCCCTAGATTTTCAAGAACTATTAGAAATAAGTTTAATTGGTCATTAATTTAACGTATTCGTTAACTTCTTACCATATTATCGACTTAACGCTGACATATCATATTTAATTGGTCAAAATACGAAGATAGATTAAACATTATTTCAAATCTTTCATCAATCTAGGCCTAAAATTTGACATAATAATTAATAGCATGTCAGTATTTTGGTCAATTATCGATATTATGTTAATGAGTTAGCAAATTAAGGAACAATTAAACTCATTTCTAATAATTCAGGGACCATTTAGACACAAATTGTAACGTCCCGTTATTTTGTGATAAAAAAAATTATTTATTTTATTTTAATTTAAGTAATTAAAGTTTATTTATTTATCGGTAAATTAGAATTTAGTAGTTTATTTCGGTTTAAGTCCTTTTAATTACCTTTTTAGTTTATTTTCGTTTTAATGGTATTAATAATTATTAACGGGCCAATTAATAATTATTAATCACCATTGGGATAGTTTAAGATCATCAGGTTTCTTTTTATAAGTCAAAAGTCATAAAAGGACGTAACTGTCATTTCCAAATTTCCTAAATATCTAAACACTATTCACTTCATCTTCTTTAAATCCACTTTGACCAAAAAATTGACCAAATCATCATCCATTCTTCCTCCAAAACCGTGGGTTCCAAGAAGCAAAAGGAAATTTTCGATTTTCATTCATTTCACGACGGATCGACTCGATCTTGGATAAATCGGAAAGCCCTCGAGTCTAGGATCCTTTTCAACCTAACCTTCATTTGTTTCTCTCGAGATCCAAGGAGTTCTCGGTAAGTTTCTCTTGAAACCCTAAGCTCCAAATAGTGTTTTAATGGAGTTTTCTTTGTTTCCTTTCAATTTCTTGCCGTGAAACTCGGTGTTTGTAAATACGGGAGTAGTTTTAAGAGTTTTTGGAAACTTTCCCTTAACCCTAAAATCGAGTTTCAGTCGAAACCCTTTCCGTTTGAAATTTACCCTTTTGGGTTTGATTTTGGGTTAGAATTTAATGAAATAATGTTTATTTAAATTCGTTTCGGGAAAGGGCATATTGTTCAAAAAACCCTAATTATCGATACCCATTGAAATCGGGAATATCGAATTAGCTTAAAACCAACTCGAAACACTTTTAGATTTCCTAAAAGCCGGAAAACCAAACCCGAGGCCCATTTTCTTTGATAGGGCCGTGGGCCTCTTATGAGGATTTGTTGGGTTTTTCGTCGTTTTGTATGTTTAGTTGTTGTTTGATCGATAGTTGGTAAAATTATTGCTTATGTGATATAATTCAATTGTAGGTGTTTTCGAACCGCTTGTTTGATTGCTCTTCCAGACTTGGGAGCGAAGCTAACTTTCTTTAAGGTGAGAATAGTTAGGATTTAAAGTATCTATTGAAAGCAAATAAGTGTGAAGGTTTGTAGAATTTGAAACTAAGACTAGAATCCGAATCTAAGATTAGAGGGATGTGAGTTAGTGCCCTTAGAATTAGAAGTTAATCCTTTAAGTGAGAACTTAGGAGTTCTCGAGGGAAGTATTGAATCTTAGAAATTACTAAGTTAGATTCGTTTCGAAGCTTAGGTTGGATCATTGGAAGTTAAAAGATCCAACTTGTACTTTAGAACGACTAATAGAACCTCGGATTATTATTGGAAGTTTAGAATCCTGGAAGGTATAGGTTAATCGTTAAGATAGAATGTACTTGTATTAATGTAGCCGAGTTTGATTTACATATCGTTCCTTCGAGATGCTTATCTATTTTACTTTATGTTATTTACTTTATATCTTTTACTTTATGCCCCTTTACTTTATGCTTGCATCAACTACTTTAATTCCGCACTTTATTTATTTACTTTTATAAGGATATGCAAGCATATGTATATCATATTGCATCATACCATTCTCGCACCATTCATGAAAAAGAAACGAAAGTGAAAAAGAAATGAAAGTGAAAAAGAAAAGAAAGTGGAAGAGAAAAGAAGGAAGAATGATGAACCCTACGTGGAGTTCACATCACCTTCAGTGAAAAAGAAATGAAAGTGAAAAAGAAAAGAAAGTGAAAGAGAAAAGAAGGAGGAATGATGAACCCTACGTGGAGTTCACATCACCTTCAAAGAAAAGAAAGAATGTGAAAGAAAAGGAGTTGAATGAGTATCCTACGGGATGTTCTCATTACTTCTAGATTCAAAAGGAGTGAATGGTATCCTACGGGATTGACGCATTACTTCTTCATACATAGGGAGATGAATGGTATCCTGCAGGATTGACGCATTACTTCCTCATGTATAAGGCTGAATGGGATCCTACGGGATGTTCTCATTACCCTTCATTCACGCACAAAAGGGCAATTGTGAAGTCTTACGGGATGCTCTCATGCATTCATGTTTATGATTGATGAAAGAGAGAATCGAGAAGTTGTATGATGTGCAAAGTATATTTACTTTTCTTACATATGTCATAACAATGTTGATGGATGAGTATTGACTATGATTATTAGTAATATCATCCTTAGAAAGTATAAACTAAATTACCTAGAGTTTAGAGAACTTTAGGAGTGATTGTGTTAGATTAATTGGACACGAATCGGAATACGAGTTTGAGGTCTATCTTTACTTTTTTATGCTTATTATTCTCACTGGGCTTAAGTTGTTAGCTCATGATATTACAAAAATTTCAGGTAATGCCCTTGGTAGAGGCCGTGGAAGGGGAGATGGTGCTGCGTGATCGAGGGATGTTGACCTCAAGATGGACTCGTTGTTGTAAAGTTTATGTAGTTATTTTTGTGAATTTCAAAGACTTTGATGATGTATATGTTGTATTTAGCTCATAAGAGCGTTTGATGTGGTTTTTATGATATGAAATATTTGAACTCCTGATTGGGACTTAAAGTCCATGTGATTTTATTATATTTGAAAAATTAGGATGTAAACAGGTTTTGGCTAGCAAATTTCCAAACAAAACCATGCAAAATTTTCTTAAAATAAAAGACTTTCGCTGTGTTTTCTAAATTAAATTTATTTAAAAGTGACGGGTCGTCACAGTTGGTATCAGAGCCGACGGGTTCTGTAGACTACATGCGATGCATGTTTGTATTTCATGTTTTGTTTTAAGTCCATTCTCAAAGTCATCATCTGAGATCTGCAACACCAGGTATTCCTAGACCTTTATCTTTAAACTCGCATTTTATTTCGATTTTGGTAAAGGAGTGGTGAATCCTCTTTTACTAGTAACTTATCAAGTTATATTGACTTTGATGCAGTATGCCTACTAGAAGAGGTGTTAGACGAGCTGGTGTTAGGGCGGCTGCTCCTGTGAGGGGTAGAGACCGAGCCCGTAACCCTACACCACCTCCACCTGAGATTCCTGTTATACCGCCACCTATTCAGGGGTGAGGAGTTTACATCATTGAGGATGTTTATCTTGAGTTACTACGGGATGCTGGTAGACCCGTTCTGCCTGTTATACCTCCACCGAGAGCAGCAGATATAGCAGTTGATCAGGTTGGAGTTACTGATGCTGCTAGGACTCTAAGGAAGTATAGTCAATATGCACCTGCTGAGTTTGATGGTAGGTCTTTGGATGCATCTGTTGCAGAGTTATGGGTTGATAGGGTTGAGAGGGCTTTTGAGTTTAGTAGGTGCCCGGACGGTCTGAAGGTCCATTGTGGTACGTATTCTCTGGTTGATGATGCCCTGTATTGGTGGAGAGGCCTTCATAGATCACTTTCTCTTACCATGGAGGTTACAATGAAGGTATTTCGAGAGAGGTTTTATGAGAAATATTACCCAGCTGATTTACGAGATCGATTGGAGGTAGAGTTTCTGACCCTAAAACAGGGTGATAGATCGGTGACAGAGTACGAGCGAGAGTTTGACCGACTGTCTAGGTTTGCTTCTGGACAGATTGCTGACCCTCAGAACAAGAAGAAGAGGTTTATGGTAGGATTGAGAGCCGAGATTAGGGGTCATCTACGCACTTTACGTCCGACCACCTATGAGGAGGCTTTAGAGTTTGCAGTTTCTTTGGATTTGGCATATGAGGAGAAGAAAGGCAAACTAGCTGCTACAGGAGAGACTTCCTTTCATAAGAGGAAGGTAGAGGATGATCATATTGGTCGAGTACCACTACCACAGCCGAGACAGCAGCAGTAGCAGGATCGGGGCGGGATCCATTTCAGACAGCCGATGGCACAGGGACTACCTTTCTGCTATTGCCAAAACTATTTTAGTCATCATGCTGGAGATGTATCCTACCACAGAGATGTCATACTTGTGGTCAGGAGGGTCATATATCTAGACAGTGTAGGACTTATCAGGCACAGCCACCACAGTATGGTTACCCGAGTCAGGGTGTTCAGCAGAGACCATATCAGGCACCACCTGCTTTTTATGCTCCTCCGGTTGGGGGTAGAGGTCAGGACCGAGAAGGAGGTCAGTACAGGGGTAGAGGTCAGGGTGGACAGGCACAGTAGTATAGACTTCCACCTGTTGTTACACCACTACAGATCTTACCTCCACCACCGCCTTTTCCTCCTCCACCCGTTCAGCATCAGGCTCGTGTTTTTGCTGCTAGAGAGGAAGTCGAGGCTGCAGGTACTGTAGTGACTAGTATTTTGACAATCGTTGGCCATTGGCTTTTGTTCTGTTTAATTTTGGAGCTGATCACTCTTTTATTTTATCACGTTATGTTGAGTTTTACTTTTCGGGGACGAAAAGCCCTTTTTAGAAGGGTTGACTATAACGTCCCAATATTTTGTGATAAAAAAAATTTATTTATCTTATTTTAATTTAAGTAATTAAAGTTTATTTATTTATCGGTAAATTAGAATTTAGTAGTTTATTTCAGTTTAAGTCCTTTTAATTACCTTTTTAGTTTATTTTCGTTTTAATGGTATTAATAATTATTAACAGGCCAATTAATAATTATTAATCACCATTGGGATAGTTTAAGATCATCGGGTTTCGTTTTATAAGTCAAAAGTCGTAAAAGGACGTAACCGTCATTTCCAAATTTCCTAAATATCTAAACACTATTCACTTCATCTTCTTTAAATCCACTTTGACCAAAAAATTGACCAAATCATCATCCATTCTTCCTCCAAAACCGTGGGTTCCAAGAAGCAAAAGGAAATTTTCGATTTTCGTTCATTTCTCGACGGATCGACTCGATCTTGGATAAATCGGAAAGCCCTCGAGTCTAGGATCCTTTTCCACCTAACCTTCGTTTGTTTCTCTCAAGATCCAAGGAGTTCTCGGTAAGTTTCTCTTGAAACCCTAAGCTCCAAATAGTGTTTTAATGGAGTTTTCTTTGTTTCCTTTCTATTTCTTGCCGTGAAACTCGGTGTTTGTAAATACGGGAGTAGTTTTAAGAGTTTTTGGAAACTTTCCCTTAACCCTAAAACTGAGTTTCAGTCGAAACCCTTTCCGTTTGAAATTTACCCTTTTCGGTTAGAATTTAATGAAATAATGTTTATTTAAATTCGTTTCGGGAAAGGGCATATTGTTCAAAAAACCCTAATTATCGATACCCATTGAAATCAGAAATATCGAATTTGCTTAAAACCAACCCGAAACACTTTTAGATTGCCTAAAAAAAGGAAAACCAAACCCGAGGCCCATTTTCTTTGATAGGGCCGTGGGCCTCTTATGAGGATTTGTTGGGTTTTTCGTCGTTTTGTATGTTTAGTTGTTGTTTGATCGATAGTTGGTAAAATTATTGCTTATGTGATATAATTCAATTGTAGGTGTTTTCGAACTGCTTGTTTGATCGTTCTTCCGGACTTGGAAGCGAAGCTAACTTTCTTTAAGGTGAGAATAGTTAGGATTTAAAGTATCTATAGAAAGCAAATAAGTGTGAAGGTTTGTAGAATTTGAAACTAAGACTAGAATCCGAATCTAAGATTAGAGGGATGTGAGTTAGTGCCCTTAGGATTAGAAGTTAATCCTTTAAGTGAGAACTTAGGAGTTCTCGAGGGAAGTATTGAATCTTAGAAATTACTAAGTTAGATTCGTTTCGAAGCTTAGGTTGGATCATTGGAAGTTAAAAGATCCAACTTGTACTTTAGAACGGTTAATAGAACCTCAGATTATTATTGGAAGTTTAAAATCCTAGAAGGTATAGGTTAATCGTTAAGATAGAATGTACTTGTATTAATGTAGTGGAGTTTGATTTACATATCGTTCGTTCGAGATGCTTATCTATTTTACTTTATATCATTTACTTTATATCTTTTACTTTATGCCCCTTTACTTTATGCTTGCATCAACTACTTTAATTCCACACTTTATTTATTTACTTTTATAAGGATATGCAAGCATATGCATATCATATTCCATCATACCATTCTCGCACCATTCATGAAAAAGAAACGAAAGTGAAAAAGAAATGAAAGTGAAAAAGAAAAGAAAGTGGAAGAGAAAAGAAGGAAGAATGATGAACCCTACGTGGAGTTCACATCACCTTCAGTGAAAAAGAAATGAAAGTGAAAAAGAAAAGAAAGTGAAAGAGAAAAGAAGGAGGAATGATGAACCCTACGTGGAGTTCACATCACCTTCAAAGAAAAGAAAGAATGTGAAAGAAAAGGAGTTGAATGAGTATCCTACGGGATGTTCTCATTACTTCTAGATTCAAAAGAAGTGAATGGTATCCTACGGGATTGACGCATTACTTCTTCATACATAGGGAGATGAATGGTATCCTGCAGGATTGACGCATTACTTCCTCATGCATAAGGCTGAATGGGATCCTACGGGATGTTCTCATTACCCTTCATTCACGCACAAAAGGGCAATTGTGAAGTCCTACGGGATGCTCTCATGCATACATGTTTATGATTGATGAAAGAGAGAATCGAGAAGTTGTATGATGTGCAAAGTATATTTACTTTTCTTACATATGTCATAACAATGTTGATGGATGAGTATTGACTATGATTATTAGTAATATCATCCTTAGAAAGTATAAACTAAATTACCTAGAGTTTAGAGAACTTTAGGAGTGATTGTGTCAGATTAATTGGACACGAATCGGAATACGAGTTTGAGGTCTATCTTTACTTTTTATGCTTATTATTCTCACTGGGCTTAAGTTGTTAGCTCATGATATTACAAAAATTTCAGGTAATGCCCTTGGTAGAGGCCGTGGAAGGGGAGATAGTGCTGCGTGATCGAGGGATGTTGACCTCAAGATGGACTCATTGTTGTAAAGTTTATGTAGTTATTTTTGTGAATTTCAAAGATTTTGATGATGTATATGTTGTATTTAGCTCATAAGAGCTTTTGATGTGGTTTTTATGATATGAAATATTTGAACTCCTGATTGGAACATAAAGTCCATGTGATTTTATTAGATTTGAAAAATTAGGATGTAAACAGGTTTTGGCTAGCCAATTTTCAAACAAAACCACGCAAAATTTTCTTAAAATAAAAGACTTTCGCTGTGTTTTCTAAATTAAATTTATTTAAAAGTGACGGGTCGTCACACAAATTGAAAAACTCAGGGACCAAATAGATATAATATTTAAAACTCAATGATCAAATAGACACAAATTGAATTGCAGGAACCAAATAGACACAATATCCAAAACTCAGGGTCCAGTTAGGCACAAATTGAAAACGTAGGCACCAAATAGACACTACCTCTAAAACTCGGGGACCAAATGAGTACTTTACCCAATTATTAATGAGGGGGAAATTTTATTAAATTAATAAAACTCAAAATTTTAATTCAATAAATTATTGACTAAGGGGTAAAATTTAGTGAATTAATAAAGTTCAGATTTTGAATTACTAAATTATTGAATAAGGAAACAAATATAGTGAATTAATAAATGAGTGGCATTTTTGTAAATTTAACGAAATAATTAATTTTGTTATATTAGAAAATGTCATTTGGGAATTATGAAAAAGGGGTGCTACTAAAATATTTCATTTGAGTCCATGCCCCAAAAAGAATTAAGAAAAATACTATTTTTTCTACTAGAAAACGTTTTTTATAAAAAAAAATTGTATTCTTCTTCTGTATGGTGATTTTCTTTTTAAAAAACCTTTTTTCGTTTGTTTTCTTGTTTTTGTTGTTAAAACCCATAAAAATTTGAAATATTATATGTTTAAGTATGGTAAAGCATGGTATTGTGTAGAAGAATATATATCAATGTAGAATATGTACAAATAGGTATAATAAAGTTTTTTTTAATTTGATATGGCTAAAAATGGGGAAAGTCAAGAAGTTCCGGAATGGATCTTAAGTCATCTTAACATGTTATATATTTGATATATTCTGTGTATAAAGTATGTTGGTATATAATATAGTATATACAAACTATATGTATGATATTCTACAGGATTGTCAATAAGAAAAGAAGAGGAGAGGAGCTGGTCGTAGTTGTTGATTGGATACAATATTTTATATTTTTGTTTATCTTAATCTTCATTACACCAAAATATACATCAATAAACAAATGAATGTGATTGAATCCTTTGTATATATGATATTATAATATTGTAATATACTAAATATATGAAATACACAAAATATATTACAGTTAAACATATTAACAATAACATTAGAAAAAAAAAGATAACAAACTTTTACAAGAACGATTACATAAGTCAAATATCATTCATATTTATATGTTATATTTATCTTACTTTAAACATTACATGTTGCACATAATGGGCTAGTTTTATTAATATATAGTAAAAAAAGTACGATACAACAAACTTCGTGTTCGAAGCATGTGTATATAATTATATAATATTGTAATACATGGATTATACAAAGTATATGACAGCTAAACGCAATGACAATTTTTTGTTTTTGAAAACAAAACGTATTATAACTTAGGTGAACGGGGAAGAGTCATTAAAAGAGAATTTAAGAAGATGAAAAATAAAAGTTCAGAATTGTCACAACCCAAAATTTCCCAAAACATGGAAATCGACTAAATGCAGCGGAAACTTATATTTTACAACATCTCAAAATTCAATACTTATCATTTAGTGTCAAAAACTAAACATACTTTATTTCGTTCACAGAAAATGTCCACAAGTCCAAAACCATCAATACAGTTTAATTGAGCTCATTTTAAAACAAAACAATTCAAAACAATTATTCAAAGTTTTGAAATAATCTAAACATGAAATTCAACATAACAAATAAAAACATAAACCCAATGATCCATTAACATGAACAAAATAAAATTCGTCGGCTTGTAAATCCAAGCCCAACCAATCACCGCCCACGACCCCATCATTTGCCAGATTTCTTCTTTTTATTACCTGAAAAAAAAAACAATGTAGCATCATGAGGCTACGCCCAGTGAGAATAAAGTTAAATTAAAAGCAACGCCATGAGAAACTTTCTAAATTCCTTAAGTCCATATTCGACCTCACAACTCCCAATAACTCTCAACTTCCAAGGCATAATCTCAACTCTAGAGAAAATCTCATCCTTTTAAGTTTTATCATCCAATGCCTTAGCTCCACTTATTTCACAATTAAAGTGAGCCGCACACTCAAGGTATTGAATCCGTGTCACCACGATTCGACCTTTGAGTTATTCTTCTTATGAGTTTGCAAGACTCACAAGCGAACCTACAAGTTTATTCTCTCCCATTGATCAAATGGAATGAACCTACCCCGTTAAGTGTAATTAAGTTGTGCACAACTCTAATTCACCCCTTAACGGTTTATTCTTCATTAAGTATGGCCCTACTTAATGCGAACCTACAACCACATTATCTAAGGCATCGAATAATTTTATTTAAACAAATGCATCACTACCAGAATGCATGACAAAGCCTAGGTCCAGTTTCTAGCTCAGAAAACCCGTTTCCCCCTAAAACTGACCTTAATATGGCTAATTCTCAAAAATTCCAAATTCTGGAAAAAACATTGTATTTACAGCATTTAAAGAGTCTAAAAATGCTTAAAAACAGATCTCTAACTCACAAGATGACCCCACGAAGAAAACCCACCCTAAAAAGCTAAACTAGCTAAACTAGTGCGGTTTTGCTTCTTTTTCGGCGACAACCGGTGAGAGAATTTTATAAAAATTTCCAGCAGCTTTTTGGGCCTCTAATCAGTCCCAAAATCACCTAGACACACTCAGGAATCATCTAAAAATAAATTCCCACATAAACTCCCAAGAAAAGGCCTTCGACTGAATAATCTCCACATAAGGCTTTAGTGATCCTATTACTTCAAGTCAAATTCCAGCAGCTTTTCTAAGTCTTAAAACACCCAAAAAAATGACTAGAATTCATATAAACATCACTTTAAAATCAATCAACTAAAGAATCAAATAGTAACATCAGTTTATAACACCCAAAAAGCATGCATGCCATTAACTTTCATAATCTTAACTCCAATTCAAACCAACATAGGATCATTCAAATCATGCTCAAATCAACACCCAAAATTACTCCAAACACACAAATCAGAATAAAACATGCTTATAAAGAAAAAGAAAATTAAACTTGACCCAGATCAAAGCTTAACTAAATTCTCACCTTAATGTTAAAAGCGAAACTAACACAAATTGGTCTTCCCTTTTTCCAAAGATTCAAGCACCTGAAAAGTGACCAACTACCATCAAAACCTTTTCTAAAATTTACCTACACATAAGATACAAAAAGGGGTCGAAAACGGAGCGGGGAAACGACATAAAAAGGCAAAGCAACCCCCTCTAAAGGGGGCTGCTTGCCGTCGGCCAGCAGCAGCCTTATGGGCTGCTGCGGTTGCTGCTGCCCCTTCGGGGTGGCAGTGGCGGCGGCGGCGGTCCCTTTTGGTTCGGTAATTGTCGATTTTTGGCAAAATACAAGATGGGGTGGAAGGGTTTTCAAGAATCAAAGATTAGGGTTTGAAATATAGGGTTTGTGAAATTGGGTTTCAAGAGAAGAACTATTCTTGTTTATTCTAGACAAGAATCAAAATCAAATTGTACAAATAAGAAGACCTTTACCTTATTTGCAAGACCTTGAAAACCCGATGATACTTCCCAAATCTCACGAACTTCTCAACCTTCACCTAGATCCAAAAGCAAAGAAGAAAAATCGATCAATCTTGGCCTGAAATTCCACCATGGTGGCGGCAAGGTGGGGGAGAAGAAGAAATTTTTTTGGAACCCTACCTTTTCTTCTGTCTCTGTACGTTCTGTTCTCTGCCAAGACTTCTCTTTTTTTTTTTTCTTCCCCTTCCAAACGCCACTTCACCTATTTTCTTTTTTTTTCTTTTTTTTTTTTAAAGATTAGATATTAATTAATCTTTTAAAGAAAATCAATAAATATCCTTTCTTTAAATAAAAATCTTAATAATTATTAAAAAAAAATTTAATAATTATTGAATTAAACTTACCGGGAACAGGTCATCACAAGAATATTATAAACATTAAAACAAAGATTAACTAAAAAAATGTCTGGAAAGTAAAAGAGAGAAGAGATACAAAACAAAGAAATGGGAAAAAGAAGCTTAGCCTGAATAGTGTTAAGGTAAACATTCCATTATATAGAGAAAGTAAGTACATGTGTCAATAAATGATTTGTAGGGAAAATAACAAACATAAAAGAAAAATTAATAGTCCTAAAATAAACTAATTATCCTAAAAAATCCTATTCATTCTAACATCCCCCCGCACACAAAATGGTCTTGTGAAGATTAGTGAGTTTGGAGATGGATTAAGATTAGTAATAATATCTACCATAGCTTTAGCTAAAAGAAGAACCTTAAAATGCTATTTGCATAACTGCATAAATATTTGTAACTTCTGGATCCATGATTAAAGGAAGAAAAATGAAACAAAAAGGCCCATGAAAAGAAATTAGCTCTTCAATATGGAAAATAAAAAATAGACAAAAGGAAGAAAGAGTTCATATGGGAAAATCAGAAAAACAAAAAAAAAATGAGAGATGTTGGAAAAGTAAATAAATTCAAAGGTATGTAGGAAAAAGCATCTGCTTGCACAAACACAATATTTGGGGATTGAAAGAGGTCAAATTAGAAATAGGGGATTAGAGAGATTAATGTGATTTGGTAGAATTTTTTAGAATTTAGAAAGATGGAGAGGTTAAAGGCTAGTGGTTTTGCAAAAGCATGGAAATGAAAGGGAAAAAGATGAAACATGTACTCAGTGATTTTTTTAAAAGAAATATTCACAAGTTTCTCCAAATGAAAAAGAGGGCATCAAATAAGAAAATACACAAGCTAACTTGATGAGGATTAAGAAGAGAGTAGAAAAATAACAAAAGGAACTCTTGAGCAAGAAAATTTAAAAGAAATATGGGGAGATCATATGGTAGTTTCTCACTAAAAAAAACATATTGAGGAATATTAAAAATTGAGAGATGATAGTAGATATGACATTTCGAGAACTTGATAAAGGCGGCAAAGAGAAAATCAAAGAAGAGCAAATAGGTTTTGATAGAGATAAAATATCCATGGGTTCAAATGTGAGAAAATTAGAGAAAGAAAATCATAACAATAAGAGATAAAAAATTATGAATATCCTAAAATCATAAAAAGAAAGTGTTGGGGATGGAGGACGATGGTTTAGATCTAGATCGAGATATTTTTTTTTTATGTTGAGCTTAGAACACAGGGTAATTATCAAAATTGAAAGCCATTAAAAGAGGTGAAAAAACAAATAACAACCTGTGATGGAGGGTTTAAGAGAAAGTAAAAAAAAATCGACAATATCAAAAGCTTAATTTCAAATTTGACAGAAATGAATATAGACCAGGGTTTCTAAATTCAAAGAAAAAAGTCAATACCTACTGAAAATTTGGGAGAAGAAAGGGAAGAGACCACCATTTCTTCATTGTAAGGAACCAACTAAAGAGTTCTGCAGTTGTATAGACACCATGTATGCCTCCTTCGTCAGATTTCTGCTCGGCTGGCGGTGAGAGGGATTGTTAGATCAACCTTGTGGGTTTTCCACTGTTTCCATAAATTTTTACCATTGATTGAAAGAGAGTTTTACCCCAAGATAAATGGGTTTTGTTTGAAGTAGAAAAATAAATAGGATCTGATAAACAGAAAAGATAAATAAGAGAGAAGAAGAAATACTCCAAACAGTGATCTTGAAAAAAGTTGAGAAGAGTGACTTTAAATTTGATGATTTCCATGGATTTTGACTTTGAATAAAATAGGATTTGTTAGGAATAAGATAGAAAGATGAAGGGGAAAAATGACACTGAGCCATTGAGATAAAAAAGTGAAAGAGAAAAGAGAGTTTTGAAGATACCCATTCTGAGAATCACAAGGGATTGTTTTAGCCACAACTCTGATACCATGTCTGGAAAGTAAAGGAGAGAAGAGAAAGAAACAAAGAAGTGGCCAAAAGATGCTCAGCGTGAATAATGCAGAGGTAAATATTCCATTATATAGGGAAAGTAAGTTACTGGGATGTGGATGAGGACCTGCATCATTGCAAATTCTGTTTTCTTCCAAGATACAAACAAGGGAAACGCAGCCTGTTCCGAATGCCTGCATGTTCTATTTACCGCTGACCCCACGTCTGCAACGGTTGTATGCATCGGATGTGACAGCCTCGCACATGAGATGGCATCACGAGCATTCACAGGATGAAGGTGTTATGAGACATCCCTCAGATGCTGCGGCATGGAAGCATTTAAATAATTGTCATCCGGATTTTGCACAAGATCCCAGAAACGTCAGATTGGGCTTATGCACAGATGTCTTCAACCCGTTCGGGGCATCCGGGGCACAATTTTCAGTTTGGCCAGTCATGGCAACCCCGTATAATTTGCCTCCCTTGATGTGCATGCGAGACCCGGTGATTTTTCTAACAGTGATCGTACCTGGGCTGAAAAGTCCAAAACAGAAACTGGATGTGTATCTGCAACCACTTATTGCATAGTTGAAAAGGTTGTGGACTGACGGTGTTATAACATACGACATTTCGAAGAAACAAAATTTCTTGATGCGCGCCGCGTTAATCTAGACGATCAGTGACTTCTCTGCGTATTCAATGTTGTCAGGTATGTTGATCTTTAATTGCTTTCATATACATTTTTGAGTCTGTGTTTAGCTTTTGTTATTGCTTTCCTTAGTCAGTGTAGTTAATTGTGTGAACCTCAATCTCCTCCTCTTAAAGGATGGAGTACGGCGGGGACATACGCATGTCCACATTGCATGCTAGTCACAGATGCATTTTATCTCAGAAACGGTCGGAAAACTTGTTGGTTTGACTGTCACCGTCGATTTTTGCCGTTGAATCACACTTTCCGTTCAAACGGCAGTGACTGGAAGAAGGGTCGATGAGTAAGAAAACAAACCCCCCCGACCATGTATAATGGAAGACAGATTCTGCAAGGTATAGATGCTATAGGGATGCAGAAGATTACCGTGGAAGGTGCAGAGAGTGCAAACAATGCGGCTGGAAAAAACACGGGTTGGAAGAAAGGGAGTATTTTTTGGGATCTACCGTATTGGGAAGATCTACTGATTAGACACAATCTTGATGTAATGTATATCGAGAAGAATTTCTTCGACAACATTTTCAATCTACTCATGGTCAAATATTTGGACAGAATCATCATCATCTTCAATCTACTCACTTTTAAACATCATTTTCTTTTCCTTGATTGGATATTGGATTTCAGAAGCACTATGATCAAATATAACAACATAGAAACAAGAGTTCCCTTCATATCTAAATATCAGAAAGTAACCAAATTTAATAGAGTAAAACTCCACAAAGTAACCCAATTTAAAATATATATATATATTAATATTTGCGACCACATGGTAGTAATTTAGAAGGGAAAGGCGACCAAATGGTCGCATTTTTGGAAAAGTATAATTATATTTTAAAAAAAAATATAAGTCAGATTATGACCATATGGTCGCAAATCTGAGCGGTAAATTTAAATTCTCATGAAATTTATGGCGGTGAATTTAAACATTATGACCACATGGTAGTAATTTAGAAGGGAAAGGCGACCAAATGGTCAAATTTTTGGAAAAGTATAATTATATTTTAAAAAAATATAAGTCAGATTACGACCATATGGTCGCAAATCTGAGCGGTAAATTTAAATTTTCATGAAATTCATGGCGATGAATTTAAAAATTACGACCATCTGGTCGCAATATTTGGCGGTGAATTTCATTATTGCGACCAGATGGTCGCAATTCTTGATGGGACTCGTGATATGACAGCTGTTCTTGATAATGGTAACTGGGCGACCAAATGGTCGCTTTTTAAATAAATGCTACCAGATGGTCGCAAATATCTCTAAAAATGCGACCATCTGGTCGTATTTTCCCCAGCACGCGCAACCTTTCGTTTCTGTTCATTATTACATATTAGCGATCATTTGGTCGCAAATTTCGATTTAAAATCGAACGGTTTCCCTTCCCCCGTTTCCTTTTCCTTTCCTTTCTCTTTTTCTTTCTCTTTTTTCTTTCTTTCTCTCTTTCCCCGTCCTGTCCCCGTTGTTTTTTCCCCGTTCCGTTCCCCGTTCCTACTCTAAACCTAAACACCCTAAACCTCCAATCCCTGTTTCTATTACGAGGTTAGTTTCGTTTACGTTTTTAGTTATTTTTAGTTTAAGTTTATGTTTAAATTTAATTAGTTTAGTTTAATGTTGTTAATTTCATTAATTTTAGTTTAATTAATGTAATTTAGTTTAATTAAGTACTTAGTTTACTTAAGGTTTATTAATCTAATTTCGTTTACTTTAATTAATTGATACATTTTAGTTCAATTAATCTAATTTTAATTTAGTTTAATTTAATTAATTAGTTTAGTTAAGTTTAGGTTTTATTAATTAATGTTAGTTAAATTTAATTAATGTTAGTTAATTTAATGTTAGTTAAATTGAATGCTTCATTACTTAGTTTACTTTAATTAATTACTTAGTTTAGTTTATTAATTACTTAGTTTAGTTTATTTTAGTTTTAATTAATTAATGTTAGTTTAATTTAATTAATTTTAGTTCAATTAATCTAATTTAGTTTAATTCTTCATTACTTAATTTACTTTAATTTAATTAATTTTAGTTTAATTCTTCACTACATAGTTTACTTTAATTTTAATTTACTATAATTCAAATTAATTAATTAGTTTACTTTAATTAGTTCAATTAATTAATTTATTTTATTTTAATATTTTAATTACGTAATTAGTATTAAATTAGTTTAGTTTTGTTGTAGGAGTATGACGGGCAAACGACGTCCTCCCCAGTCAGACGAGCCTGACGACGCGGGTGACGAGGCGTCTCCACGCCCGCCATCGCCGCGCCCATGATGCGGACCCGACTACGAGAGGAGTTGGAGATCCTCTTGATTCTAGGCGGGACTTGCCGCCACGCTCGATGATGCGATCCCGAGACCCGGTCTGCGACACCACGGTCGACGCAGGACTCCCTGGGCCACGACTCCGCTTTAGCATTAGGTCTGCATCAGGGTATGCGTTCGGGTTTGCGTCCTGGGTGCATCATCGGGCCGGATCCACTGCCCTCCAGGTTCATGAACGCAATGCCTCTCGGGCGTGGACTCTACCCTTCGGATTGAAGGGGATACGTAAGTAATTTTGTTTATTGTTTTAATTACTTAATTTTTAAACCTTTAAACTTTTTTCAAAGTGTTTTTTCTTTTCCGTTAACTAATAGTTTCTAATAGCACAATAATTTTTATGTTTTTGCCTCTACGCAGCAACCTTCGCTGGCAGAAGATTCCGACGACGGAGAACGTCTGATGTACGACAACTGGAAGGTAACAAACATCATTTATTTTTATAATTAATTAATTTTGAAATTTATTGTAACGTCCCGTTACTTTTGGGGGTAATTTTATTTTATTTTATTTATTTACTTTAATTAAAGTATTTAAGGTTAATAAAAAAAATAGTGATTTCGATTTTGGTAGCTATTTTCGTCCGAAATTCATTTAAATCGTTTTAATACTATAAAATTGTTTCGGTGACATTAATAATTATTAATGGGCCAATTAATAATTATTAATCACCTTTAAATTTATTTAAGAGCTTCGGGTTTCGTTTTTAAAGTAAAAACAAAAGAGGGACGTAGGCGTCATTTTCCAATTTCTTAAATATCTAAATTTACTATTCATTTATCTTTAAATATCATCAAAGTTGACAAAAAATCATTTCATCTTCTTCCTTCTCCTTTGTCATTGCCGTGAGCTTCCATCCACCATGGATGAGAAGTTTCTTTTCTTCATTTCTCATTCGTTCTCGGCGGATCATCGTGTTTTCGGTTGCGTTGGATTGGTAGGGACGAGGGCTACCTATCCAACCTAGCTTTTCGAAGTTTCTCGTTCATTACGGGAAACCCTAAAAAGTAAGTTTTCAAAACTTTTTACATGGTTTTGTTCGTTTTTTATTATAAATGAGTTTTGAAGTTGAAATCATGAATTTTCATCAATGAATTTGACGATTTTGAGCCCGGATTTTCGAAAAACACTATTCATCCGAAATCACTATTCACCCGAATTGCACACTTGTTCGCATATTAGTTATGAGTTGTAATATGTTGTGCAATTGGTGAATTGTAGGTGTGATTGCTCGGTTGTTGTTTCGTGGAAAGTGGAGATTGGAGTTATTTGGCTAAGGTGAGTTTAAAATGAAAGTTAGTTGTTTTATGAATTAAGTTTCGTTATGTTATTGTTTATCGAAGTTAAGTGAGATTTAGCTTCTTAGAATTTAAGTTTGGTTAGAAACTTTAATTCGGAAGTTAGTGGAGGAATTTTGGAACTATAATTAGTTCGATGAAAAGGAAACATCGGAGTGGTTTGAAAGTGTTACAAAGTGAATTGGAGATGATAGAGGAAAGTGGAATGAGAGTTACTTGAGTGGTTGAAAGTTAAAGTAGCTCAAGAGATACACTTGAGTGTTAACTCGTGTAATCTAGATAGTTAGGCTTCGTAAAAGCTTAGTAGGATTCTTTGAGATTTACTAACTTTTAGGAAGCTTAACAGTTTGTGATATGGTAATACCGTACGGGCTTAGTATGTGATTTTGATCCATATGGTATACCCGATACGATGATTGTGATATGGTAATACCGTACGAGCTTAGTATGTGATTTTGATCCATATGGTATACCCGATACGATGATTGTGATATGGTAATACCGTACGGGCGTAGTATGTGATTTTGATCCATATGGTATACCCGGTACGATGGTTGTGATATGGTAATACCGTACGGGCTTAGTATGTGATTTTGATCCATATGGTATTCCCGGTACGATGGTTGTGATATGGTAATACCGTACGGGCTTAGTATGTGATATTTATCCATATGGTATACCCGATACGATGATTGTGATATGGTGAAATTCCTGATATCTATATGGTGAAATTCCTGATACCTATATGGTGAAATTCCTGATACCTATATGGTGAAGTTCCTGATACCTATATGGTGAAGTTCCTGATACCTATATGGTGAAGTTCCTGATACCTATATGGTGAAGTTCCTGATACCTATATGGTGAAGTTCCTGATACCTATATGGTGAAGTTCCTGAGACCTATATGGTGAAGTTCCTGAGACCTATATGGTGAAGTTCCTGAGACCTATATGGTGAAGTTCCTGATATCTATATGGTGAAATTCCTGATATCTATATGGTGAAATTCCTGAGACCTATATGGTGAAATTCCTGATATCTATATGGTGAAATTCCTGATATCCAATGTGATGAGAGTCACAATGATTTGTGATATGGTACATGATAGTATGTTGACTTCGGTCCATACGGTATCATGGTACGGTAACTTGAGACATGGTACGACCATATGTGGTATGTTGATTTCGATCCATACAATATCACGATACGATGAAACTTGTTTGGTAATAAAGATAGTCAATGTTACCTTTACATATTCTTTAGAATTGTGTAGTAAGACTTAGTAGTGAATGTTACTTTACTTTAAGTCTTTATATCTATCTCTTGGTAATGAATGATGAATACTGGTAATATATGACTATCGAATGATTGTATGGAAATTGGAAGTGTGGATGTGGGTAGTATTGAGCATTATAGGCCTTTGGACACGATTTCGGTTATGAGATTTTGTTCATAGGATTACTTGCTTTCGTTTTACTCTCACTAGCATGTTATGCTAATGGTGCTACACTTACAAATTTTCGTAAAACCTCGAGCTAAGAAGCGTGGTAGAGGAGGTGGAGCCGAGTGACTAGTCGAGATGGTGTATGGACAATATTAAGAACTCATTTTGGTTTAGCATTCATTGAATGCTTGTAAATTATTCCATCTTTACATACTTATGTCTTTTTGAGCCCGAAAGGGTATTTGTGTAAAATATGTCTATGTTTTATGATTTAAATATCTTTTGGAATGCGCATTCCCGATTTATCGCTTTTTCTGGAATTTGGGTTGTAAAACAGGTTTTGGCTATTCGATTTTTAAACGAACCCACGCCGTTTTTCTTTAAAAGTCGAGTCTTCCGCTGTGCATTTGAATTTAAAGAATTTAACGGGTTCGGGTCGTTACAATTATAGAAATAAATTTATTACTTTAACAATTTTTTTATTTCAATTTTTTCAGGGCAAGTTTCCTGTTATTGATCCCGATATCACGGACGGTAGATTGTTCCCCCTATGGGACAGTCACGTCCAGGATCGATTTAAGGACCTCACGTACCGGGCGCGCAGAAAGCAAGCAGCAAACCGCCCCGTGTGGATGAGCCCGGAGGATCACGCGCGGCTTATCGCGAGCTTGAGCACTCCTGAGGGCAAGACAGTGTCAAGCAGGAATAAGGCCAACCGCGTGAAGAATCCCACTAAACACACAGCGGGGGCCCGGACACACGAAGAGCACCATCATCGTTTGGTAAGTTTTTTTTGGTTGTTTTCTTACTTACGTACTTTTTTCTCGTTTTCTTTTTTCAATTAGTTATTAATTTATTATGTTTTATTCTTCAATTTTTAATATTTTTAGGAAGCGAAGCACGGTCGCCCCGTCCCGCCCGATGAGCTGCACCGCGTTCTTCACACGAAGAAGGACGGGACGTTCGTCGACGATAAGGCGAAAGCAGTTCAGGTATTTAATAATTTTTTCAATTATTATTTTTTCTTTAAAATTTTCCTAACTTATATATTAACTATTTTATTTTCTGAACTTTAAATGTTTAGGAACGTTTCACTGAGTCCTTGAGTCAGCGATTGCCCACACCAGACTCACAACCGACTCAGGAGGACCGTAGAGAGGCGTTCTTGGAGGCTGCTGGAGGGGTTCAGCCTGATGGATCAGTTCCTGGGCTCGGCTTGTACGGGCGACGCCTTTATGCAGATGTGACCCGGCCTCAGCGGAGCTGAGCGAGCACTAGCTCCGGCCCCTCTCTTGTTGAGCATCAGCTGCGCGCGGACATGGACGCTATGCGCAAGGAATTCGTTTCTCGAGTCGCTGCGATTGAGGCGGACATGCAGGCACGGGTCGAGGCCCAGGTGACAGCAGCTTTGGCCGCGTACTTCAGATCCCTAGAAGGCGGCCAGTCATCATCTACGCCTCCTCCGCCACGCCCCGCCCCTCCGCAGTAGTTCTAGGATGCTTTCGTCTGTATAAAACTTTTTTTGAATATTTGATGTATATATATTTTATTTTAATTCCATTTTTTTGTTATTAAATATTAATCTTAATTAAATAAATAATTAATAATTAATTAACTAATTATTGAAATTTAAATTTAAAAAAAAAACAAATTCTTACATGCGACCATATGGTCGCATTTTATTTCAAGAAAATGACCATATGGTCGCATTTTGACTGAGTCCAAAAGTGACCATTTGGTCACATAAAATACGACCAGTTGGTCACTTTTTTATGTGACCAATTGGTCACTTATCTTCAACATAAATTACGACCATATGGTCACTTTTTAGGCGACCATCTGGTCGTATTTTGACTGAGTCCAAAAGTGACCATTTGGTCACATGAAATACGACCATTTGGTCACTTTTTTATGTGACCAAATGGTCACTTATCTTCAACATAAATTATGACCAGATGGTCACTTTTTAAGCGACCATCTGGTCGTTTTTTCAAAAGGTTGACTTTTTTGCGACCAAACGTTTCTGGTATTAAATTTGTGACTATCCAGTCGCCCAAATTCAGGACCGACCAGTTTTTTGGCCACCATAATTTTTGTCGCTTTTTTGGTCGCATTATACCCTAAAAACGACCATTTGGTCGTAATTTTATGGTCGCAAATTGACAGTTTTTTTGTAGTGATTAAATACATTTAGACAAAAATTAATATATTAATTACCATTGGATCCTATCCAACTAATTAATTATTTTGTGCCAATACCAATTTGTTTCTTAAACCAATTGTATATAATTCTCTCTAATATTTATTAATAAATTAAATAAACTCATGATTTAATTAATAATATTAATCATTAATTTTTATTTAAATAAACTCATTATTTAAATAATTAATAATATTAACATTAATTCCCGTTTAAATACTTAATTTATTTAAACAATTAATTTTGCCTTAAAATATTATAATTGATAATGTTATATTAATTTCAATTTAAATAAACTCTTTATTTAAAAAATTAATATTGTATCAATATTAATAATATTAATATTAATTTTCATTTAAATAATCTCATTATTCAAATAATTAATATTGCCTAGTTTTAAGTAAATTAAATTACTTAAATTATTTGTTATTCCTAAGTTAAATTAATAACTTAGTTTTGCTACAACGATATTTAGGCTAGCATAGGGACCCGATGGACCTATAGATCATGAGCTTAATAATTAGTCAATTAAGTGATTAACTCATAATCAGTTAATTACTTATTATTTAACTATGAATAATTCCACTATAGATTCATAGCTGAACTCCCCTAACTATAGATGAGTTATGTCCATTTAGTTTATCTTTATTTATATCTGTGATATAATCCTTCATGTGGAACCCTCATAATTACAGGCGGATAAATTTACCGTTTTTTGCCCCTGTAATTACCGCTTTATCCTTGTGTTCCCGCTGATTCTCCAATGAACTTTATCTTTAGTCGAACCGGAGATAATATACTTCTGTGATCAATAGAAGTCGTGGCACCACTTGTTCATGTCTCGAATCAGTACATCAAGGTAGTTTCCTAAAGTTCCTAAAATGTTTAGGTATCACACTGATACTGTTAATTTATAGGAAAGTTATGAATTCCATCTCGTGAAGATGCGTTCCCAGCTACTTATCTAGCTATGTTCCCAAAACAGGAGTGTATTGAGCATTCTTATAGATCACTCTCAACCATGTGAATCAAAGAACATAACTTAGTTTGATATTCGATCATTTCTCATAAATGGTACTAATGAGAAATTTGATCGAACATCGTGGTCCTGTCTTATACAATCAACATTGCATATGATACTTCCATTTCCTGTCTCCCACATGAATGATCAGGATTAGATCATTTGTCTATAAACAAAATACGAAGCTATCAACAATGTTACCGGGATAAGGTTCCCAAACGTTATCCGTTTACTTTAGACACTTTTAAGTTACTCATCTTGACTTTAATCCTCTCGTATGACTCACATACTAAGTCGTGATTTCATAAGAGTAACTTAGGGTTAACTATTTGAATGTTTGATATTACTATATTTCCATATATTCCTAATATCATCAATTAAATCAATCTAGATAATATAATAAGAACTTATGTTTATTTATTTAATTTATTCGTAATAAATTATTGTAAAGACTCAAATTTTCTCAAATCTTTAAATCAGAAACGAACAGCGGAAGACTAGATTTTATAAAAATTTGACGTGGATCCGTTTAAAATATGAACTCCCTAAACCTGTTTACATGGGCCCAAATAAGAGAATTTATAAACAACAAAAATTCATACTTCAATTTATAACCAAGTCAGAGAAAGTAGACTCGATAATATATACAACACAACTTAGGCTCTCATGAGCCATAAAATAGAAGTTTATGACTAACAACATAGCATTCATAGAATGCCCCAAAATATGTATGTAGGTCCATGTCCCAAAAGCCATCCTCTCGTGATAAAAAAGCACCACCTCCACGACCTCGTCCTCTCCCACGAGTATTACCTGAAAAAGTTTAAGTGTAGCAACATTAACATAAAAATCCTAGTGAGAATAAGATGGATGCAAGCAGTTCTATGGACCGAATTCCATATCGGAAAATGTGTCCAAATTCCTATCGTGCTCTTTACTACCCATTTTATACTCCCAAGTACTATGCAGAAGAAAATAATCCCATTCTACTATATCATAACTTCGAAAAATAAACATTCAAGCTCGTAAATAAAACACTAAAACAACTAATTAGTACTAAAGCATAACAAAGTAATAACAATGTAAATTTCCATTCTCATTGTGACCACTTTGTCACATTTTCACATTTCAAACGTTGACCACATTATCACCTTTCACATTTCACACCGTGACCATATTGTCACATCTCACATTTCAAGCCGTGACCACATTGTCACCTTTCACATTTCAAACCGTGACCACATTGTCACCTTTCACATTTCCACACATACCACGCCTACCACACATAAGACATGATGATTCGTTTCTCATTACCACACATACCACGCCTACCACACATACAACATGATGATTCGTTTTTCGTTACCACACATACCACATGATGATTCGTTTTTCGTTACCACACATATCACGCCTACCACACATACCACATGATGATTCGTTTTTTCGTTACCACACTTACCACATGGTGATTTGTTACCTTGCGTATCATAACACCACACGTACTACTCCCCTTTGGTAGTACTAAATAGCGAATCTCATCGCTAATATTATTAAACTAACTCAATTTCACATAATACTTTCTCTCCAAAGTTTCCTTAAACTTCCTTATATCCACTCAAATAAACGGAGTAATCTAATACTCTTTTCCAATTTCCGGAAACATAATTCTCATTGAGAATACAACTTAATCCACAATAAACAACTCACTTTCAACACACCAAAAGTTTGCTAATCTTTCCTTATGCACTTTCCTCATCTCCCAACTACATCCAATCTTGGATAAGTTCTAAAATCTAGTAACCCTCTTAACCCCGATCAAACATGATCGTCATGCAACCCGGAAACATAAAAGTAATAACAACCATTTTAAACTCACCTTATAAAAGAAGTCAACTCCAAATCGCCGTTTGACCGATTTCACGATTGATGCACAAAACCTATAATTCAAATACACCTAAAGTATATTAATTTAACGAAATGAACAAAGATCGTCACGTTAATAAAATAAAGGACAAAACGGCGCCCACGGCCCAAGGGAAAAGAGGGATTGGATATGGTTTTCTGGATTTTAAGCAATTTAGAGGCGTTTCGGGTTGGTTTCGGGTACTTTGGAGATTGGTACCATCAATGGGTAATCTTAAATTAGGGTTTTGGACAATATATCAATCCCGATAAATTAAGTAAAACATAAAAACATAACATTTGAAATACCCTAATCATCATCAAATAAGGTAAAATCAAACGGAAAGGGTTTCCAAGTCAAACTCGATTCTAGGGTTTGGGTTAAGTTTCTAAAATCACCTAAAACGATTCCTTCGATTCAAATCTTCGAGTTTCTCAGCACGAAACAGAAGATTTAAACCAAAAACTCCATTAAAACACTTTTTGAAGCTTAGGTTAGAAACTTTGTCATACCTTAAGGCCTTTAGAACACGGAGGAAAAGATTGATTGATAGGTTGGAAATGATGCTCGGGCCTGTGGCTATCCAACACAACCGAAATTATGACGATTCGCCAAGAATCGAAGAAAAACCAAAAATGTGAGATTTGGAAGAGGGTCTCTCGGCCAAGGAAGAAGAAAATGAGAAAAGATGAAGTCTTTGGTCAAAATTGTATTATTTAAAGATGAATGAATAGTGTTTTTGATATTTTAAGAAATTGAAAATGACGCCTACGTCCTTTATTTGCCTTAAGCTTTTAAAACGAAACCGAAGCACTTAAACTAGCCTAATGGTGATTAATAATTATTAATTGGCCCATTAATATACAACCGAAACTAATTTAGGCTAATTAAACAGTTAAAAAGGTTTTCGAACGAAATTAACTATTTAATTCTAAAATTAACTTTAATACTTTAATTCAATAAATAAACAAATAACATAAAATAATAAAAAAAAATCACCTCAAAATAACGGGACGTTACATTCCACTCTCCTTAAAAGACTTTTCGTCCCCGAAAAGTAGCTTCTAAGTAAACAAGTGAGGGTACTTATCCCGCATCTCCTCCTCTCGTTCCCAAGTAGCCTCCTCCGATACTTGGTTCCTCCACAAAACTTTCACTAAGCCGATAGTGTTGTTCCTCAACACTTTTTGCTCCGATGCTAGAATCTTCATCGTTGTCTCCTCATAAGACATGTTAGCATTAAGAACAACAGGCTCATGATCTATCACATGTGAAGGGGTCCGCCAAATATTTTCGAAGCATCAAAACATGAAAAACACTATGAACGGTCGACAAGGATGGTGGTAAAGCTAAACGGTAAGCCATCGCTCCAACCCGATCCAGAATCTCAAATGGACCTATAAACCTAGGGCTCAACTTGCCCTTCTTCCCAAACCTCATCACACCCTTCATAGGTGCCACCTTTAAGAACACATGATCCCCCACATTGAACTCAAGTGGGCTTCGTCGTTTATCGGCATAACTCTTCTGTCGACTTTGGGCAACCCTCATTCTCTCTCTAATCAACATAATAGACTCACTAGTCCTCTGTAACAACTCGAGTCCCAACAGTCTCCTCTCTCAAACCTCATCCCAATGAGCGGGAGGACGACACTTTCTACCATAAAGTGCCTCAAACGGTGCCATCTCGATGGTAGCTTGGAAACTATTATTATATGCAAACTCTACCAGGTACAAATGCGAGTCCCAACTACCACCAAAGTCAAGAACACAAGCCCTCAACATATCCTTTAAAATCTGGTTAACTCTCTCTATCTGACCATCTGTCTGAGGATGAAAGGCTGTGCTAAAATCCAAACCGGTACCCATGACGGAATACAAACTCTGCCAAAACTTTGACACAAACCGAGTGTCCCGGTCTGATACAATCCTCACAGGCACACCATGTAGTCTAACAATCTCCCTCAAGTACAACTGTGCCCAAGTCTCAAGCGGATAAGTGATCCTTCCCGGTAAAAAGTGTGTGGATTTTGTCAGACGATCCACAATGACCCAAATTGGTATCATACCCTTTGGATGTTCTAGGCAACCCACAAACAAAATCCATAGAGATCTCCTCCCATTTCCAATCGGGTATACTCAAAGGATTAAGATAACCCGTTGGTCTCGTCCTCAAAGCCATGACTTGCTGACAAGTCAAACATCTACTCACAAACTCCGTGATCTCAAGTTTCATCTCGGGCCACCAATAATGTTGTCTCAAATCTTTATACATCTTGGTGCTACCCGGATGAACAGAAAAGATAGAATTGTGAGCCTCCTCCAACAATTCTTTCCAGAAAGTCGAACTCAAAGGTACACATAGCTTTTGACGATACATCAAAGCACTATCAGAGGAAAAAGTGAACTGGCTAGGTATACCTGACTCTGCCTCAATAAAACTGGCCTGTAAATGACTCTCGCCCCTCTGTCTCAAAGTAGGCCCACTGTCAAGCTAGCCAAACTCACTGTAACTTCGGCAGTAAGGAGGGCTATCTCAACAGGCTCCAACTCCCATCTCAATCTCACTGGTAAAGTAGACAAGTACGAAGACTTTCTGCTAAGTGCATCTGCCACTACATTGGCTTTCCCGGGATGATACTGGATATCACAATCATAATCTTTCACAAGCTCCAACCATCTCCGTTGTCTCATATTCAATTCCTTCTGAGTGAAGAAATATTTGAGGCTTTTGTGATCGGTGAATATCAAGATCTTCTCACCATACAAGTAATGCCTCCAAATTTTCAAAGCATGTACAACCGTCGCCAACTCCATATCGTGAGTCGGATACTTTTTCTCATGCTCCTTCAACTGACAGGAAGCATATGCTATAACTTTCCCATGTTGCATCAAAATGAAACCCAAACCTCTTTTCAAAGCATCAGTATAAACCGTCAGACCACCACTACTATCGGGTGACACTAAAATAGGTGTCGTTATAAGTCTCTTCTTGAACTCCTCAAAGCTCTTCTCACACTCCTCAGACCATAAAAAGTCCACTCTCTTCTTTGTCAAATGTGTCAAGGCTGATGCTATTTTAGAAAAGTCTTGAACAAACCGTCTATAATAACCGGCAAGTCCAAGAAAACTACGAATTTCAGTCACACTAGTTGGTCTAGGCCAACTACTAACCGCCTCAACTTTAGAGGGATCCACCATCACTCCTTTACTAGAGACCACATGGCCTAAAAATGCCACTTTCCTTAGCCAAAACTCACAATCAGAGAACTTTGCATACAATTTTTGTTCTCGTAACACCGTCAAAACTTTCTCTAAGTGTATAACATGCAACTCGTCGGTCTCAGAATAAATCAAAATATCATCGATAAACACAATAACAAAGGAGTCAATGAACCTCCTAAACACCGTTTGCATAAGATCCATAAAAACCGTCGGCGCATTAGTCAAACCAAAAGACATAACCACAAACTTATAATGCCCATAACGCGTCCGGAAAGCGGTTTTGGGAATATCATCCTCTCGGATCCTCAACTGGTGATAACCGGATCTCAAATCTATCTTTGAAAAGATAGTAGCCTCTCTCAACTGATCAAATAAATCATCAATCCTTAGCAAATGATATTTATTTTTCATAGAAACTCGGTTCAACTCTTGGTAGTCGATACACAACCTCATTGAACCATCTTTCTTTCTCACAAACAACACTGGTGCTCCCCACGAGAACACACTAGGGCATATAAACCCTAAATCTAAGAGTCCATATAACTGATTCTTGAGCTCATTCAGCTCCGCTGGTGCCATACGATAAGGTGCCTTGGACAATGGAGCCGTCCCAGGTAACACCTCTATCTGAAAGTCCATCTCTCTTACCTGTGGAAAACCGGGTAACTCATCAGAGAAAACATCAGAGAAATCCCTCACAATCGGTACAGAATCTAGTGTAGTCACACTAACAGACGTGTCTACTATACTAGCCAAATAACCCCAAGCACCATCACACAAGAGAGCTCTAGTCTGAATCGCAAAGATGATTGCAAGAGTCATTCTACCTCGAGTCCCATGGAATCGAAAACTAGTCCCACATGGATCAATAAAATCCACAACTTTGGCACTACAACCAATGTTGGCGTGATTGGCTGACAGCCAATCCATACCCAATATAATATCAAAGTCACACATAGGCATCATAATCAACATGGCATGCAGGCAATAGCCCAAAATACACAAATAACTGGTATAAATAACTCTATCCACAACAATAGATTTCCCAAGTGGAGTAGAAACATGCAACTCATGTCCTAACGGTGCAGACTCATAAGTAGCAGACTCAACAAACTCAGCAGAAATAAAGGAATGACTCGCCCCCGAATCAAATAAAGCTAAAGCAGAATCTCCCAAGACTGTCACAGTATCTGTAACAACAGTACCGATGCCTCGACATCCTCTCTAGTAGTGGCGAAAACACGAGCCTGCTGAGGTGGTTGAGGGGGTGTTTGAACAGGTGGTGGTGCTCTCTGATACTGGTTAGGCCTAGCCTAACCTCTACCTTCTGTCTGACCACGACCATGTCCCTGACCTCGTCCCTGGCCCTGACCACTATATTGCTGTGGAGCCAGAAGTCTCAGACAATGCAGTCGAATATGTCCATACTGACCACAGTAAAAGCACTGCGGACCACTACGCTGCGATGCCAGATGAGTCTGAGATCCATATGGTCCTCCGCCCCTACCTTGTACATGCCTCGGTGGGTGTGTCACTCGACCTGAATGGTCATCCTCGGCCTTTCTCTTATGAGAGGAGGTCTGTGCAGCTGCTAACTCGGCCTTTTTCTCATAAGGCTCGATATCTAAAGCCAAGGCAAAGTCTAAAGCCTCAGCATAAGTGGTAGGTAGGAAGGCTTGTATAGGACCTCGGATGTCAGCTCTCAAGCCCACAATAAATCTCTTCTTCTTACTCTCAGAATCGGCGATCTGCCCAGTAGCAAACTTGGACAAACGGTCAAACTCCCTCTCATACTCAATCACAGATCGGTCTCCCTATTTCAGGGTCAGAAACTATACCTCCAACTGATCTCTGATATCCTCCGCGTAATATTTATCAATGAACTTCTCCCTAAACATCTCCCAGGTGACTACCAAAGTAGGACTTAAAGAACGAAAAAGTCCACGCCACCAATATAGGGCATCGTCAACCAGAGAATAGGTCCCACAGTGGACCTTCAGTCGCTCAGGGCACTGAATAGACTCAAGGGCTCTCTCAACCCTCTTCACCCATCTCTCGGCAAACGTCGGATCAATATATGTCCCATCAAACTCAAAAGGGGCATGCCTCAAATAATCCTTCAGAACCTTAGCAGCATCGCTACTCTCATGTGTGTCAACTGGAACAAACACTCTAGTAGGTGGTATAACACGACCCTGGTGTCCTCTACCACCACGTATCAACTCCAGATAATCCTCCTCGAGAATAGTAACATTACGCCAATGCGTAGGTGGCCTATCAACTAGAGTCTCATCCTCATGCACAACACCCAGGATCGGTCCTCTAGCATCAGTATGATCCTCAAGCGGAGGTGGAGTAACTGTCCTAGTACGACCTCGGCTCATAGCCGGTACACTAAGCTGACTCCTCCTAAGTGCAGCTACTTAGGGAGGCATACTGAAATCACAATTAGACAAGTTCCTTATGAGTCAAACATAAAACAGGACCTTACAATTCTACACTTAACTTATCGGTAAAATATTCTATAAAGTGTAAATTCAGAGGATACCTGGTGCCGTTGATTCGAGTGATGCTTTGGACAAGGACTTAAAACCAAAACATGAAAAACATGCGATGCATGTGGTCTACAGAACCCTTAGGCTCTGATACCAACTGTAAAGACTCGAATTTTCTTAAATCTTTAAATCAGAAACGAACAGCGGAAGACTAGATTTTATAAAAATTTGGCCTGGATCCGTTTAAAATATGAACTCCCTAAACTTGTTTACATGGGCCTAAATCAGAGAATTTAAAAACAACAGAAATTTGTACTTCTGTTTATAACCAAATTAGAGAAAGTAGACTCGATAATATATACAACACATCTTAGGCTCTCATGAGCCACAAAATAGAAGTTTATGACTAACAACATAGCATTCATAGAATGCCCCAAAATATGCATGTAGGTCCATGTCCCAAAAGCCATCCGCTCGTGATCAAGCAGCACCACCTCCACGACCTCGTCCTCTCCCACGAGTATTACCTGAAAAAGTTTAAGTGTAGCAACATTAGCATAAAAATGCTAGTGAGAATAAGATGGATGCAAGCACTTCTATGGACCGAATTCCATATCGAAAAATGTGTCCAAATTCCTATCGTGCTCTTTACTACCCATTCTATACTCCCAAGTACTATGCATAAGAAAATAATTCCATTCCACTATATCATAACTTCGAAAAATAAACATTCAAGCTCATAAATAAAGTACTAAAACAACTAATTAGTACTAAAGCATAACAAAGTAAATAACAATTTAAATTTCCATTCTCATTGTGACCACTTTGTCACATTTTCACATTTCAAACCGTGACCATATTGTCACCTTTCACATTTAACATCGTGATCATATTGTCACATCTCAAATTTCAAACCGTGACCACATTGTCACCTTTCACATTTCAAACCGTGACCACATTGTCACCTTTCACATTTCTAACCGTGACCACATTGTCACCTTTCACATTTCCACACATACCACACATACCACGTCTACCACACATACCACATGATGATTCGTTTTTCGTTACCACACATACCACGCCTACCACACATACCACATGATGATTCATTTTTTTGTTACCGCACATACCACATGATGATTCGTTACTATGCGTATCATAACACCACACGTACTACTCCCCTTTGGTAGTACTAAATAGCGAATCTCATCGCTAATATTATTAAACTAACTCAATTTCACATAATACTTTCTGTCCAAAGTTTCCTTTAACTTCCTTATATCCACTCAAATAAACGGAGTAATCTAATACTCTTTTCCAATTTCCGGAAACATAATTCTCATTGAGAATACAACTTAATCCACAATAAACAACTCACTTTAAACACACCAAAAGTTTGCTAATCTTTCCTTATGCACTTTCCTCATCTCCCAACTACATCCAATCTTGGATAAGTTCTAAAATCTAGTAACCCTCTTAACCCCGATCAAACATGATCGTCATGCAACCCGGAAACATAAAAGTAATCACAACCATTTTAAACTCACCTTATAAAAGAAGTCAACTCCAAATCGCCGGTTGACCGATTTCATGATCGATGCACAAAACCTATAATTCAAATACACCTAAAGTATATTAATTTAACGAAATGAACAACGATCGTCACGTTATTAAAATAAAGGACAAAACGGCCCGGGAATCCACCCATGAGGCCCACGGCCCAAGGGAAAAGAGGGATTGGATATGGTTTTCTGGATTTTAAGCAATTTAGAGGCGTTTCGGGTTGGTTTCGGGTACTTTGGAGATTGGTACCATCAATGGGTAATCTTAAATTAGGGTTTTGGACAATATATCAATCTCGATAAATTAAGTAAAACATAAAAACATAACATTTTAAATATCCTAATCATCATCAAATAAGGGAAAATAACACGGAAAGGGTTTCTGAGTCAAACTCGATTCTAGGGTTAGGGTAAGTTTCTAAAATCACCTAAAACGATTCGCTCAATTGAAATCTTCGAGTTTCTCGGCACGAAATAGAAGATTTAAACCAAAAATTCCATTAAAACACTATTTGTAGCTTAGGTTAGAAACTTTGTCATAACTTAAGGCCTTTAGAACACGGAGGAAAAGATCGATTGATAGGTTGGAAATGATGCTCGGGCCCGTGGCTATCCAACGCAACCGAAATTATGACGATCCGCCAAGAATCGAAGAAAAACCAAAAACAGGAGATTTGGAAGAGGGACCCTCGGCCAAAGAAGAAGAAAATGAGAAAAGATGAAGTCTTTGGTCAAAACTGTATTATTTAAAGATGAATGAATAGGGTTTTTGATATTTTAAGAAATTGGAAATGACGTCTACGTCCTTTATTTGCCTTTAGCTTTTAAAAAGAAATCTGAAGCACTTAAACTAGCCTAATGGTGATTAATGATTATTAATTAGCCCATTAATAATTATTAATACAACCGAAACTAATTTAGGCTAGTTAAACAGTTAAAAAGGTTTTCAAACGAAATTAACTTTAATACTTTAATTCAATAAATAAATAAATAACATAAAATAATAAAAAAAAAATTCACCTCAAAATAACGGGACCGTTACAATTATCCTTATTAAATAATTACAAGTTCTAGGACACCATTCCTAACAATCTCGCACTTGTCCTAGATCTTTGGAGATTTGACTTGTAATTTCAGTCAGACTAGATGACTATCAACTAATTAGCCATGGTAGTCATTTTAATTCTAAAATTAACTTTAATACTTTAATACTTTAAATCATAAGTAAAACAGCGGAAGACTAGATTTTAAAAAAAAAATGGCGTGGATCCATTTAAAATACGAACTCCCTAAACCTGTTTACATGAGCTCAAATCAGAGAATTTAAAACAACAGGATTTCAGACTTCGATTTATACCAAATCAGAGAAAATAAACTCAGACATATGTACAACAGATCTTAGGCTCTCGTGAGCCACAAAATACGAGTTTAAAGACATCAAAATCAAGTTTATATATATAGGATTCCTAAAATGCTCCAAAATATGCCTTTATTAGTCCAAGTATCCAAGACATCCACTCGCGATCATGCAGCACCACCTCCACAACCTCACCCTCTCGCACGAGTATTACCTGAAAAGTTTAAGTGTAGAAACATTAGCATAAAAATGCTAGTGAGAATAAGATGGATGCAAGCACTTCTATGGACCGAATCCCATATCGGAAAATGTGTCCAAAAATCCTAATGTGCTTTTTACTACCCATTCGATATTCCCAAGTACTTTGCATACGAAAATCAATCTCATTCTACTATATCGTAATTTCAAAAAGTAAACATTCAAGCTCGTAAAATAAAGTACTAAAACAACTAAATAGTACTAAAGCATAACAAAGTAAATTTCTATCATTTACATCATTCCACACGTTATTTCACATTGTGACACCATTGTCACATTTCACAATTCAAACCGTGACCACTTGTCACCATTCACATTTCACATTGGTGACCACATTGTCACCAATCACAAACCACACCATGACCACATTGTCACCAATCACAAATCATACCGTAACCTCATTGTCACCAATCACAAACCACACCATGACCTCATTGTCACCAATCACAAACCACACCGTGACCTCATTGTCACCATTCACAAACCACACCGTGACCTCATTGTCACCAATTACAAACCACACCGTGACCTCTTTGTCACCATTCACAAACCACACCGTGACCTCATTGTCACCAATTACAAACCACACGTATCATAACGCCACACGTACTACTCCCTTTTGGTAGTACTAAATAGCGAATCTCATAGCTAATAATATCATACTAACTCAAATCTACACGGTGAATCTCTCTAAAGTTTTCTTTTAACTATCTTATAACCACTCGAAATAAATGGAGCAATCTAATACTCTTCTCTAATTTCCGGAAACCTAATTCTCCTTGAGAATACAACTTAATCCACCAATAACATCTCACTTTAAATCACACAAACTTAACTAGTTCTTTCCTTATGCACTTTCCTTGACCCCCAATTATATACATTCTTGGATAAGTTCTAAAATCTAATAACCCTCTTAACCTCGATAGAACATAATCGTCATGCAATTCGAAAACATAAAAGTAATCACAACCATTTTAAACTCACCTTATAAAAGAAGTCAACTCCTAATTGCCGGTTGACCAAAATTCACGATCGATGCACAAAAACCTATAATTAAAATACACCTAAAGTATATTAATTTAACGAAATGAACAACGATTGTCACGTTAGTAAAATAAAAGACAAAGCAGTCTGGGCAATGAGCTCACAAGGCCCACGGCCCAAAGGGAGGGAAAGAATGGAGTTGGTTTTCCGGATTTTAAGCACTTTAAAGGTGTTTCGAGTTGGTTTCGGGCACTTTGGAGGTTGGTACCATCAATGGGTAATCTTAAATTTGGGTTTAGGACAAAAGTTCAATCCCGAAAAATTAAGTAAAACATAACATTTGAAGCACTAAGCATCATCAAACAAGAGAAAAACTAAAAGAAATGGCTTTTGGCGCAAACCCGATTCTAGGGTTTAGGGAAAGTTCTAAATATACATAAAGCAACTCCCTCGATCTAAATCTTCGAGTTCCCGAGCAAGAAATGGAAGATTTTAACAAAAAAACACCATTAAAACACTATTTGAAGCTTTAGGTTTTGAACTTTGACATACCTTAAAGCCCTTAGATAGCGGTGGAAAAGAACGATTGGTAGGTTGGAAATGATGCTCGAGCCTGTGGCTATCCAACGCAACCGAAATTGTGACGATCCGACAAGAATCGAAGAAAAGCCAGAAATTTCTCTTTTCTCTTTGATGCCCACGGCAAGGTGATGAAGAAAATGGGAAAAATGTCTAAGTTTGGCTTATTTAAGGAGAAGGAGGAATAGTGTTTTAGATATTTAAGAATTCCGGAAATGACGCATACGTCCTTTATTTGCCTTAAGCTTTTAAAACGAAACCCGAAGCACTTAAACTAGCCCAATGGTGATTAATAATTATACCACCGAAACTAATTTAGGCTAATTAAACAGTTATAAAGGTTTCCGAACGAAATTAACTATTTAACTCTAAATAACTAATTCTAGAATTATCTCTAATACTTTAAATAAACAATTAAATATTATAAAAAAAAATTCACCTCAAAAAATAAGGGGATTAGAAAACTATCAACATAAATACAAGGTAAACGCCAAGAATAAAATCAAATTTTATTCCTTATTTATCTTATGTGCCGATTTTATATGCATAAAATCAATAAGAAAAACTAATTTTTTTCTTTGTTTAATTTGTCTTTGGTTAAACATGCTTTTATATATTCATTTTAGACAAAATAATTCAACAATTATTTCCTAAAATATCATATATGTGCCGATTTTGGTATTCAAATAATTTGAACCAAAATTCTATTTAATATACTAATTCAATTCTAGATTCTTCCTTATTAATAAATCTTATTTATTAGTTCTTGATATTTATTTAAATCAATCATTTAAATAAAATATTATATTTCGATTTTTGTACTTTATTATTAATAAATATTTATTATTTTCTATTTAAATAATCAATATTACTTAAATTAATAATAAATAGGTTATTTAATATTATACTTTTAAATAATCGATATTATTTAAAATTAATAATAAATGTTTAATTATTAATTTCCATTTAGGTAAACACATTACCTAAATAATTAATAATTATTTATCAATAATATTTTATTATTAACTACCATTTAAATAAACACGTTATTTAAATAACTAATAACAATGATATTAATTTCCATTTAAATAAACTCATTATTTAAATAATTAATAGTATCAGTTTATTTAAATAAACTGCTTTACTTAAATTATTTCCTTTTCTAGGAAACATAGTTCTCATCTTTCAGTTTGTTCTTTCCAAGTATAGTGACTAAAACAGATGCTATATTACTGAAATTTAAATAAACTTTATCTTAATAATCTAATATGCATTCAACATTCAAATACTCAAAGTTTCGACATATAATTAAATATGATGCATGAATACGAACATATTAATGAATAGAAAAACCCTAAAACATGTTACTATGTCACGATATTTTAATGATACCAGTAAGGTATCGTCGAATGATAAGTCTCAGTTACCATCATTAAAACCAGATGCCACCCGAACAATTGACAACTCCAGAATAACTCATATTCCTATGTCATTGTTCACCGTGTATTTGGTCCAGAGTTTTGATAACAAACTTTATCAAATTTCTTTTAAGTGTGACCCACTAATTTAGTCTTTTAAATAAAAATTGAAAAGTGTCTACGAAGTGTAGTTTCAGTCTTCAACCGCATTTAAAATTCTTTATCCCTTTCGGGAGACCCAACTTGATATTGATATTTTATACAATAAAACCTTCCTATGGGAATGAACACCTGTAGCAGTGTTACAGAGGCCATGTATAAATCTCACGTTTCGAGCCCATTAGTGGAGACCGTAGGATACATTGACATATTTCCTTCTCCCACTTAATATCTTAAGTTAGGGTTTCATAACTTAGACTAATTCAGGCTAATTCATTAATCCAAGTTTTAATTAACCTAATCAACTTTAACTCTTAAATTGGTTAGATTAATTTTATAAATGTGATTGTTCAAGTTTTCCTAATTAAAACTAATCACATTATGAGCCGTCTTAATAATTTCGATTTATTAATTTGAACTTTTCTCCTAGATCGCTCCAAGTTAGAGGTGCTCCGTGTTAGGGGAACTTTATGAAGCCTCATCGCTTGGGCAGAGCTTTCTCACCAGAGATCCATTCAATTCAATTAATCTCATTTATTAATTTTTAATTAACCCTTAGTTAAAAGTTTCTATTTGTTTATCTTATATGGATTTTGGCCCAATTGTTTAAATAATAATTCCATATTACAAATAATTCATTTAGTTTCTATTCAACTTTTAAACTAGATTTAACTTTTGAATTTTAACTAAATAAGCATGCTTTTTATTCTAAAAACAATTAGAATAAAATTATATGATTTTCGATAATAACATTTATAAAATAAAATTATAGCATGCTTCACATACACTAGCATATAATAACACACATTATATCATGATGCATGTATGTATAATTAATTAAAATCATACAACCTATGGTGGGATTTTCTACATGACATACTTTTATGCATGAATATTATTTAAAACAATTATATCATACATATAAACAATTTAAATAATAAATAGCTAAATTGACCGGTATTCTTGGCACTATTTATAAAACGGAAAATTAAAATTACAACTTAATTTAAATCTTCCATTGTAGAACTTGAGGCTTCAACTTTCTCTCTCCTCCATGGTGTAGGCGTGGGAATGGGCATTTATGAGGCAAATATTATCTCCTTAATATTTCCATAAATACTTGTTTTAAAATAATTATCTTTTAATTATATGGAAAAAAATGAAGAAAATATTTTCCATGTAATGTTATATCAATTTCTAAATTCATAATTTAAGACAGTGAGATAATCTTAAAAAGATTTTATCCTTATCTTAAATATTTAAATTTTTAAATTGAGATAACAAGATAATTATGATAAAATATCTTACCATATCATTACCCTTCCTCTCTCCTTGGGCGTGGACCATATGGAATGGTGGAGAAAAAATTTCTTCTCTTCCTCCCTTACATGTGGTGCCGATTTCACCATTATGGAATAGGAAAAATTACAAATTTTTTTATCCTATACCCAAAACATAGGGTTTACAAATTTTTCTACTAAAAATTAAAAACCTAAGTGCCTCAAGAATACCTAAACAGTCAACTAGCAAACCTCCACAATTTATATAAACATACATAAAATGATTTTTATGCAACCCACCAAAATTTTCGAAAAATCACAAATTTTGCATGATAATTAAAACTAGCTCTGATACCAATTGAAGGGATTGATCTACTAAATTAGCAGAATATCATTTAGTAATCTAATTAACATTTAATTATGGATCTATTAATATCATGCAATTTGTGATAAAAACATGTAAATTCATGCTAGTTTTTCGAAAATTAAAGTCATTTACTTACATTGAGTAAAATATGGAGAATCGGTTGAATGTTTCTTTACAGCATCAAATCCTCAGCAACACTAGATCTTCCATGCTATATCCCAATCGAAAGCAAAACCGACTTGTGGGAATCGAACCGGAAGAACAAAAGAAGAAATTTCTTCTAAATTTTTCCCTAAGGAAAATCGGCAATTGGGTAAAAACTTGAGAGAGAATTTTCACTTTTCTAATTAAAGTGAGAAGTGTTCAAAATATGAATCCCAATTGTGACGACCCGTCATTTTAAATAAATAAAAATCAGAGAAAAACAGCGGAAGTCTTATTTTAAGAAAATTTTGCGTGGTTTTGTTTGAAAGTTGGCATGCCGAAAACCTGTTTACATCCTAATTTCCAAATCTAAATAAATCACATGGACTTTAAGTCCAAATCAGGAATTCAAATATTTCATAACATAAAAACCACATCAAAAGCTCTTATGAGCTAAATACAATTGTACAAATCCCAAAAATGGGAAAAATTTACAATACATAGTCCATGGACTTTACATAACACTTAGTCCATCTCAAAGTCGTCATCCTCTCGATCAAGCGCGCACCAGCTCCTCTTCCAAGATCCCAAACATTACCTGAAATGTTTGTAATATCATGAGCTAACAACTTAAGCCCAGTGAGAATAATAAGCATAAAAAGTAAATACAGACCTCAAACTCGCATTCCGATTTGTGTCCAATTATTCCGACACAATCCTTCCTAGAATTCTCCAGAGTCTAGGTTATTCGATTTCATATTTTCCAATTGATGAAACTAAGTAGCACACTTAGGCTAATTGTTCATTCTTTAACTTGTTATAACATAAAGTAAGAAAAGTAAATGACTTTGCATAAAATATAACATCTCGACTCTCTTTCTCATTTATCATATGCATAAAAGTAATGAGTACATCCATAGGATACGCATTTGCCATTTATGCATGTAATGAAGGTAATGTGGATTTTTACAAACTATCCACCCTTATCCTTATGCATGAAGGTATTGTGGGAATCTCCTCATCCACCAATCAACCTTATGCATGATGAAGGTATTGTGGGAATCTCCTCATCCACCAATCACCTTATGCATGAAGGTAACGTGGGTATCCACTCATCCACCGTTCCTTTCATTCTTTTCTTTTCTCTTTTCAATGATGCGAGATGTTAAGGCATAATAAATAATGGTGCAAAATGTTATGCATATGCTTGCATATGCTTGTACAAATAAATAAAATAAAGTAAATGATAAAGTAATCGAAATACACATAAGGTAAATGGGCATAAGTAAGGACATAAAGTAAATGACAAAAGTAAAATAATTGAGAATCTCGGATGAACGATATGACGATCGAACTCCGATATTAGTAATAAGATTAGAATCATAATTTAAACGATTAACCTATGTCCTCCGGATTCTATACTTCCAAATAATCCGAGGTTCTATTAACTGCTTTAAATTACAAGTTGGATCATTTTGACTTCAAAATAATCCAACCTTAGTTTCATAACGAAACTAAGTTAGAATCTTCTAAGATTCCAAGTCTTTCTCGAGAATTTCTAAGTTCTCACTTAAAGGATTAACTCTTAATCCTAAGGGCACTAACTCACAACCCTCTAATCTTAGGTTCGGATTCTAATCTTAGTTCCAAACTCTCAAACCATCACACTAGTTTGCTTTCCATATTTAATTTAAATGCTAACTATTCTCACCTTATTAATAAGATGATTTAGCTCCTAAGTTCGAAGGAGCGATCAACCACGAAGTTCAAAAACACCTGCAAACGAATTACATCGTAACAATCAATAACGAAACCAACTATCATTCAAACAATTACTAAACATACAAAGCAACGAAAACCCAATAAAACCCACAAAGAGGCCCACGGCCCTATCATCAAAAAACGAGTCTCGGGTTTGGTTTTTCGGCTTTTTGGCAATTCAAAATACGTTTTGAGTTGGTTTTAATCAAATTCGATAATCCCGATTTCAATGGGTATCGATGAATAGTGTTTTTGAACATTAATCCCTTTCCTGAATTGAATTTAAATAAACATTCATTCATTAATTTCTAACCCATTTTCAATCCCAAAAGGGTAAATTTCAAACGGAAAGGGTTTCGACTGAAACTTCGGTTTTAGGGTTATGAAATAGTTTCCAAAAACACATAAAACTACTCCCGAATTGACAAACACCGAGTTTCACGGCAAGAAATCGAAAGAACACAAAAGCTTGAATCAATTTCCATGGAAGTTCAATGAGAATTCGAAATCTAGGGCTTACCTTAGAGAGTTGGAAACGTTCCAAGAGTGGAATGGGTAGAAAGGTCCCGGCAGGAGCTTTCCAACGCATCCGAAATCACACAAAACTGGCCAAGAAACGGCCGGGCGACCGTTTCTTCCTCTTCTCTTTTCTTCCCTTTGTTGCTCGGGTTTGGAGAAGAAAATGGTGATGTTTTGGTCAAAAATGAGTCAATGACTCATTTAAAGAAGATGACAAATAGTAAATAGATATTTAGGAAGTTGGAAATTACGATTTTGCCCTTTTTAAGACTTTTGGCTTAAAACGAATCCCGAACATCTCAAACTAACCCAATGGTGATTAATAATTATTAATTGGCCCGTTAATAATTATTAACACCATTAAAACGTAATTAAATAAATAAAGCCATTAAAATGAATTAAAATGAAATAAATTGTAAATTTCTAATTTAATAATAAATAAATGAACTTAATTACTTGAATTAAATTAAAATAAATAAATAAATAAATAAAATTTATCACAAAATAACGGGACGTTACAGTCAACCCTCCTAAAAGAGCTTTTCGTCCCCGAAAAGTAAACTTACTAAGTGAAAAGCTGAGGATACTTTGCTCGCATGTCATCCTCACGCTCCCACGTAGCTTCTTCAGACACTTGGTTCCTCCAAAGAACCTTAACCAAGCGAATCGTTTTGTTTCTCAACACCTTTTGCTCGAATGCTAAAATCTCAACCGGTGTCTCCTCATAAGACATACTAGCATCCAAAACTATCGGCTCGTGATCAATCACGTGAGAAGGATCTGCCATGTACTTCGAAGCATCGATACATGGAAAACATTATGAATCGCCGATAAAGAAGGTGGTAAAGCCAATCTGTAAGCCACGCTCCTACTCGCTCAAGTACCTCGAAAGGGCCAATGAACCTAGGACTCACTTACCCCTTCTTCCCGAATCTCATAACACCTCTCATAGGTGCTACCTTCAAAAACACGTGGTCCCCCACCTGAAAACTCAAGTGGACTACGTCGTCTATCTCGCATAACTCTTCCGTCGACTTTGGGCAATCCTCATCCTCTCTCTGATCAAGTCAATAGACCGACTAGTCAATCAGAAAAAACTCGGGTCCCAAAAGCCTTCTCTCTCCAACCTCATCCCAGTGAGTGGAGATCGACACTTTCTACCATAAAGTGCCTCAAATGGTGCCATCTCAATAGTAGCCTGATAGTTGTTATTATAAGCAAACTCTACCAAGTACAACTGAGAATCCCAATCGCCTCCAAAGTCAAGAACACAAGCCCTCAACATATCCTCCAGGAATCCGGTTAACTCTCTCTGGTCGACCATCTTTCTGGGGGTGAAAAGCGTGCTAAAATCCAAGCCTGTACCCATGGCTCGAATGTAAACTCTGCCAAAACTTGAGACAAAACGAGTGTCCCGATCCGATACTATCCTCACAGGCACACCATGTAATCTAACAATCTCCTGTAAATACAATCGTGCCCATGTCTCCACCTGGGTAGGTAATCCTCCCAGGTATAAAGTGCGCGGTCTTCGTCAAACGGTCTACAATCACCCAAATGGTATCATAACCCTTGAGCGTCCTCGGCAAACCACCGATAAAGTCCATGGAAATCTCCTCCCATTTCCATTCTGGCACACTCGAGAGGGTTAAGTAAACCCGATGGACTCTTTCTCAAAGCTTTGACTTGCGACAAGTCAAACATCTACTATCAAAGTCCGCTATCTCAAACTTCATCCCAGGCCACCAATAATGCTCTCTCAGGTCCCTGTACATCTTCGTACTACCTGGATGTATAGAGAAGATAGAACCGTGAGCCTCCTCCAACGGTTCCCTTCTAAAAGTCGATCCTAAAGGCACACATAGCCTCTTACGATACATCAAGTACTTTACAATCTTTTGTTTCATCCCACGCCATCAATCATCTTCCGCCTCAAAGTAGGTCCCACTGTCAAACTAGCCGGTCTCCCCGTGACCTCCAGGCGAGCAATGCTATCTCACTCGTTCCATAATCCACCTAAATCTCAAAGGTATGGTCAACGGAGTGACGAATGAGAAGATTTTCTACCGAGTGCATCAGCCACTACATTGGTTCTCCCAGGATGATGATATCGAATATCACCGTCATAATCCTTAACGAACTCTAACCATCTTCGATGTCTCATAATCAATTCCTTCCTGGAAATACTTGAGACTCTTATGGTTAGTAAATATCATAATCTTTTCATCATACAAGCAAGTGTCTCCATATCTTCAAAGCATGAACAACTGTCGCCAACTCCAAAACATGAGTCGGATATTTCTTCTCATGCTCTTTCAACTGATGGAAAGCATAGACTATAACTTTCCCGTGTTGCATCAACACACATCCCAAAACTCTATGGGAAGCATCTGTATACACAGTCAAACCACCGGTTCTGTCAGACGACACTTAGAATAGGTGCTGTTACAAGTCTTCTCTCGAGCTTCTCAAAGCTCCTTCACAATCATCAAACCAAACAAAATCAACTCCCTTCCGAGTCAAACGTGATAAGGCTGAAGCCATTTTGGAGAAATCTTGCACAACCATCTATAATAGTCTGCAAGTCTCAGAAAACTGCGAATATCGGCCACACTCATCGGTCTAGGCCAGTTACTAAGTGCCTCAATCTCAGAGGGATCAACTGATACTCCTCTAATTGATACTACATGGCCTAAGATGCTATTTCTTTTAGCCAAAACTCACACTTTGAGAACTTGGCATACAATCTCTGATCTCGTAGTACCGTCAAAACTTCCCGAAGGTGCATAGCATGCAACTCTTCTTTCTTGGAATAAACCAAGATATCATCAACGATTACTATCACGAAAGTGACAATGAACCTTCTAAACACCGTGTGCATAAGCTCCACAAACGCTGCAGGCGCATGGTCAAGTCAAAGGACATAGCTACAAACTCATAATGTCCATAACGCGTCCGAAGGCGGTCATGGGAATATCCTCATCCCGAATCCTCAATCGATGGTAGCCAAATCTCAAATCTATCTTTAAAAGATGGTGGCTCCTCTCAATTGATCAAACAAGTCTTCCATCCTGTGCAAAGGATACTTGTTTTTCACGAGAATACCGGTTCAACTCCCCGTCGTCGATGCATAAACGCATAGAACCGTCTTTTTTTTTTTTTACAAACAACACCGGGCTCCCCACGGTGACACCCTCGGTGTATAAACCCCAAATCTCGAAGTCCCTGAATCGGCTCCTGGAGTTCTTTCAACTCGGCCTGGTGCCATACGATATGGTGCTTTGGACAATGAAGTCATCCCCAGGAGCAACCTTAATCAGTAAATCAAGCTGTCTCACCTGGTGGCAAACCGGTAACTCATTAGGGAAAACATCAATGAAATCCCTCACTATAGGCACGAAACTCAAACTAGCCTCTGATATAGCTAGTGTCACCAACTGATCATATAGATCATCAATCAACACCATTGATACTTATTTTATACTGTAGCTTGATTCAACTCTCGATAATCAATGCACAGTTTCACTGAATTGTCTTTCTTTTTACAAATATCAAGGTGCTCCTTACGAGGACGCACTAGGGTGAATACCCTTATTTTAGGAGTTCTTATAACTCGTTCTTAAGTTCTTTTAACTCAGCTAGTCTTCGGTACAGAAGTATCGACAACACTAGCTAGATAGCCCAAGGCTCCATCACTTAGAAGCATTCTAGCTTCTAACATAGATATCACAGTGGGTGCTATTCTATCATTAGACCCACAAAACATAAACTAGTCCCACATGGACTCATAAAATCAATAACTCCCTCAATACAATCAATGGTATGATTGGATAATAGCCAATCCATACCCAATATCACATCAATATCAGACATATGTATAACAATCACAATAAAATGTGAGCATCTACTCATAATGCAAATGTCATAAGTGCCATATGCACTATCATCATAATAAGCTTCCTCTCTAGGAAAGCACATAACTCGAAACTCAACAGTCTCGGCTCAATAGCCGCCAACTCATCATAACAAGATAAAATAAAAGAGTGGCTAGCTACAACATTAAACAGAAATAAAAGCCAAACGGCCTGAAAATAACAAAGTAAACATCACTACCACACTGGTAGCTTTTTCCTTATAATTCTAACCTTAATACTATGTTGTGATGGTTAAGTCTTATACGCACTATAAAAGTGGCGTGATTCCAATTTCATCACAACATATCATCTTAATGGAAGTGTGCATTTCCCTGATGAAAACTGACACAACTATTGAAGTAAGGATGAACCTGTCCTTGTCCTTTTTGACTGTCCATTTGAGCTCCACCTCGAACTTGTTGTTGCTGATGTTGATGCTGCTGCTGTTGCTGTATCCCTTGATTGGCATCTTCATCCTTTGCTTGAGTGGTAACCTGTCCCGTAGTTGTTAACCTTCTCTTCTTCTCAGAAGATGAAAAATCTAAGATAAGGACTACTCCTAAGTCTCCTTATTCAACTCTTGAATGAACTCAACTTCAGAGATCATTTGCTTTCTTGCAAAGCAAAACCTGGTGTATGTCAAACACCTTAGTCCATTTCATTCTATCCTTCCAACAAGGATTCACTTTAGAGTCCTGTCTTGCAAAGACTCGTAGGTTCAAACTATGACCTACAACTTTCTCAAATTCTCCATTCAATTAGATGGTCAAACGCAATGTGAATTGAAATTCACCAAACCATCTCATTGCCTTATGGAAGTTACCGATAACCCGGTCCAACAACTTCCTTCTATATCTCAATCAAATACCAACACTCAACCTTAGTGTTAGTCAAACTTGAGAATTTACCAAATATGGATCTCGATAGCTCGACCTCGAGCATAATCCAAATCAAATTGGTACACCATACCAATATAGTGACCAAACTGGGCCAATGACCAATTAACAAAACCGTTAATGGTCCTCGTTGAGACTCATAACGTAGAGTTCTCACTTCCTCCTTTGAGTGGCAACATACTTTCCTTTCTCGTACAACCGTACTACAAGGATTTATCACTTGCCATAATCCAACTTTCTCAACTCATACAAGGAACTTGTCCATTGAGTTAAATCTAGGTTCTTGAACACGAGCCAAACCGATTCATTTCCAATCAACTCCTCACCTCAAACAGGTGTTTTCATCTCTTAATCTTGGGTTCCTGACAAACATGTCCCCTTTCACACCCAAAAGTCAACACACATCTACTAAGACCACTACTTAGCAATTGTGTGACAATAACACTTTAATCAACCTTAAAGTGATCTCTGGAGTATCTCATCTCCTTTCTTTGACATCATGTCAATACACTTAACGAGGTGTATAACTTCCAAAATCGCACGGGGTCATCGCCTTCCCGATACCCTTACCCAAAACTCAAAATGGGTCCAATAAACATAACCACATAGTGGTTTTACAAGGATGTGAAAAATCACAAACATCATTAACTTTTATCAACATTCTCATAACTCCTTCAATATCAAAGAAATAAAGTATGAGAATAAAAGTTATAGGCATACCTGGGCGCCGATCTCCGATGATGACTTGAGAATGGACTTAAAACAAAACATGAAAGACAAACATGCATCGCATGTAGTCTACGTAACCCGTAGGCTCGATACCAACTGTGACGACCCGTCATTTTAAATAAATAAAAATCGAGAAAAAAATAAGTCTTATTTTAAGAAAATTTTGCGTGGTTTTGTTTGAAAGTTGGCATGCCGAAAACCTGTTTACATCCTAATTTCCAAATCTAAATAAATCACATGGACTTTAAGTCCAAATCAGGAATTCAAATATTTCATAACATAAAAACCACATCAAAAGCTCTTATGAGCTAAATACAATTGTACAAATCCCAAAAATGGGAAAAATTTACAATACATAGTCCATGGACTTTACATAACACTTAGTCCATCTCAAAGTCGTCATCCTCCCGGATCAAGCGCGCACACCTCCTCTTCCAAGATCCCAAACATTACCTGAAATGTTTGTAATATCATGAGCTAACAACTTAAGCCCAAGTGAGAATAATAAGCATAAAAAGTAAATACGGACCTCAAACTCGCATTCCGATTTGTGTCCAATTATTCCGACACAATCCTTCCTAGAATTCTCCGAGTCTAGGTTATTCGATTTCATATTTTCCAATTGATGAAACTAAGTAGCACACTTAGGCTAATTGTTCATTCTTTAACTTGTTATAACATAAAGTAAGAAAAGTAAATGACTTTGCATAAAATATAACATCTCGACTCTCTTTCTCATCTATCATATGCATAAAAGTAATGAGTACATCCATAGGATACGCATTTGCCATTTATGCATGTAATGAAGGTAATGTGGATTTTTACAAACTATCCACCCTTATCCTTATGCATGAAGGTATTGTGGGAATCTCCTCATCCACCAATCAACCTTATGCATGATGAAGGTATTGTGGGAATCTCCTCATCCACCAATCACCTTATGCATGAAGGTAACGTGGGTATCCACTCATCCACCGTTCCTTTCATTCTTTTCTTTTCTCTTTTCAATGATGCGAGATGTTAAGGCATAATAAATAATGGTGCAAAATGTTATGCATATGCTTGCATATGCTTGTACAAATAAATAAAATAAAGTAAATGATAAAGTAATCGAAATACACATAAGGTAAATGGGCATAAGTAAGGACATAAAGTAAATGACAAAAGTAAAATAATTGAGAATCTCGGATGAACGATATGACGATCGAACTCCGATATTAGTAATAAGATTAGAATCATAATTTAAACGATTAACCTATGTCCTCCGGATTCTATACTTCCAAATAATCCGAGGTTCTATTAACCGTTTTAAATTACAAGTTGGATCATTTTGACTTCAAAATAATCCAACCTTAGTTTCATAACGAAACTAAGTTAGAATCTTCTAAGATTCCAAGTCTTTCTCGAGAATTTCTAAGTTCTCACTTAAAGGATTAACTCTTAATCCTAAGGGCACTAACTCACAACCCTCTAATCTTAGGTTCGGATTCTAATCTTAGTTCCAAACTCTCAAACCATCACACTAGTTTGCTTTCCATATTTAATTTAAATGCTAACTATTCTCACCTTATTAATAAGATGATTTAGCTCCTAAGTTCGAAGGAGCGATCAACCACGAAGTTCAAAAACACCTACAAACGAATTACATCGTAACAATCAATAACGAAACCAACTATCATTCAAACAATTACTAAACATACAAAGCAACGAAAACCCAATAAAACCCACAAAGAGGCCCACGGCCCTATCATCAAAAAACGAGTCTCCGGTTTGGTTTTTCGCTTTTTGGCAATTCAAAATACGTTTTGAGTTGGTTTTAATCAAATTCGATAATCCCGATTTCAATGGGTATCGATGAATAGTGTTTTTGAACATTAATCCCTTTCCTGAATTGAATTTAAATAAACATTCATTCATTAATTTCTAACCCATTTTCAATCCCAAAAGGGTAAATTTCAAACGGAAAGGGTTTCGACTGAAACTCGGTTTTAGGGTTATGAAATAGTTTCCAAAAACACATAAAACTACTCCCGAATTGACAAACACCGAGTTTCACGGCAAGAAATCGAAAGAACACAAAAGCTTGAATCAATTTCCATGGAAGTTCAATGAGAATTCGAAATCTAGGGCTTACCTTAGAGAGTTGGAAACGTTCCAAGAGTGGAATGGGTAGAAAGGTCCTGGCAGAGCTTTCCAACGCATCCGAAATCACACAAAACTGCCAGGAAACGGCTCGGGGCGACCGTTTCTTCCTCTTCTCTTTTCTTCCCTTTGTTGCTCGGGTTTGGAGAAGAAAATGGTGATGTTTTGGTCAAAAATGAGTCAATGACTCATTTAAAGAAGATGACAAATAGTAAATAGATATTTAGGAAGTTGGAAATTACGATTTTGCCCTTTTTAAGACTTTTGGCTTAAAACGAATCCCGAACATCTCAAACTAACCCAATGGTGATTAATAATTATTAATTGGCCCGTTAATAATTATTAACACCATTAAAACGTAATTAAATAAATAAAGCCATTAAAATGAATTAAAATGAAATAAATTGTAAATTTCTAATTTAATAATAAATAAATGAACTTAATTACTTGAATTAAATTAAAATAAATAAATAAATAAATAAAATTTATCACAAAATAACGGGACGTTACACCAATGGTCATATTTATAGGAAAATATGATATCTAATCTAATTAGATAAGCTTATCTCCTAATAATTAAATAGAAAAGATAAGTAATTAAATTAAATAAAAAAATAAAATAATGCAAATGTCTCCACGCATGCATGCGTTGAAGCCTTTGCATTTTCCTTTTTTTTTTAAATTTTTTATAATTACTTTCTTTATTATGCATTTAAATTAGAAAAAATTCAAATAATAATTTCTAATTAAATACATTTAGCCAAAAATAAATATATTAATTACCATTGGATCCTATCCAATTAATTATTTATTTTGGGCCAATACCAATTTGTTTCTTAAACCAATTGTACATAATTCTCTCTAATATTTATTATTAAATTAAATAAACTCATTATTTAATTAATAATATTAATTATTAATTTTCATTTAAATAAACTCATTATTTAAATAATTACTAATATTAACATTAATTTCCGTTTAAATAATTAATTTATTTAAACAATTAGTTTTGCCTTAAAATATTATAATTGATAATGTTATATTAATTTCCATTTAAACAAACTCTTTATTTAAACAATTAATATTGCTTCAATATTAATAATATTAATATTAATTTTCATTTAAATAATCTCGTTATTCAAATAATTAATATTGCCTAGTTTTAAGTAAATTCAATTACTTAAATTATTTGTTCTTCCTAAGTTAAATTAATAACTTAGTTTTTCTACAACGATATTTGGGCTAGCATAGGGACCCGATGGACCTATAGATCATGGGCTTAATAATTAGTCAATTAAGTGATTAACTCATAATCAGTTAATTACTTATTATTTAACTATGAATAATTCCACTATAGATTCATAGCTAAACTCCCCTCACTATGGATGAGTTATGTCCATTTGATTTATCTTTATTTATATCTGTGATATATTCCTTCACGTGGAACCCTCATAATTACAGGCGGATAAATTTATTGATTTGCCCATGTAATTACCGCTTTATCCTTGTGTTCCTGCTGATTCTTCAATGAACTTTATCTTTAGTCGAACTAGTGTAACGTCTCGTTACTTTTGTGGGTGAAATTTTTTTAATTTTATTTATTTATTTTAATTAAAGCTTTTAAGATTAGTTTAAATTTAGTAATTTCGATTTTAGTAGTTATTTTCGTCCGAAATTCTTTTTAGTCGTTTTAATACTTTAAATTCGTATCAGTGACATTAATAATTATTAATCACCTTTAGATTAATTTAAGAGCTTCGGGTTTCGTTTTTAAAGTAAAAACAAAAGAGGGACGTAGGCGTCATTTTCTAAATTCTTAAATATCTACTTTTTACTATTCATCTTCATCTTAAATATAAAAAATTAAACAAAACCTTCATTTTTCTCTCCTCTCTCTCTTCTTCATACGTGGGTGCCATTTTTGGAGAAGTAAAAATCTTGGGTTTTTTGTCAATTCTCGACCGATTTCGATAATTTCAGTTGCGTTGGATTGCTCGGGACGTGGGCTTTCTTTTCATCCTAGCCTTGTGGCGTTTCTCGTTCTTTACAGGAAGCCCTAAAAAGTGAGTTTTCAAAACTTTTTATATGGCTTTGTTCGTTTTTTATTATAAATGAGTTTTGATGTTGAAATCAGGTATTTCTATCAAGGAATTTGACGATTTTGAGCCCGGATTTTTGAAAAACACTATTCACCCAAAAACACTATTCATCCTAAACCACTATTCACCCAAAAATCACACTTGTTCTCTTATTAGTTATGAATTGTAAATTGTAGTTCAATTGGTGAATTGTAGGTTTGTAATTGTCGCGTGGATTCGACTTCGATTCCTTGGATATTCGACTACAAATCCAAGGTGAGTTTAAAAGGGAAGTTAGTAATTTTATGAATTAAGTTTCATTATTATTTTGTTTATCGAGGTTAAGAGGGAACTAACTTCTTAGAATTAATGTTTGGTTGGAGACTTTAATTCGGAAGTGAGTGGAGAGAATTTGGAATTATAGTGAGTTCGGTGAAAAGGAAACATCGGAGTGGTTTGGAAGTATTGTAAAGTGAATTGGAGATTCTAAATGAAATTGGAAGTTTAAAAGCACTTTGAGTGGCTTGGGAGTCAAAGTGGCTTAGAAAATACACTTGAGTGATAACTCGTGTAAGCCAAGTTGATTAGGTTCTTTAGTAACTTAGTAGAATTCGGTTAAGATTATCTAACTTATTAGAGAACTTGATGTTTGTGATATAGTACGTGGTATGTTGACTTCGGTCCATACGGTATTATGGTACGGTACATGGTAGTATGTTGATTTGGATCCATACGGTACCATGGTATGATGATTTGTGATACGACACATGATAGTATGTTGATTCGGATCCCTACGTATCATGGTGCGATGATTTGTGATACGGTACATGGTAGTATGTTGACTTCGGTCCATACGGTATTATGGTACGGTACATGGTGGTATGTTGATTCGGATCCATACGATACCATGGTACGATAATTTGTGATACGGCACATGATAGTATGTTGATTCGGATCCATACGGTATCATGGTGCGATGATTTGTGATACGGTACGTGGTATGTTGACTTCGGTCCATACGGTATTATGGTATGGTACATGGTAGTATGTTGATTTGGATCCATACGATACAATGGTACGATGATTTGTGATACGGCACATGATAGTATGTTGATTCAGATCCATACGGTATCATGGTGCGATGATTTGTGATACCGTACGTGGTATGTTGACTTCGGTCCATACGGTATTATGGTACGATGACTTGTGATATGGTACGACCGTATGTGGTATGTTGATTTCGATCCATACAATAGTACGTTATGATGAAACTTGTTTGGTAACAAAGATAGCTAGTATTACAATTACATATTCTTTAGAATTGTGTAGTAAGACTTAGTAATGGTTGTTACTTTTACTTTAAGTCTTTATTTCTATTACATGGCATTGAAAGACCATTACGGGTAGTATATTACTATCGTATGATTGTATGGAAATTGGATGTGTGGAATGGATAGTAAAGAACAATTTAGGTCTTTGGACACAATTTCTGGTATGAAATTTGGTTCATAGGATTACTTGCTTTCGTTTTACTCTCACTAGCATTTTTATGCTAATGTTGCTACACTTACAAATTTTCAGGTAAACCTCGTCCTAAGAAGCGTGGTAGAGGAGGTGGTACTGTGTGACTTGCCGAGATGGTGAATGGACAATGATAAACATGTTTTTGGTTTAGCATTCTTTGTAATGCTTGTAAATTATTTCCAACTTTCGTATTTGTGTCTTTTTGAGCCCGAAAGGGTATTTGTTTAAAAATTTGCATATGTTATGATTTAAATCTCTTTTGGAAGTTTAAATTATTTGTTGGAATGCGCATTCCTGATTTATCGCTTTCTTTGAATATGGGCTGTTGTAAACAGGTTTTGGATATCCGATTTTTAAACGAACCCATGTCGTTTTTCTTTAAAAATTAAGTCTTCCGCTGTGCATTTGAATTTAAAGAATTTAACGGAAATCGGGTCGTTACAACTAGAGATAATATACTTCTGTGATCTATAGAAGTCGTCGCGCCACTTGTTCATGTCTTGAATCAGTACATCAAGGGAGTTTCCTAAAGTTCCTAAAATGTTTAGGTATCGCACTGATACCGTTAATTTATAGGAAAGTTATGAATTCCATCTTGTGAAGATGCGTTCCCAGCTACTTATCTAGCTATGTTCCCAAAACAGGAGTGTAGTGAGCGTTCTTACAGATCACTCTCAACCATGTGAATCAAAGAACATAACTTCATAAATAGGTGTAACGACCCGAACCCGTTAAATTCTTTAAATTCAAATGCACAGTGAAAGACTCAATTTTTAAAGAAAAATGACATGGGTTCGTTTAAAAATCGAATAACCAAAACCTGTTTACAACCCAAATTTCCAGAGAAAGCTATAAATCGGGAATGCGCATTCCAAAGAGAGTTTAGTCATAAAACATCGAAATACTTTATACAAACACCCTTCGCGGGCTCAAAAGACACAAGTATGTAAAAAGTATATGATTTACAAGCATTTTTACGAATGCTTAACCAAAAGAGTTTTAACATTGTCCTTACACCATCTCGTCAAGTCACGCGACACCACTTCCTCTACCACGCTTCTTAGCACAGGGTTTACCTGAAAATATTGTGGTGTAGCACCATTAGCAAACAATGCTAGTGAGAGTAAAATGAAAGCAAGTAATCCTATGAAAAAAATCTCATAACCGAAATCGTGTCCAAAGGCCTATAATGCTCAATACTACCCACATCCACACTTCCAATTTCCATACAATCATACGATAGTCATATACTACCCGTAATCGTCATTCAATACCAAGAGATAGGAATAAAGACTTAAAGTAAAACAAACATTCACAACTAAGTCTCTTTACACAATTAAAAAAAAAATAGGTAAAAGTAACATTAACTATCTTTATTACCAAACAAGTTTCATCGTATCGTGCTATTGTATGGATCGAAATCAACATACCACGTACGGTCGTACCATGTCTCAAGTAACTGTACCATGATACCGTATGGACTAAAGTCAACATACTATCATGTACCATATCACAAACCATCGGATATCAGGACTTTCACCATATCGGATATCAGGACTTTCACCATATCGGATATCAGGACTTTCACCATATCGGATATCAGGACTTTCACCATATCGGATATCATCACACCATGATACGTATGGATCCGAATCAACATACTATCATGTGCCATATCTCAAACCATAGTACCATAGTACCGTATGGATCCGAATCAACATACTACTATGTACTATTTACTTCCTCGCAACATGATACGTATGGACTGAAGTCAACATACTATCATGTGCCATATCTCAAACCATAGTACCATGGTTACATATGGATCAAAATCACATACTACCATGTACTATTTCACAAATCATCTCACCATGATTACATATGGATCAAAATCACATACTATCACGTGTTGAATCAATGTGTTCAAGGTTCCCACAAATCATCACACCATGGTTACATATGGATCAAAATCATATACTACCATGTGCCATGTCACAAACCATAATACCATGGTTACATATGGATCAAAATCACATACTACCATGTACTATTTCACAAATCATCTCACCATGATTACATATGGATCAAAATCACATACTATCACGTGCTGAATCAATGTGCTCAAGGTTCCCACAAATCATCACACCATGGTTACATATGGATCAAAATCACATACTACCATGTGCCGAATCAATGTGCTCAAGGTTCCCACAAATCATCACACCATGATTACATATGGATCAAAATCAACATACTATCATGTGTGAATCAATGTGCCCTAGGTCTCCAAAAGTTAACCAAACTCCAAAGAATTCTGCTAAGTTAATTAGAAACCTAACTAACTAGATTACACGAGTTATCACTCAAGTACATCTTATAATTACCTTAACTTCCAAATCCATCAAAGTAACTTCCATTCTCACTTTCATCTAACATCTCCAAATCTCATTACCATACTTCCAAACCTCTCCGATGTTCCCTTTTCATCGAATTCATTATAACTCCAAACTTTCTCCACACACACTTCCGAATTAAAGTCTCCAACCAAACTATAATCCTAAGAAGTTATCTCCCTCTTTACATCAATAAACAATTACATAACGAAACTAAATTCATAAAACCACTAACTTTCACATTAAACTCACCTTAGCTTGAAGACAAGCTCCGAATAATCCGAGGTTGTAAATTCACGATCAATTCACAATCCTACAAACGAATTATTCCTAAATTACATTAATTAACCGAAAAGCAATCAAACAACATCTAAACACATAAAACCACGAAAATCCCGGATTCTACCCTTATGGAGCTCTCGGCCAAGCTAGGGAAAAAGGGGTTCGGGTTTGGTTTTCCGGCTTTTATGCATTTTAGAGGTGTTTTGGGTTGGTTTCGAATACTTTGGAGGTTCGCCACAACAATGGGTAATCGTAATTTAGGGTTTTGCACATTAAATGATTTCCGAAAAATTATGTAAATAGTAAAAACACAATAAACCTAACATCATAAACATAGCCAAAAGAGGGAAAATCACAAGGGACGGTTTTCAGGCTCAAACTCGGTTTTAGGGTTCAAGGAAACTCAAGAAAAAGTTACTCAAAGTGTTTCCCAACATGGATTTAACAAGTTTTGGAAATGGATGAAGGTTTGGCCAAGGAAAACACAAGTTTGAATCAAAACTCATATAAAATGTTTGAAATTTCGAAATCTAGGGCTTACCTTAGAGAGGTGAAAACGTTCCAATGGTAGAATGGATAGAAAGGTCTCGGCGAGAGCTTTCCAACGCATCCGAAATCACGTAAAACGGACGAGAAACGAAGCCGGGGCGACGATTTCTTTCTCTCCTCTTTTTTTCCCTCTAAGCTACGGGTTTGGGATTGAAAAATGAGAAGAAAATGATATTTTTTTTCTAATTTTGGCATAATAAAGGAGATGGATGAATAGTGTTAGGATATTTTAAGAAATTGGAAATGACGTTTACGTCCCTCTTTTACTTTTGCTTTAAAAACAAAACCCGAAGCTCTTAAACTAATCTAAAGGTGATTAATAATTATTAATTGGCCCGTTAATAATTATTAATGTCACCGAAACGAATTTAAAGTATTAAAACGATTAAAAAGAATTTCGGACGAAAATAACTACTAAAATCAAAATTACTAAATTTAAACTAATCTTAAAAGCTTTAATTAAAATAAATAAATAAAATTAAAAAAAAAATTTTACCCCCAAAAGTAACGGGACGTTACAATAGGAGTCCACATGTCACTCAGGATTGAGATCTATCACGGTTGATAAACTTAGTTTGATATTTGATTATTTCTCGTAAATAGTACTAATGAGAAATTTGATCAAACATCGTGGTCCTGTCTTATACAATCAACATTTCATATGATACTTCCATTTCATGTCTCCTACATGAATGATCAAGATTAGATCATTTGTCTATAAACAAAATGCGAAGCTATCAACAGTATTACCGGGATAAGGTTCCCAAACGTTATCCGTTTACTGTAGACACTTTTAAGTTACTCATCTCGACTTTAATCCTCTCGTATGACTCACATACTAAGTCGTGATCTCAAAAGAGTAACTTAGGGTTTACTATTTGAATGTTTGATATTACTATATTTCCATATATTCCTAATATCGTCAATTAAATCAATCTAGATATTATAATAAGAACTTATGTTTATTTATTTAATTTATTAGTAATAAATTATCCTTATTAAATAATTACAAGTTCTAGGACACCATTCCTAACAGATTCAAGATTAAAACTTGGATCTTTTTTCTTGGATTAGGTGTGGTAGGAAGGAATTTTGTCTTTAGAGAAAGAGTTGTGGAAGATTGAAGCTTTCCTTTCTGTGACGACCCGACTCTTTTTAAATTCATTTAAATATAAAACACTGCGGAAGTCTTTATATTTTAAGAAAAATGGCGTGGTTATCACAGTTGGTATCTTTTCAAAAACACATAAAACCGAGTTTCAGTCGAAACCCTTCCTGTTTGAAATTTACCTTTCGAGGTTGAATTTGGGGTTATTTTATTATTGATTATTTGTTATTGTAATTAAATTCGGGAAATCGATTATTGTTCAAAAACCCGAATTATCGTTACCCATTGAAATCAGGATTTACCAAATTACTTGAAACCAACCCGAAACACCTCTAAAGTGCCTAAAAGCCAGAAAACCGAACCCAAAACCCATTTTCCTTTGAGGGGCCGAGAGCACCCTTTTTTCGTCGTTTTATGCTTTTAGATGACGTTTGATCGATGTTTGGTTTATTAATGATTGTTAGATATACTTTTAATTGTAGGTGTTTTTGGATCGTTGATTGATCGCACTATCGGATTTGGGAGCAAAATCTTCTTTTACCAAGGTGAGAATAGTTAGGATTTAAAGTAACTTTATAAAGTGAATAAGTATAATGATTTGTAGGATTGGAAGCTAAGATTAAGATTCAAATCTAAGATAGAGGAAAGTGAGCAAGTGACCTTAGGATTAGGAGCTAGTTCTTTGAATGAGAACTTAGGAGTTTCTCAAGGAAAACATTGAACCTTAGCAAGTTATAAGTTAAATTCGTTTAGAAGCTTAGGATGGATCATTGGAAGTTAAAGGATCCAAACTTTTAGATAGAATGGTTAATAGAACCTTGGATTGTATTTGGAGGTTTAGGATCCTTGAAAGAGTAGATTATTTGTTTAAGATAGGATCTACTTTTATTAATGTATCGGGAGTTCGATTTACTTATCGTTCTTTCGGAAATTCCTATCTATTTAGCTTATGCCTTTTACTTTATGCTTGTTCGGCTACTTTAACATTCACATTTACTTTTATTTACTTTTGCAAGCATATGCATAACATCTCGCATCATTGAAAAAGAAAAGAAGGGAAAATGTGAATCCTACGGGAAGTTTCGTATTACCTTCAAAGAAAAAGAAAAGAAGGGAGAATGATGAATCCTACGGGAAGTTCACATTACCTTCAGAGAAAAAGAAAAGAAAGTGAAAAAGAAAAGAAGGGAGAATGATGAATCCTACGGGAAGTTCCATATTACCTTCTTCATTCATATGGGAGAATGTGGATCCTACGGGAAGTTCCACATTACCTTCATTCATGCATAAAGGGCGAATGCGAATCCTACGGGATGTCCTCATTACCTTCATGCATACTATTGATGGAAATATATATCATGGATAAAGAATTGAGATGTTATGTTTATGTAAAGTTTATTTACTTTTCTTATATATGTTGTAACAAGTTAATGGATGAGAATTAGACTACGTGTGCTAGTATTATCATCCTCCAAAGATTATAGATCATGGAATCACCTAGAGTTTAGAGAACTTTAGGAAGAATATGTAAGACAAATTGGACACAAATCGGAATACGGGTTTGAGGCCTAACTTTACTTTTTATTCTTTTATTCTCACTGGGCTTTATTGTTAGCTCATGATATTACAAACATTTTCAGGTAATGCCCTGGCTAGAGGTCGTGGGAGAGGAGATGGTGCTACATGGTCGATAGATGATGACCTCAAAATGGACTGGGTGTATTTAAAGTCCATGGACTTCGGTTTTATGAATTTTATACATTTTAGGATTTGTACATTTGTATATAGCTCTTAAGAGCTACACGTCTTACTTTTATGATTATTAGACCTTTTGAACTTCTGATTAGGAACTTGAAGTTCCTTGTGTTTTAAATTTCTGAATTTAAAATGTAAACAGGTTTTGGCTAGCCAAGTTTCAAACATAACCACGCCATTTTTTTTAAATTATAAAGACTTCCGCTGTGTTGATTTTAAAATGATTTAAAAGGAGTCGGGTCGTCACACTTTCAATTTTCGGAACAAAGGTTATGTGGATTCCTCTTTAAATTTCTGAATTTTGATGATCCTTTTATGAGAATTCTTTAAAAACCTAATGAATTTCTTTTTCCCATTATCAATCTTCTCCTTCTTTTCAATTTCCTTCAAACCCCTTTATGAAAAACCTTAATATTTATCAAAGAACTACCCTTTGGAACCATAGAAAAAGCCGTAGAGGAGCCGCCGTGCCGCTTCAAAGAAGCAGCAGCAGCTGCCCCAATATGGGGTGCTTTGTGCCGTCTCGCGCGAGGTGGTTGCCTGTTTGTGGTAGTTCCTTTATTTATATTAGGTTAGTATTTTTTTAGTGAGTTTTAAGAGATTTTTATGATGTATCAGGTGATGAAAGTTCTTGGGAATAAAAGAGCTAAAACCTTGATATTTCATTAATTTAAGGTGAGTAGATGTGTTTAAGGTTAATTAATTCGATGCGTTGTTGTTCTTTTCTTTTATAAGATTGTTATTATAAGTTTTAGGTATAAACATGATGTTCTAAGCATATTTAAAGTGAATATGGGGCTGTTTTATAAAGTTGCAGGAATTTTGTATATAAAGTGTTGAAATTTGGAATTAGGACATAATCGATGGATGTTTTTACCTCTTTATATGTTGCAACTAATTTTGGGAGTAACACGAACTAATTCATGATGTTTAAGGTCATTTTATGTGAGTTCTAAAGATCCTAAAGCTTGCTGATTTTTATGAGAAAAAGTTCCATGTTTAATATCATTTAAGTTGAGAGAACTTGTTGGGTGATGTGAGATCGATATGGACTTAAAGGATTTAGAAAAACATCTCATGACATTACTTTTCTTTAAACATTTCTACTCATTGGGCAAAGCCTCATGATGCTACATTTATTCTTTTATTTTCAGGTAAAAAGAAGAAGAAAGCTGGCAACTGACGATGCTTCGTGATCGGTGGCTCGGTTAGGAAGGATTTACATCGCCGACAAAATTTATTCTTTTCTTAGTTGTTATTTTCGTAGGATTAGACTTTGAAATTGTGTTAACACTTTTAAAGTGGAGTCTTTATGTTTTTTTTTTAATATCATCATTTTGGTTTAAACGTTACTTGAATTTATGGATTTATTTTGAAATAAGATCGATCGAATCATATACTTGTTTTGATTTGAAATTCAATGTATAAGAAAGGATTTTTTGATGTTTTATATTGCTTCCTCTGTTGTATGTTTTAAATTCTATATTTTGGGATTTTGGAGATGCTACACTAAGGGATTTTTTATGTGGCATGTAATTAATTATCAAGGTCGGCTCTGTGCTATCGCCCTTTTTTGCACTTTTTTTTTGTTATGTATATATTTTAGTTTTGTTCTATTCATAGATTCAAGAAATAAATAATGATATTTTTGTAATTATTTATTATATACGTATATATTATTACTAATATATACTTAATGATTTTAAATTATTGGAAATTTCATTGGGTAGTAGAATTTTCAGCAATATTTATAAATATAACATTTTTTAAAAAATTGTAAATATAACAATTTTTTAAAAACTCTCATTCATGTGAATCAGGGAAATGAGTGATAACTTATAAGATGATCAGAGATTACTATTAGGTTATCAGTGATTCATGCACAAAATATCAGAATATCAATAAAATTAGTGATTACTTAGGTGGAAATCAGTGATTACTTATGAGGATATTACTAATTACTAGTGGCAATTTTGTAATATTTTATGCGCGAATTTGAATTTTTTGCTATTTTTGTAAATAATTTTTTTTATTGCGCTTTTTACAAATATTGGACTTAATTTTGTTATTTTTCCAAGAGCCTCTTAAATTAAATTGTTAAAAAGAATTTTATATTAATTTGATTTAATTATAATTGAAAAAGGTATTTAGTTATTTTAATGAAAATTATGTCAAAATAGTATTTTTAACCTTTCTAATATAGAAAAAAAATTATTTATTTTTAATTTTTTTTCTACTTATATTATAGATTTACCTATCCCATTGATGATTTGTTTTTTTTAGCTAAAATAATTAATTTTTCAAGTTAAGTAGTTTTAATTATTATTATAAATTTAATGTTTTTCTTTCATTCAATTAATGAAAGTTTAAAAAAAATCATATAATAAAGGGTCTAAAATTATATTTTCGCAATGAGAATTCATTTTCTTAGGACCAGCTCTGTTGATGATGTGACAATTATAGAAATATGTTGTAACGTCCCGTTACAAGGTCATTTAAAATTTCGGTTAAAATTAATTTTTCATTTAATAATACTGTAACGTCCCGTTATTTTGAGGTAAATTTTTTATTTATTTATTTGTTTATTTAAAGTATTAAAGTTAATTTTAGAATTAGTTATTTAGAATTAAATAGTTAATTTCGGTCGGAAACCTTTTTAATCGCTTAATTAGCCTAAATTAGTTTCGGTTTTAATAATAGGCCAATTAATAATTATTAATCACCATTAGGCTAGTTTAAGTGCTTCGGGTTTCGTTTTAAAAGCTTAAGGCAAATAAATGACGTATGCGTCATTTCAAAAATCTTAAATATCTAAACACTATTCATTTATCTTCCTTAAATAGACAAGTTGACCAAAAAAATCACAAATATCTCTCTTCCTTTCTTGCCATGGCCGTGGGCCTCAATCCATAGAGAAATTCATGGGTTTTCTTCGTTTCTCGGCGGATCATCGTGTTTTCGATTACGTTGGATTGCTCGGGATGAGGGCTATCTATCCCACCTAACCTTGTGCCGTTTCTCGTTCTCTAAGGGAAGCCCTAAAAAGTGAGTTTTCAAAACTTTTTATATGGTTTTGTTCGTTTTTTTTTATAAATGAGTTTTGAAGTTGAAATCACGTATTTCTATCAAAGAATTTGACGATTATGAGCTCGGATTTTCAAAAAACATTATTCATCCGAAAACACTATTCATTCAAAAACACTATTCACCCAAAAATCACACTTGTTCTCTTATTAGTTATGAATTGTAAATTGTAGTTCAATTGATGAATTGTAGGTTTGTAATTGTTGCGTGGATTCTGTTGGGATTGAGGCCTCTAAAAGAGTTCTCAAGCGGAAGTCCCAACGGATCTTTCCTTGCAGTATAATAAATTCAAAATTCTAAATGCATAAAAGAAATACTAACCCTTGTCGAGAAGTGTCTGACTCTTCCTCGTTCTTCGATGGTTACGATCCTGGGACCACCAAAAAGATCTTCCTCACTAAGCACAAAAGAGAATCGGTGCGTGGGCACTATCTCCTTTGGAAAAAGGAAAAATTGGGAAGAAGAATTTTCTTCCCAATCACCCTATGGGCGGCGCAAGAGAGAGGGAGGAGAGGAATTTCCTGAGCCTTTACTTTAACTCTCTTGGTTGTGTGTTTTGGGGTCACCCCAAAGGTCCTATTTATAGGAAAACCAAGGCATCAGAAAATCTTCTGAATATCTTTTAATTAATAAATAATTAATAAAGATATTCTAAAATATATTTGAATAATAAAGATATTATATTTTATTCCATAATAAAATATTCCATATCATTTATTTAAATTAATCAATATTAATTTAAATATATTATTCCATATCTTCCATTTAAATTAATCCCATTAATTTGAAATAAGATATACATATATTTTAAATAAAATAAAATGCAAACTTTTTGGTCAACCATTTGACCAATGGGGCGTGTGACCCCACCCCTGGTTACATGCCCATGTCATCCTCATATGGCAATATTGGGCATTTTTATTTTCCTCATTATTTAATGGAACAATTCCGTTAAATAATTAAATAAATAAAACTCCTTTAATTTATTCCAATAAATAAAACTCCTTTTATTTATTTCCTCATTTAATTTGATAATTTCAAATTAAATATTTAAATAGACTCTTCTATTTAAATCCCCATTAATTTTGGACAACACAAAATTAATTTAATTAAATAGACTCCTCTATTTAATCTCTTATAATTAAATAGACTCTTCTATTTAATAATTAAATAGATTCCTCTATTTAATTCCACCATTAATTAAATAATTAAATAGACTCCTCTATTTAATTTCCTTTAATTAATTGAATAGACTCCTCTATTCATTTCCAATTTTCCAAAGAGAAATTAATCATATTAATTTATGTTCTCGGATACATGCGTTAGCTCGAATGACTTAATGGACCTATAGGACTAAGCTCCAATGACCCAAAATTACCTTTGATTAAAACTCCTTTTAATCAATTAATTCTCATTCATTAACTCCTAGATAACTCCACTAAATATCTAGAGTTGCACTCTTAGTACTATAGACATAGTTATGTCCATTGGCTATAATCATTAACTACACTTTGATCCTTCACAAGTTAGTTTGTATCCATGGCTAGGTATTTACACCGTATTAACCTCCATGATACATCTTGTTCCTTAAGCCCAACTAATTCTCCAATTAACAACCTTACGTAATCTCCATTATGTGTCTTTAACCTTTTCCTTGATCAGAGGAATATGGGGCCCCGCTGTTCAAGACCGAATCAGTCCATAAGGGAACTACTTATCTATTTTCCTATATGGAAAAGAGTGAATTCCAATTCTTGTGTAATTACGTTCCCAGCTATAAGCAAGATGCAATCCCCAAAGTGGGAGGCATATTGAGCGAACTATACGAGTCACTCTCACCTATGCAAATCAAAGGCTTGTCTCTTGCGAACAGGAGTTCGTAATCCACTCAGGATTAAGATCAATTGTACATGATCAACCTGGTTGATAAACGAAGTGTCTTTCCAGAACGGCTTTCCCCAGAAGACATTAAGTTTATCTTAGTCCATCTACTACAATCTCTATTGCAAAGAACACCCCCACTCACATGTCTCTACATGAGCGATCCAGATGAGATCACTTGTGCCAATTCACAAGTGGGCCGTGTTAGTGGTGTTACCAGAAATAAGCACCCAACCTTTATTCATGTACCACATACTATTTGAGTTACACTTAAGTGAATCTTCCCGCATCATATGCTCACTTTAAGTTATCATACGTAACTCTGGATCTTATGATGGATTACATTTATTAAACTAATAATAAATGACAATGTAAATATTACTAATTAATAATTCCTTTATTTATTTATAGTTTAATTGGACTACATTAGATTTAGGGCAGAAACCCCAACAATCTCCCACTTGCACTAAAGCTTTACAGAGATTTATCTAGTAATCCTAAACTACCCATATGACGCTCAAACACCTTAGCCGGAAGCGTCTTTGTAAATGGATCAGCTATATTATCCTCAGAGGCTATCTTTGTCACTACAACATCTCCTCTTTGGACTATCTCCCTCATCAGGTGATACTTTCTCTCTATGTGCTTTCCCCATTTGTGGCTTCTAGGCTCTTTGGAGTTGGCTACAGCACCACTGTTATCACAGAACAGTGTTATGGTTTTGTCCATGTCTGGTACTACCTCTAGATCGGTTAGGAACTTCCTAAGCCAGACACCCTTTTTAGCAGCTTTGGAAGCGGCTACAAACTCAGCCTCTATTGTGGAGTCAGCAATACAACTTTGCTTTATACTCTTCCAAACAATGGCTCCACCACAAAGTGTGAAAACTGATCCAGACGTGGATTTCCTAGAATCCTTATCTTCCTGGAAGTCAGAATCCGTATACCCCTTGAGAATCAAATCATCTTTACCGTACACTAGCACATGTTCTCTCGTTCTCCGAAGATACTTGAGAATATTCTTGACTGCAACCCAATGTTCATAACCAGGGTTTGATTGGTAACGGCTTACTATCCCTACTGCATAATAGATGTCCGGTCTAGTACACAACATCGCATACATTAGACTTCCAACTGCTGATGCATAAGGATACTGTCTCATACTCTCAACTTCTTGAGGAGTTTTAGGACATTGGTCCTTAGTTAAATAAATCCCATGCCTGAAAGGTAACGTTCCTTTCTTGGATTTATCCATCCCATACTTGGCAACTATTTTGTCAATGTAGGATGTCTGAGACAATGCTAACGTCTTGTTCTTTCGGTTCCTTATTATTTGGATACCAAGAATATATTGAGCCTCTCCCAAATCCTTCATTTGGAATTCGTTAGCTAGCCATTTCTTAACGTCCGATAATACCCTTACATTATTCCCAATAAGTAAGATATCGTCCACGTACAGAATGAGAAAAACCATATCCTTGTTGAGTATCTTTTTGTAAACACAAGACTCATCAACATTCTGTTCAAAGCCATATGATTTGACCGTAGTGTCAAATCGTTTGTTCCAAGATCGTGAAGCTTGATTTAATCCATAAATGGATTTTAGCAACTTACAAACTTTTTGTCCTTCACCTTGAACAATGAATCCCTCTGGATGGAGCATATAGATACTCTCTTCAAGATAGCCATTCAGAAATGCTGTCTTGACATCCATCTACCAAATTTCGTAATCAAAATGGGCTGCTATGGATAGAAGAGTTCTAATAGACTTTAACATAGCAACAGGAGAGAAGGTTTCCTCATAGTCCACCCCTTCCTTTTGGGAAAACCCCTTTGCCACAAGTCTAGCCTTGAAAGTCTCCACTTTCCCATCGGCTCCTCGTTTCCTCTTATAGATCCACTTGCACCCAATGGGTTTTACCCCAACTAGTTGATCTACAAGTTCCCAGACTGAGTTGGAGTACATGGACTCCATCTCGAGATCCATGGCTTTTAGCCATTTTTCTTTGTCAACATCTACCATTGCTTCCTTATAAGACAATGGATCCTCCAGGTCAACTCCGCCATCATTGACCTGAGTTAATCCCAAATATCGTTCAGGTAACTTGGGTACCCTTCCACTACGACGAGGACTTAACTGGATTTGACTAGAATTTCTCTTCCTGTTTGAAGAGATAGGCAAGTCAACAACAATTGTTGGCTCATTAGTGGTTTCACTTGGAATCATCTCCTCTAGTACTAATTTACTAGGAGATTTGTGGTTTCCTATATAGTCCTCTTCCAAGAATGTAGCATTTGTTGACACAAATACCTTATTCTCTTCAGTACTATAAAACAACCCACCACGCGTCCCTTAAGGGTAGCCTACGAAGAAGCATACCTTAGACCGTGATTCTAATTTCTTAGGGTTCATTTTCAGCATGTGTGCTGGACATCCCCATACTCGGAAGTGACGCAAGCTTACTTTACGTCCCGACCATAACTCAATAGGCGTTTCTAAAACACTTTTAGAAGGTACCCTATTTAGGATGTATAACGCAGTCTCCAATGCGTAACCCCAGAAAGATTCTGGTAATGATGAATAGCTTATCATTGATCTCGTCATTTCGAGTAAGGTTCTATTTCTTCTTTTAGCTACACCATTCTGCTGAGGTGTACCAGGAGCTAAAAGTTGGGATGTAATCCCATTTTCTATCAAGTAGTCTTTAAACTCATAGTCCATATACTCCCCACCATGATCTGATCGAAGTATCTTGATAGATTTACCAAGTTGCTTTTCAACTTTAGCTTTAAACTCCTTGAATTTCTCAAGAGTTTCAGACTTGAATTGCAACAGGTAAATGTACCCATACCTTGAGTAGTCGTCTATAAAAGACACATAGTACTCATATCCACCTCTAGCTTTTACATTCATCGGACCACAAAGGTCTGAATGGATAAGCTCTAGTGGTTCTGTGGCTCTATTTCCTTTAGCTGAAAAAGGACGCTTGGTCATTTTACCCTCTATACAGGATTCACATACTGGGAGTGTACCAAGCTCTAAGTTACTTAGAGGTCCACTTTTAACCTGTCTTTGAATTCTATTGAGATTAATATGGCCAAGCCTTAGATGCCATAGAAGTGTTTCATCTTTAGAAATTCTACCTTTATTAGTTCTAGACTCTGCAGTCTGGAACAACTCAGTATTATAAAGTGTTGCACATACTAACGGTGTTAGTATATATAAATTGTTATCTTCTATTCCTGAACAAATAAAGTTTCAATCTTTAAAAATATCAACTTTATTAATACCGAAATCCACGGTATAATGTTGTTTACGAATACAACCCAAAGAAACTATGTTCCGGTTTAAACTAGGAACATAATAAACAGTGTTCAGGAAATAAACATTTTATTTAAAGATAACCAACAACTTTATGAATGAACCAATACTTATTTTATTCATAATAAAATAATCATATGTTTCTCAAACATAAATAGAAAGTAAAAACTAGTTACTAAAATAGTTTCTATGACATAGATCCTATCAATGGTTCATTAAATGACTAGAATAGCTTCTTCAAGCTCCAGAGCGCGGACTTCATGAAATCTCTATTTCCTTTCCATTCTTCCACTGTCAAAAGAAAAGATTATGATTTAGAATTATCTCATAATTCATCACTGAAAATAAAGAACAGTAAATCGTATTTACCATTATTGATTTCAATCTTTCTCCTTTTGAAATTATCCTCTGAGCTGAATTCACGAACTTTCGAAAATTCGTCTGTCTGCAAAAAGAAGTTGAGTTAGTGAATTGAAATTCCATAAATTCAACAGGATCATATCCTCATTATCTCATAATGTCACTAAGTAAATCATATTTACCAGTACGTAAGCTCTTCTTTTTCTTGCATACTTTAGCCCAGTAAACTTATATTGAGGGTTCTCTCGAGTGTCCTGGATGATGTTTATCATCTCTCGTGCGGTGGCAGCCAATTCTACCATCCTGTACATATGGAAAGAAAGTCTTTCTAGAATGTACATCTGAGCTATTTCATCGCTCTGGATCTATCTCTCATATGGATCCCACACGCCTCGAAGAACTGGGTTTGGACCCTCAGGACAATCAGTGTAAAGAACAAAATGAACGTGCTCATTGACCAGAATATCAAATAGCTCTGATTCCCAAGTGTCATAGTTCTCATCATTCATTGTAGGTTTGTTTTTCCAAGTCAAGAAATTTTTATTCGACATATTACTGATAAATAAATAAACACATGCTTAGTAATACAATTTTACATATCCATTTATTCATACTTTTGGCATCTATTAAACGTGATGCATGAATGCACATTTAATGAAATTCTAAAACCTTAAAAACACAATTTCAATGACATGGTATATTAGTGAAACAGGAACAATGCCTACGTAGGCAGGTCAAGGTTCCCTCCCACTAAAATGAGACTCCTCTCAACTAATGAACATCCCCAGGCTATCTTATATCCTACAGTTCTATTAGTTACCATGTTTTGGTCAGGCGAAACATCTAGATCACTTAGATATTATTCTTGATGAGTGTCACCGAAGGGAGAGTCAAACATCAAGAGTCTTAAGTATCTTTCTAAATGGATCCCTTTGAGTGTTACCCAAGTTTTAGATCGCTTAAAGTTATCTTGACGAGTGTCATCGAAGGGAGAGTCAAACATCAAGAGCTTTAAAAAATCCTATCCCAAAGAGAATCACCCGGGTATTGATTCATACGGTTACTTTTCGGAGGGAATGAGTGAAGAGTTACCAACACCACAGAAGCCCTATATGAACCTCACACATTGATTCCAACTTGGAGACCGCAGGACACGTTGTCACTTGTCCTTCTCCCACTCAATATAGCTAGCTAAGGCTTTTAACTTAGATATACCCAGGCTACCTCTAATATCTAAGTTCAATCTAACTTATAATAGCTCTTATAGATTGGTTAGATTGATTTTAATGTGAAAGCCAAGTGATTAATCTCTATTAATCCTAACACATTATGCACCATCTCTATGAAGAGAATTATTAATAAAATATGACTCCCAGATCGCTCCCAGTTAGAGGGGTCCCGTGTTAATGGAACGATTAAATAACCTCTTATCTTAGGCAGAGCTTTCTCGCCAGAGTTATATTTAAATTAATAAACTCAACTTCATTAATTTTTAATTAACTCTTTAATTAAAAATAGTGACACCTCATCTTTTAGGTTTTAGTTTCAAGTCCTATTTAAAGCTAAACAATTAATTAAAATATTGGTTACTAAACTCTTTTAGACCATTTTAATTAAAACCTAAAACATGCTGCTAGTAATTACTAATTAACCCCTTAATTAAAATTCTAGCACAATAAATATAACAATTATATTTATACAAGGCATGAGCATAATATCAATAATCTCTATTAATGATGCATGATCATGGCATTTATGCATTTATGATGGGAATAATTATTTATGGCATACATTATGCATGAATAATTAATATTTACATATATCACATATATAATAAATAAATAAGCAATTTTGGTTGGGATACTATTGGCCAAATCTATGAAAATTAAACCTATATCTAATATAGAAATAATCTTCATCACGAACATCTCCAGGATCTCCAGAAAAACGAAAATCGAAAAACCGAGGGGAGGCACCAAGGGTTTTAACCCTAGGCGCCGTCGCCGCCTCTTCTTCATTTTTTTTTGTTGTGCTACAGCCGCGGCAGCAACCTCGACTGCTGCTGCCGCAGCCCCGCCGCCGTGGTGGTCTTCTCCACCTGCAGCTCGCGGTACCGACTCCTTCGGTACCAGCCGGGATCCGGTTCATCTTTTCTTTCCTCCATCGTTTCGATCGATATCCCATATGACTAAAACGATTACAAACTTTTCCAATACCCAATGAAGGGTTTACAAAATTTCTAGGAAAGAAAACCCAAGGCCAATAAATCCTAATTCAACCAAAACGCAAAACCACAATTTTAAAACCGTTTTTAAAATCGTTTTCAATTCCCATCATATAATTTTGAAAATATTATATTAACAAGACTGCTCTGATACCAGTTGTTGGGATTCAGGCCTCTAAAATAGTTCTCAAGCGGAAGTCCCAACGGATCTTTCCTTACACTATAATAAATTCTAAATTCTAAATGCATAAAAGAAATACTAACCCTTGTCGAGAAGTGTCTGACTTTTCCTCGTTCTTCGATGGTTACGATCCTGGGACCACCAAAAAGATCTTCCTCACTAAGCACAAAAGAGAATCAGTACGTGGGCACTATCTCCTTTGGAAAAAGGAAAAATTGGGAAGAATAATTTTCTTCCCAATCACCCTATGGGCGGCGCAAGAGAGAGGGAGGAGAGGAATTTCCTGAGCCTTTACTTTAACTCTCTTGGTTGTGTGTTTTGGGGTCACCCCAAAGGTCCTATTTATAGGAAAACCAAGGCATCAGAAAATCTTCTGAATATCTTTTAATTAATAAATAATTAATTAAGATATTCTAAAATATATTTGAATAATAAAGATATTATATTATATTCCATAATAAAATATTCCATATCTTTTATTTAAATTAATCAATATTAATTTAAATATATTATTCCATATCTTCCATTTAAATTAATCCCATTAATTTGAAATAAGATATACATATATTTTAAATAAAATAAAAATGAAAACTTTTTGGTCAACCATTTGACCAATGGGGCGTGTGACCCCACCCCGGGTCACACGCCCATGTCATCCTCATATGACAATATTGGGTATTTTTATTTTCCTCATTATTTAATGGAACAATTCCGTTAAATAATTAAATAAATAAAACTCCTTTTATTTATTCCAATAAATAAAACTCCTTTTATTTATTTCCTCATTTAATTTGATAATTTCAAATTAAATATTTAAATAGACTCTTCTATTTAAATCCCCATTAATTTTGGACAACACAAAATTAATTTAATTAAATACACTCCTCTATTTAACCTCTTATAATTAAATAGACTCTTCTATTTAATAATTAAATAGACTCCTCTATTTAATTCCACCATTAATTAAATAATTAAATAGACTCCTCTATTTAATTTCCTTTAATTAATTGAATAGACCCCTCTATTCATTTCCAATTTTCCAAAGAGAAATTAATCATATTAATTTATGTTCTCGATTACATGCGTTAGCTCGAAGGACTTAATGGACCTATAGGACTAAGCTCCAATGATCCAGAATTACCTTTTATTAAAACTCCTTTTAATCAATTAATTCTCATTCATTAACTCCTAGATAACTCCACTAAATATCTAGAGTTGCACACTTAGTACTATAGACATAGTTATGTCCATTGGCTATAATCATTAACTACACTTTGATCCTTCACAAGTTAGTTCGTATCCATGGCTAGGTATTTACACCGTATTAACCTCCATGATACATCTTGTTCCTTAAGCCCAACTGATTCTCCAATGAACAACCGTACATAATCTCCATTATGCGTCTTTAACCTTTTCCTTGATCAGAAGAATATGGGGCCCCGCTGTTCAAGACCGAATCAGTCCATAAGGGAACTACTTATCTATTTTCCTATATGGAAAAGAGTGAATTCCAATTCTTGTGTAATTACGTTCCCATCTATAAGCAAGATGCAATCCCTAAAGTGGGAGGTGTATTGAGCGAACTATACGAGTCACTCTCACCTATGCAAATCAAAGGCTTGTCTCTTGCGAACAGGAGTTCGTAATCCACTCAGGATTAAGATCAATTGTACATGATCAACCGGTTGATAAATGAAGTGTCTTTCTGTAACGGCTTTCGCAAAAGACATTAAGTTTATCTTAGTCCAATCTACTACAATCTCTATTGCAGCAACACCCCCACTCACATGTCTCTACATGAGCGATCCAGATGAGATCACTTGTGCCAATTCATAAGTAGGCCGTGTTAGTGGTGTTACCAGAAATAAGGCACCCAACCTTTATTCATGTACCACAGACTATTTGAGTCACTTAAGTGAATCTTCCCGCATGATATGCTCACTTTAAGTTATCATATATAACTCTGGATCTTATGATGGATTACATTTATTAAACTAATAATAAATGACAATGTAAATATTACTAATTAATAATTCCTTTATTTATTTATAATTTAATTGGATTACATTAGATTTAGGGCAGAAACCCCAGCAGATTCGACTTCGATTCCTTGGATACTAGACTTCAAATCTAAGGTGAGTTTAAAATGGTTGTGATTACTTTTATGTTTCTAGATTGCATGACGATCATGTTTGATCGAGGTTAAGAGGGTTACTTGATTTTAGTGCTTATCCAAGATTGGATGTAGTTGGGAGATGAGGAAAGTGCATAAAGAAAGAAATTAGTTAACTTTGGTGTTGTTTAAAATGAGTTATTTATTGTGGATTAAGTTTTATTCTCAGTGAGAATTATATTTCCGGAAATTGGAAAAGAGTATTAGATTACTCCATTTATTTGAGTGGTTATAAGGTAGTTAAAGGAAATTTTGGAGAGAAAGTATCATGTTTAGTTTGACTATAATATATTTGGAGAAAAGGAGTTGTGATGATTAGTTTAATAATTATAGCGATGGGATTCACTATTTAGTACTACCAAAGGGGAGTAGTACGTGTGGCGTTATGATACGCATGGAATTGAAAAACGAATCATCATGTGGTATGTGTGGTAGGCGTGGTATGTGTGGTAACGAAAAAAACGAATCATCATGTGGTATGTGTGGTAGGCGTGGTATGCGTGGTATGTGTGGTAGCGAAAAACGAATCATCATGTGGTATGTGTGGTAGGCGTGGTAATATGATTGGTGACAATGTGGTCACGGCGTGGTAATATGATTGGTGACAATGTGGTCACGGCGTGGTAATGTGATTGGTGACAATATGGTCACGGCGTGGTAATGTGATTGGTGACAATGTGGTCACGGCGTGGTAATGTGATTGGTGACAATGTGGTCACGGTGTGGTATGTGATTAGTGACAATGTGCTCACGGTGTGGTATGTGAGTGATTGGTGACAATGTGGTCACAATGTGGTATGTGATTAGTGACAATGTGGTCACGGTGTGGTATGTGAATGGTGACGATGTGGTCACGGTTTGAAATGTGAAATGTGACAAAGTGGTCACAATGAGAATGGAAATTGACATTATTATTTACTTTGTTATGCCTTAGTACTAATTAGTTGTTTTAGTACTTTATTTACGAGCTTGAATGTTTATTTTTCGAAGTTACGATATAGTAGAATGGGATTGATTTTCTTATGCATAGTACTTGGGAGTATAGATTGGGTAGTAAAGAGCATGATAGGACTTTGGACACATTTTCTGATATGGAATTCGGTCCATACAAGTGTTTGCATCCATCTTATTCTCACTAGCATTTTATGCTAATGTTGCTACACATAAACTTTTTCAGATAATACTCGTGGGAGAGGACGAGGTCGTGGAGGTGGTGTTGCTTGATCACGAGTGGATGGCTTTTGGGACATGGACTTTACATGTACATTTTGGGGCATTCTACGAATGCTAGATGAAACCATATATGTCGTTGTCTTTAAACTTGTATTTTGTGGCTCATGAGAGCCTAGGATTTGTTGTATATGTTTTCGAGTCGACTTTTCTTCAAATAGTTTATAAACTGAAGTCGTACTTCTGTTGTTTTTAAATTCTCTGATTTGGGCCCATGTAAACAGGTTTAGGGAGTTCATATTTTAAACAGATCCATGCTAAATTTTTGTAAAACCTAGTCTTCTTCTGTTTTCTTCTGATTTAAAGATTTGAGAAAATTCGAGTCTTTACAAATACCGAGTTTTGAATTTTCTATTTTAAAATTCTTATTTGCATCTATAGGCTTGTTGGAAGACAAATTACAAAGAAAGGGCTTTTTAGCAATTTTTTTTAAAGGAAGGATGAAAGGCTTATTTAGTAAAATAAGGTTGAAGCGGGTTAGGGTTGCCTCATTTATCAGAAAAAAAGAAAAATAGAAAACCTCTTTCTCTCCTCTCCTCTCTCACGCCGCCGCCCGTCCCTCCCCCTTTGGAGACTTCAAGATTTTCGTTCATTTGGTTGCCGGTTGATCGTCGTTTACTTTCCGGTTTGTGGATTAGAGAGCTTGGGAATCGTCTTTCCGATCAAGAAGGTAAAAATTCTCTTCCTTTTAAATCACCATTGTCGTCGCCCCTCTTTAGGGTTCATAGGTGATAATTTTCGTTAATTCTTGATATTAGGTGTTTGTTTTGATTGTGGAAATTCGTTAGTCAAGGCTTGTGGTCCGGATCCGTGTTTTCCTATCATTGGGTGAGTGATTCGAACCGATTTATAGTCTTTTTAAATTTTGGATTTTATGGTTAATAAGTAAATTATGAATTTCTTGAACCATGCCTAAAAACTCATTCCATAATACCTCTTGTTACATAATCCTTAGCCTAAACCTTAATCGGTATTGATTTCCTTTGCCTAAAACCAAAACCCATCAAGACCGATCACCCGGAACCCGAAAGTGAGACCAAACCATGACTCGAAGGCCACGGTTCAGCCACGGCAAGGACAGCAGCGCCGTAGCTTCTGTCCTCTTCAAACGTTGGCCTGTTCGTCGTTTGCTTTTTCCCGTTCTTTGAGCCGTTGAACCCCAATCTTTTTAGCATCTTTTGGTACTATTTTAGTATGTAATTTAATTGTTTAGGACCTTCATTTCAGGTCTGAGTGGTGGTGGAAAATAGCTTGAGAATTTGGATTTTTTAACGAAACAAGGTGAGTGAACGGTTTAATAACCGATGAGGTTTAGAGAAATCTAAGGCTCTTACCGTATCTTGTTTGCATCCATATATTTAAATATAATATTCTGAAATGTTAGGATGAGAATGGATTTTTAGAAACACCGAAAATCAATTGGGAGAAAATAATTTTCGGTTAGAACTAGTTTAGGCTTTTTCGGTGGATTTTGATGCTTTTAGTTTCAAATATTTTCTGAATGTTAAGGGACTTAATTCTGGAATTTTTGGAAGTTATTTAGGTTCATTTTCCATGAGCTTTGAGTTAGGAAGTGTAAAAGTGCATATTACGGTATTTCGGCAGTTTTCTTGTTTTAGGAAACTTTGAGAATTTTATTGTTATATATTTGGGCTAATGTAATTAAATGTTACATATTGATTTTGAATTAACATTATCATGTGTATAATGTTGTTTGTGATGATATTGATGACCGGTTCGAATATTCTTACTAGTGTTGAGGCTACGAGCTCAACACTTAGTCATTTTAGTTATGGAAAAGTCCATAACCGAGTACTAATGATCATTGCTTGTTTGAATGATTCATTAGGAGATTATTAGTTATAGTTAAGGCTATAACCAAGAACTAAGAAGTGATAGTAGTCCCGAGGGACCGCTTCTTAGTGATTTGTGAATTATATTTTTTGTTACGTTAAAGAATGTTAGTTGTTCGGGATATTAGTAAAGATTTTGAGAGTATATGTAACGTCCCGTTACTTTTAGAGGTAAATTTTTTTTTTATTTTATTAATTTATTTTTTTTATTTTTTTTAAAGCTTTTAAAATTAGTTAAAATTACTAATTTCAGTTTTATTAGTTATTTCCGTCCGAAAATCCTTTTTATCGTTTTAATTCGTTTCGGTGACTCTAATAATTATTAACGGGCCTATTAATAATTATTAGACACCTTTAGATTTATTTAAGACCGTCGGTTTTCGTTTTATAAGCAAAAGGTCAAAAAGGGCAAAACCGTAATTACCCAAACCCTAAAATATCTAGATATTTTTTTTTTACTATCTTCTTTTAACTTAATCATTAAGCAAAAACCACACTTCATCTTTCTTCTCTTCTTCTCTCATGGCCGTGGGTCATCAATGGTGGGAGAGAAAATTTCTTGGGTTTTCTTCGTTTCTCGACCGTTTTCGATGAGGTCAGTTGCGTTGGATTGGTAGGGACGAGGGCTACCTATCCAACCTAGCTTTTCGAAGTTTCTCGTTCCCTAAGGGAAGTCCCAAAAAGTAAGTTTTCAAAACTTTTTAGGTGGTTTTGTTCGTTTTTTATTATAAATGAGATTTGAAGTTGAAATCATGAATTTCTATCATGAAAAATGACGATTTTGAGCCCGGATTTTTGAAAAACACTATTCACCCGAAAACACTATTCACCCGAAAACACTATTCATCCGAAAATGCAAACTTGTTCTCATATTAGATATGAGTTGTAATATGTTGTGCAATTGGTGAATTGTAGGTTTGTAATTGTCGTGTGGATTCGACTTGATTCCTTGGATACTCGTCTTAAAACCTAAGGTGAGTTTAAAAGGGAAGTTAGTACTTTTATGAATTTAGTTTCATTATGTAATTGTTTATCAATGTTAAGAGGGGGTTAACTTCTTAGGATTATAGTTTGGTTAGAGACTTTAATTCGGAAGTGTGTGTGGAGAAAGTTGGACTTATGGTTAGTTCGATGATTAGAGATCATCGGAGAGGTTTGAAAGTATGGTAATGTGATTTGGAGATGTTAGATGAAAGTGAGAATGGAAGTTACTTCGTTGGTTTTGAAAGTTACTTTGATGAATTTGGAAGTAAAGTAATTAGAAGATGCACTTGAGTGATAACTCGTGTATTCTAGTTAGTTAGGTTTCTATTTAACTTAGTAGACTTCTTCGGAGTTTAGCTAACTTATTGGAGACCTAGGGCACAATGATTCACACATGATAGTATGTTGATTCGATCTATACGTATCATGGTATGATGAATTTGTGGGAACTTTGAGCACTTAGTAACTAGCACATGATAGTATGTTGATTTCGATCCATACGTAGTCATGGTGTGATGTTGGTACTTTGGTTTGTAACTAGCACATGATAGTATGTCGATTTCGATCCATACATATCATGTTGCGAAATGGTGAAATTCCTGATACCTATGGTGAAATTCCTGATACCTATGGTGAAATTCCTGATATCTATATGGTGAAATTCCTGATATCTATATGGTGAAATTCCTGATACCTATGGTGAAATTCCTGATACCTATATGGTGAAATTCCTGATACCTATGGTGAAATTCCTGATACCTATATGGTGAAATTCCTGATATCTATATGGTGAAATTCCTGATATCTATATGGTGAAATTCCTGATACCTATGGTGAAATTCCTGATACCTATGGTGAAATTCCTGATATCTATATGGTGAAATTCCTGATACCTATGGTGAAATTCCTGATACCTATATGGTGAAATTCCTGATACCTATGGTGAAATTCCTGATATCCGGTATGGTGAAACTCCTGATATCCGATGATTGAGATATGGTACATGGTAGTACGTGGATTCGGATCCGTACGTACCATGGTATTATGATCTATGATACGGCACATGATAGTATGTCGATTCGGATCCATATGTATCATGGTGTGATGGTTGTGACATGGTATGACCGTACGTGGTATGTTGATTTCGATCCATACAATAGCACGATACGATGAAACTTGTTTGGTAATAAAGATAGTTAATGTTATTTTTACCTATTCTTTAGAAACGTGTAGTGAGACTTAGTTGTGAATGTTAATTTTACTTTAAGTCTTTATTTTCCATCTCATGGTATTGAATGACGAATACGGGTAGTATGATACTATCATATGTATACATGGAAATTGGAATGTGGTTATGGGTAATAATGAACATTTAGGCCTTTGGACACGATTTCTGGTATGAGATTTAGTTCATAGGATTACTTGCTTTCATTTTACTCTCACTAGCATTGTTTGCTAATGGTGCTACACCACAATATTTTCAGGTGAACCCCGTCCTAAGAAGCAAGGTAGAGGAAATGGTGTCGCTTGACTGGCCGAGGTGGTGTAAGGACAATATTAAACACTTTTGAAGCATTAGTAGTAATGCTTGTAAATCATATACTTTTTACATACTTGTGTCATTTTGAGCCCGTGAAGGGTGTATGTGTAAAGTATTTTGATGTTTTTATGATTAAACTTTACTTTGGAATGTGCATTCCCGATTTATAGCTTTCTCTGGACTTTGGGTTGTAAAACAGGTTTTGATTATTCGACTTTTAAACGAACCCATGCCGTTTTTCTTTAAAAATTAAGTCTTCCGCTGTGCATTTGAATTTAAAGAATTTAATGGAAAATCGGGCCGTTACAGTATATGATTGAGATGTCTTGGGTAAGAAACTTGTAACATCCCGTTATTTTTTGAGTGATTTTTTTTTTTTAATTTAATATTTTCATTTATTTATTCATTTATTTTAATCGAAGTATTTAGTTTAATTTTAGAATTAGTAATTTAGAATTTAGTAGTTAATTTCGTTCGAAAACCTTTTTAATCGTTTTATTAGCTTACATTAGTTTTGGTCGTATTAAAAATTATTAGCGGGCCCATTATTTATTTTTAAATACTTTTAAGATAGATTAGAAGTAGTTAAGTTGAATTGGAATTAGAAACGTGAAATAACGAGCACTCGGAACAAGCTTTCTTAAAGAAAATAAGAGGAGAGGCAATTTCATCTTTTACCAAAATTTCTTTATATATATCTACTTCATATTTTGCAAGGATAATGATAAAAAAATAAAGAAAGGAAAAGTGAAAAAGAAGCCCCAAACCCGTAGCTAAAGAGAAAAAAAAGAGAAGAGAAAGAAAGTATCGCCCCGGCTTCATTTCTCGACCGTTTTCATTGTGCCTTAGCTCGTTGGAAAGCTCTCAAGACGTACTTTCTACCCATCCCAACAATCGATCCAATCCATTAAAGATCCAGGAGATAAAAGGTGAGGAAGAAATGGGTTTTTGGGTTTTCTTTTTTTCCAATCTTGTATGAAAGCCTTGATTTGTTTTTCCCAGGTGTTGTTTGTGAATTTTAGTTAGGAAAAATCACTTTGGATGAGGTTGTTGTCTTGGACCTAAACCTGAGCCCCTCATTCCCTTGTATGGCCGAGAGCTCCATAGGGCTTATTCCCGAGTTTTTTCGTTGATTTATGCGTTTAGATATCGTTTGCTCGATTTTTGGTTAATTAATGATTGTTAGGTGTAATTGATAGTAGGATTGTGATTGATCGCGTGGATTTGATCTCGACATATTGGGAAGCTTGACTACAAATCCAAGGTGAGTTTAAAATGGAAGTTAGTAATTTTATGAATTAAGTTTCATTACGATTTTTTTGATCGAGGATAAGTGACAAAACCATCTCCTAGGAGTAAATACTTTGGTTGGTGACTTTAGACTCGGAAGTGAGCGGAGGGGCTTGGGAGTTCTAGTGAATTTGGGTGAATAAGGTAAGTTTGAGTGTGTTTGGAAATCTAGTAAGATGAATTGGAGATTTTAGATGAAAGTGAAAGTTCAAGGTACTTTGAGAAGTTTTAGATCAAAGTAGCTTAGAGGTTATCCTTAGAAGTATTAAAGATTATAGAGATTTTGAGACAAAGTTGGGAATTGAATTTACTTTAGGTAGTTTTGACTAAAGTAAAGAAAAGGAAATGTTTGGAAGTTAACTCGTGGTTTATGGTAATGGTTTGGAAATTATTCTTGTGATTTAAGGTGATTTACTGTCATTCGTGACATGTTGATGTTAAATCTCGTTTTTTCTTATTGGGAGTTATAAGACTTCGTGGGATTATGACATCAGTGATGATAATGGTTAATGTTTTATGAACTTATTACCTTGTGTGAGTAATAAGGATTGTATTTTATTATGGTAATAATGTGGAGTATGAAGGTTCATATGATAATAAGGTTTGATGTGGATTGTGGTAGAACCGTGGAATATGGAATCATAATGATAGTACGATTGATGTACTCGGGACTTTTGGTAAGAGGCAACACTTTAAGTACAAAAGATAAGCATGTTATTGAGTGTAATTGTAGTATGATTGTACTGTTTGTTAGTTGTTTGTGTTGTGATGCTCAAGTAATGAACCGATTTATAGTTACTATGTGATATGATCTTGGGGTATAACAAGGTCATAGATGAAACATGCTATGAGCGATGTTATACGAGGAGATCGTGATCTTGGGGTATAACAGGGTCATAGATGAAACAAGCTATGAGCGATGTTATACGAGGAGATCGAGATACTTTGTGATGTGATTTGGGGTATAACAGGGTCATAGATGAAACACGCTATGAGCGATGTTATACTTTGTGATGTGATCTTGAGATATAACAGGGTCATAGATGAAACAGGCTATGAGCGATGTTATATGACAAGATTGGCAGATAAATCGAGTTCTTACCATGAGCATCCCAACTGGTTTGTTAGTTGTATGTAAATACATGCTTATCCTTTGTACAGTGTTTGGTTTACGATGGTAATACGTTATGTGGTAAATGTGGCAACTTATAGTAATTTGAGAATTGGTAGTATGTGATATGTGATTTGGTAAGACCGTACGTGTTAGTATGTTGATGTTGATCCATACGGTAACACGTTACGATGATATGTGATTTGGTAAGACTGTACGTGTTAGTATGTTGATGTTGATCCATACGGTAACACGTTACGATGACACTTGATATGGTATTGTGATCTGGTACGAATTTGGTATTAGATGTGGCTCGATATGATTTGGAAATTGGGAAATTGATTGGTGTATGATTATTATGATTTGGAAGTGTAGAATGGGTAGTAAAGAGAAATTTAGAACTTTGGACGCAATTTCCGGTATGGAATTTGGTCCATAGAGTTACTGCTTTCATTTTATTCTCACTAACATTTTTATGCTAATGTTGCTACACTTAACATTTTTCAGGTACATCTTGACGAGGGGGACGTGGTAGAGGAGGTGGCGCCGTATGACTGGTCAAGATGATGGATGGACAGGAACATAGAATCATTTTGGTTTAGCATTTTTGAAATGCTAGTAAAATTTCATCATCCTTCATACTTTATGTTTTGAGCTCGGTAGAGCATTTGTCCAAAATTGTAATTGTCTTATGGTTTTAAAGTTCTTTTAGAATTTTACTTTTAAGCTGGAATGCGCATTCCATTCATTTTATTGCTTTCTCTGAATTGGGTCAATGTAAACAAGTTTTGGTTTATCCAAGTTTTAAACGAATTCATGCCGTTTTTCTTTAAAAATTGAGTATTCCGCTGTTCTTTGAATTTAAAGGATTTTACGGTATCGGGTCGTTACAAAACTAGCGAAAGTTGTCTATCCATGTAAAGTGAGAATTTATCGAATAACCTTGAATATGGAATCAAAGTTAATTGCCTATTCACGTAAATGATTGAGATTGAGTTTAAAGTGACGGTTTGAGTGTAAGAGATTTTGGAAGAGTGATGAGTGCTAGAGACTCGGTTTGAATTGTTAGAGACTATTTAAGACTTCATCTTTGATTAAGTTGTTTTCTCACTGGCTTTAGCCTCACAGTGATATCTATTTTTTTTTCAGGTAACCATGGACTGAGAGGTGGCGGTTTATGAAGTGGAAGAGATTGGAGTTCATGTTATGTCGGCGCCGATTTATTTATTCATTATTTTTTATGAATAAAATACATATTTTTGTTTGAGTTCCATTTGGTTGTCGAGACTTTATTTACATGTTTTGAGTTGTGAGATTTGAGAATATGTTTTTTTTTTATCATTATTTGTTTTAAAAGTTTGAACTCTGGAGTTATTGTTTTGATTTAAGTATTCATTGATTTAGTAAATTTGCATGTTTTTAATAAAGAATATTTATTGAGTTTTCCGCTGTTTTTAAATAAGTATATTTATTACTCTGAAAGGTCGGGTCTTTACATATGGAGTGAGGTTAATTTCCATGAAAAAAGCGAATATATAATGAGATTATATTCGTTTTTTCACGTCATTTAACCTCATTTGTGTATTTATATAATGTTCTATCATCAATTACATGTCACATAAGCCCTCTAATTAATAGTGTCCAAGACGAAAAAACACAGATGAAATGACTAAAACGGAACGAATCGTAAAGTTCAGAGACGAAAAATATAACTTATGAAAGTTTATGAACGAAAATGAAACCTTAGTGAAAGTTTAGGGAAATTAAATAGTATTATACTCTTTAAATAATGAAGATAATTTAATTCATTTCAATTTTCTTGATGATGACTGTTGACATTCAATTATCAATCATCACGTGTGTTGGTCATGGCTTTTGTCGCGAAACAACGGGGTGTCAAGAAAATCAGGCTTAATGGACATTATATAACAAACCGCGGTTGTCGTGGGTGTAAATTTTTGAAAAATACTAGGCAAAAAAATATAATAAAAAATGGATATAATGGGTTGCTTTTACAAGATTGCCTGTAAAAACCTTTATGGACTATAATGTAACGGTAACAATTGTCGACTGTGAATTTCTTTAGAACCGATATAATGGCTTGTAACGGTATCATGATACCGTTACACAACGCTGTTATTTTATAAATTGTCTTGACTCAAGTCGGAAAAAAGGGATGTAATGGAGTTTGTATCCATCATAGAGAGAGGTGTGCTATACTATAACCTAGCAGCTGATAGATGAAGAGTACGGATGAAAAGGACATGGTTGTCGACCAACAACGTTATCGACAATATGCCAACCTGTTGTTGCCGTTGGCAGATGTGTGGTCGAGGCGAACCACATTTTATGCATGCGCAGAAAATCTAAAAATAAGTTGGTTTTTATTTTACTTTAAGAAAAAGAATCAAACAAAGAAGATGAACAGTAATAGTGGGTCCTGTCCTATTAGCAATAAATAATAATTTAAATGGTGTCGTCTTTGTCATGTCAGTAACGTGCTTTTAAATTAAAAATAAAAGGTTGGACTTTTTTTTTTTCTTTTTTTTTTTTTTTCAGATTACATTAAAGTGAAGGAGGGGGACTCGAACCTTCAACTTTAAGGGAAGAGAGTATATGCCTAACCAATTGAGCTATGCTCATGTTGGCAATAAAAGGTTGGACCTTAGAGCTGGAGAAAATACTTAATCAACAAAAAATATATATATATATAACTCCAATAACATAATTTTTAAAAATTTATTAAAATAGTATATTGGTTATAATTTACAAAATTATTGATGTTAACTTTTAAAATTTATTATTTAATTTTTTTTATAGATTGAATAATTATTATCTAAATTAGTTTTTAGGAACTAAAACTTTTATTTTATTACATGTTAATCATGAATTAATTTAAAAATTATAATCTATTTATTAGTTCATTAATTTTTTACCTTAAGTACAATAAATTAGTGAATAAAAAAAATCGTCTATCTTAAATATAAAATTAAAAGTACATAAACGAAAGTGCATATCTAAAATTTACTATTTGTGATTTTTTTTTTTAGCTTTCATCTACTTGTATAAAAGTCTTTTTTATGATAGTATCATATTTAATTAATTTATTTATCCATTCATTTTGAAACTACTAATAATTCTAGAGTATATACGGTTCGTATATAATTATAAATCTAAATTAGACACAAATACATGACTGTATAGAAGTATTGTGGCCAACATTGGATATACATAGGATGTAAGTTATTGATATATTATAGGGCTCTTGTACATATAAGAGAATGAGGTTCAATATTTATAAAATTAGTAGTCCAAAACTTATTTATAAATATAGAAAAAGAAAAACTTAAATTCGTATATATAATATTATAAAATTGTCACTATTTTCGCATAAGTAATCACTGATTCAACATATATGTAATTACTGAATTTACTGTATCAATTGATATTTCGTGCATATAATTACTAATTACCAAATAATTTATCATTGATTACGTTATAAATTATCACTGATCTATTTGATTCACATGAATAAGAGGTTTTAAAAAAATGCTATAAAATTATAGAAAATCTGCTACCCAATGAAATTTCCTATGCACATATAGCTGAAAAAGTCTAATATTTACAAAAATAGCATCCCAAAAAGTTTTTTGCAAAAATAACAACAGAAAAAACTCAAATTCGAGCCTAAAATTTTACAAAATTGCAAGTAGTACGCGGAAGTAATCACTGATTTCGGCATAAGTAATCACTGATTTCGCGCAGAGGTAATCACTGATTTTTACTGATTCATCATATAAAATAATATTTCATGCATGTAATCACGGATTACCTTATAACAGATTTTTTTGATTCACTAGAATAAGTATTCTAAAAAACTGCTTTTTTAAAATTGCTAAGTTTGTAAATATTAAAGAAAATTTTGCTACCTAATGAAAATTTCCTAATAATATTACAGTTTTTAATCCCTTTCCTCTACATCTTTCTTCACTGTCCACATTTCTTTTTTTCTCTCTCCTCCATCCATTTCGTGAGACTCATGCGTTCTCATCTTCTCCTTTATTCCATTATTCATCCATTTTTCTCATAATTTTTAATGATATGACCCAAATTTGGTGTTGGTTAGTTCAAACTAACAAGACCGATGATGGTGGAACCGAACACAAGTGTTTGATGTTAGTTCTTTTCCAAATGGGATTTGATCAAGTAGACTTGTTTTTGTTAAATACATAAAAATAACTAAAATAAATAATGGAGGACGAGAACTTGACTGAAATTTACCCAAAAATTTAAGTTACTTTTTTTACTATTTTATTGCTATAAAGTTTTCCATTTTATACTGTTTATAAAAATTTTATTTAGCTTTCATACTTACATAAAAGTCTTTTTTTTTTTTTACATTTTATATCGATATTTAATTATTTTATTTTTCCAATATTGAATTATTTACTCATTCATATCAAATCACTAATAATTCTAGAGTATATATATAGTTCGTATATAATTATAAATCTAAATTAGTAACAAATACATAATTGTATAAAAATTTGAACGGTCAGTTTTGTAATTTTGAAAAAGTTATAACATTTTAATAATTAATATGTAAGAATATGTCATTTCGATAATTGCCTTTTTTTTAATTGTAAATTTCATAAATAGAAAAAGTTTTCAAAAATATTTTTTTTAAAACTTTCATTATATAAGAAATTTAATCAAAATTGTAAAAACTAAGAAAACTTAAAAATTATTAAATTTTAATTTAATACATCTCAATTAGAAACATAAAAAACGCAATAAGATTGATCATTCAACCATACAAAAAAAAAATTAAAAATAATTAATTTAGTGAAAGTAGAAAAATGTTATTTTTTAAAATAAATCAAATATTTACTATTTTAAAAAATAAGGTAGATAAAGTGCTATTTTGTGTAATTTTTCTTTAATAAACTCTACTTTTAGGTATTAAAAAAACTCTCCAGGTTTAGGGCTCTTAGCTATGGCACGCCTGCACCATGGAATTATGATTTAGAAGGATTTGATACTCTGTTTTATTTCTTACCATTTGGGAATTTAAGTTTGGGCACTCAGGGAAACTTTGTTGTGTTTCTTGCAGGTTTCGGGCAACTAAGGTTATAAGGACTGTCGGTGCCTTATAATTTTAGGTTGCATATTGTTTGTTAAGATTAGTGGAGATATATATTAGATAATGCATTAAACTACATGTGCTTGCATTATTTGACTTTGTTCTTGTGTTAGTATATATGTATCATGAGGATATGTTAAACACTAGGTGTACTTTACATGAACAGGGGGAATGAATAATGAGATATTGTTTAGACTGTGTGAGATTTTGCATTATTTGGTATTATTCATGAATGCTATGATGTATATAAAAGGAAAATGTAAAGACTGCGTGTACTTTGCATGTTTTAGGTGAGATAATGAGATAAGGCTGAGACTACGTGTACTTACATTATTTGTCATTATTCACATGTTGGACTGTAAATAAGAAATGTAAAAGCTACGTGTACTTTGCATGTTCTAGGCGAGATAATAAGATAATGTTGAGACTCTGTGTACTTACATTATCTATCATTACTTGCACGGTGATTTGTAATATATAACTGTGATGACCCGTCACTTTTAAATAAATTAAAATCAGAGAAAACAGCGGAAGTCTTTTAATTTACGAAAAATTGGCGTGGTTTTGTTTGAAAATTGGCATGCCGAAAACCTGTTTACATCCTAATTTTTCAAATCTAATAAAATCACATGGACTTTAAGTCCAAGATCAGGAGTTCAAATATGTATATCATAAAAGCATCGATAAAAGCTCTTATGAGCTAAATACAACATCAAAGTTTTAAAATTTATCAAAATCAAGACATAGACTTTACAACAAAAATGTCCATCTCGAGGTCAGCATCCCTCGATCACGCAGCACCACCTCCTCTCCCTCGACCTCTAGCCAAGGCATTACCTAAATTGGTTGTAATATCATGAGCTAACAAACTAAGCCCAGTGAGAATAATAAGCATAAAAAGTAAAGATAGACCTCAAACTCGCATTTCGATTTGTGTCCAAATAAACTGACACAATCCTCCCTAGAATTCTCCAAAGTCTAGGTCAATCTATTTCATACCTTCCAATTGATGATACTAATTAGCACACTTAGTCTAATTATTCATCCTTTAACCTTTATAACACAATTAACTCCGAAAGTCATTCAAACTCTAGGTAATTTCATTTATACTTTTTAAGGATGATATTACTAATAATCATAGTCAATACTCATCCATCAACATCTTTATGTCAAAGGTAATAAAAGTAAATAAACTTTGCATCATATTTAACATCTCAATTCTCTTTTTCATCAATCATAAATATGAATGCATGAGAGCATCCCGTAGGATTCGCATATGCCCTTATGCATGAGGAGGTGACGTGGTCTATCCCGTAGGATCCATCGTTCATTCACCCTCCTTTTCTTTCTCACTTTCTCTTTTCTTTCAATGATGGTAACGTGGTATATCCCGTAGGACCCATCGTTCCCCCAATCATTTATTTCTCACTTTCACACTTATTTTCCATGATGCGATATGGTATGATGCAATATGATGTTTTATAGCGTAAATAAATAAAGTGCGTAATTAAGATAACCATCACAAACATAAAGTAAATGGCATAAAGTAAAGAACATAAGTAAATGACTTAAAGTAAAATAGATAAGAATCTCGGACGAACGATATGACGATCGAACTCCGGTATCAAATAATAAAATTAGAAACATAACTTAAACGATTAACCTCACTACAAGAAAAACTGTTTTTGGAGTCCCGGCTATAGCGACGAAATTCGCCTCTAAATGTATTTAGCGACGAAATTAGCGACGAAATATTCGATCGCCAAAAAGCGCGTCGCTTGAGAAAAATAGCGATACATTTCGTCGCTAATAGCGACAAAAAAAAAATGGGACGCTAAAATATGTTGACCGTTTTAGCGACGAAATTAGTCGCTGAAATAAGAAATAAAAGACTTATTTTAGAGACACATTTCGTCTCTAATTTTAGCGACGAAGTGTGTCTCTATATTTAGAAGCGAATTGCATCTCTAAAATAGAGACGGAATAGTTATCTATTAAAGTCAACCAATTGACTTTAGCGACGAATTTCATCTCTAAAATAGAGATGGATTAGTTCTCTAATAAAGTCAATTGGTTGACTTTAGCGACAAATTTCGTCTCTAAAGTAGTTAGGGAAAAAAAAATTAATTACATATATAGAGACACATTTCGTCGCTAAATTTTTTGATTTTTTAAAAAAAAATTAATTTTAATAATTAATTCTAAATAAAATTAATTATTTATTAATAATTAATTTTAAATAAAATTTATTATTAAAATTTAATTTTTTTTAAAAACAAATAAAAGATAATAGTAATGAATAAAAATATAAAACATCCAAACAAATATTGTTTATGAAAAAAAAGTATTCCAAAACAATTCTAAATCAAATGTTTAGAGAAAAATTTAAGGAGGGCTCGTATGACTGGAATCGGGATGCCTAGAAGTAGACCCAGGAACCGCAACCGCATTCATGTTCATCCATAACTGCACACGTTCTTCAAAAGCAACCTGCCGAGCATGAAGTTCATCGTCGCGTGCTTGATTGCGGATCTCATTGGCTTCTATCCGTAGGCGCAAGGATTCGTTCTCTCGCCTCAAAGCCTCCGACTCAGCACGTGAAGAACTCGTAGCACGCGGCTGGTTAGCATAAAGCTCCCTCCCGTAAGCGCCAAGACCAGGGACCGAACCATCCGAACGAACACCACCGACTGCAAGAAGGAAAGCATCGCGATGGTTTTCCTGAGTAGGCTGGGACTCTGGAGTGGGCAATAAGGAAGTGAGCTTTTCTTTTACTTTTCCCTACAAAAAGAAGGGAACAAACTATTTGTGAGTAAATAAAAATATATATTATTAATAAATAAATTAAAATTCATGAAAAAAATAAACTAACATGTAATTCTCGCGCCCGATCATCTACATAAGTGACCCCATCGTGACCCTTTGTATGCAGATGGAGAAACAACTCAACCGGGGCTACCTCACTTCCATCCTCAGTCTGTGAAAATGAGAAAGAGAAAAATAAAATATCATGAAAACATTAAATTAATTAAAAACATTAAATATATAAACTAAATAATACATGTACTTACCATGATCTCGTAGTACTCGTCATGGCTGCGAGTCCCACCGGTGTGCATAGCCGGGTTCGCCAGTCGATTGGCTGAATTGATTTGAGAGATGCGCAACTCCTCGGGAGTCTGACTATCCTCTAACAGCTTCAGACGAGCCTCCTCAGTCATCCACAATAGTTTTTCAGCTGGTTTATTCTTCGCCTTACTGATGGTGTCTCTATAACGTTTCCCGCCATTTTGTCCCATGGTTTGTATATGATATCATCAGTGAGATCGCGGGGGATCGTAAAGTGTTTCCGAAAAGAAAACAAAAGTATAAATTTGTTAGAATTTTAAAACACTATAAAAAAATAAAGTTACATAAATTTATATAATTTACCTTCCATGTCTCAAACCAACGTAGTTTGGTGGGAGCAGAAATGTCCTTCCATTTTCCAAACTCTGGGCTCTTCTTGAAAACATCGGTGAAAATTCGAGAAACCCTACCCGATGGATGCAATCTATAAAAAATACACAAAAACATATATAAGTTAAAAAATAATTAATGTATAAAAAATTATTAATTAAAAAAAATAAAAATAAAAAGAAAGTGCACTCACTTATTTTTCGACATCCTCAAGATGACCCCTGTGATAGGCAAGTCGCTCGATGGCAGGGGTGTCGCCGATCCGCCGATGTGGTCGGGACAAGTGGGGTAGGTGTGATGGCCACATGTGTATCCCCTACTGCACTGCACTATCGGATGTGGCAAGAGTATCGAACTCCCGAGAACGGGGTGCATGTCTCCTCGATGTAGACATCTACGATAACATTAACATACAAATTAAAATAAATAAATAACAAACCTTAAATTAAAAAAAGTAAAATACTATTGAATTAAAAATAAATAAATAAAAACATATAAATTACTTAATTAATTAACATTACACTAATTTTACCAATTCAATTAAACTAATAACATACAAATTAATCAATTAATTAAACATATATATTTACATACGTTTTTTTAACTAAATACACTAAAAACATAACAATTAACCCTAATTTTTACAAATTAAGAATTAACATATATAAAATAAACACATTACTTAAACATTAATTTAATTAAATCCATATATGAACAATAAACATACTAATAAACATACTAATAGACAAATGAATATACTAATTAACAATAACATACAATTCAATTAAACTAATTTGACCAATTCAATTACATCAATTAACAATATTAAACTAATTTTACCAATTCAATTAAATCAATTAACAATATTACACTAATTTTACCAATTCAATTAAATCAATTAACAATATTACACTAATTTTACCAATTCAATTAAATCAATTAACAATATTACACTAATTTTACCAATTCAATTAAATCAATTAACAATATTACACTAATTTTACCAATTCAATTAAATCAATTAACAATATTACACTAATTTTACCAATTCAATTAAATCAATTAACAATATTACACTAATTTTACCAATTCAATTAAATCAATTAACAATATTACACTAATTTTACCAATTCAATTAAACTAATTAATATTAATAAAAACATTAAACTCATTAATTTTACAAAATAACATACAAATTAATCAATTAACATACAAATTAGTAAATTAATTAAACATATAAAATTACATACTTTTTTTTATCTAAATACATTAAAAACATACCAATTCAATTAAACTAATTAATATTAATAAAAACATTAAACTCATTAATTTTACAAAATAACATACAAATTAATCAATTAACATACAAATTAGTAAATTAATTAAACATATAAAATTACATACTTTTTTTTTATCTAAATACATTAAAAACATACCAATTCAATTAACACTAATTTCTACAAATTGACAATAAACATACTAATGAATTTGAAATCAATAAATAACATACTTAATTAATTAACATTAAACTAATCAACCCCATCTTTTAACAATTAACATACTAATGAAATTAAAATTTACTAATGAAATTAAACAAACTAACATGTTATTTAATTATAATTTTACCAATTAACATTAACAATAAACTAAGTAAACTAATTTTACCAATTAAATTAAACTAATTAACATTAACAATAACACTAAAGTACATAATTTTACCAATTAACGAAACCAATTAACAATAACATTAAACTAATTAAAGTAATAAAACTAATTAACAATAAAATTACATATATACATTAACAATTAACATTAAGATTAACAATTAATTAACAATTAACCCGAGAAATTGAGAGAAATCACCGTTGATCGATACTTTGACTAAGCGGAGGCAAGCGTGCGTTCGGGGGAAGGAGGAGGGGGTAGGGGGACGGTGGGGGAGGGAGGAGGGGGGAAGGGGGGAAGATTCAGGGGGAGGGAGGAGGGGAAGGGGGAAGATTCAGGGGGAGGGAGGAGGGGGAAGGGGGAAGGTTCAGGGGAGGGAGGCAGGGGAAGGGGAAGGGGGAAGGGGGGGGGGAGGCGGTGGGGGAGGGCGATCGGGTGGGTTTTTGGGAGAGGGGATCGGGAGGGCGGCGGTGGGGGGAGGAGTCGCCGGGTGGGTGGGTTTTTGGGAGAGGGGATCGGGGTGGGAGGCGGTGGGGGAGGGAGTCGCCGGGTGGGTGGGTTTTTGGGAGAAGGGATCGGGGAGGGAGGCGGTGGGGGGAGGGAGGCGGTGGGGGAAGGTTTTGGGAGAGGGGAGAGGGGAGGGAGGCGGTGGGGGAGGGTTTTGGGAGAGGGGATCGGGTAGGGAGGAAGAAAGGATGAATGAGAAGGGAAAAGGGAAAAAGAAAAAGGGAAGTCTTTTTTATATTTTATTTTAGCGACGAACTTAGTCGCTAAAATAAATTAAATTTCCGCCTAAATTTAATGAAAATTTTTAAATGACGCGCCTTTATATTTAGATTAGCGACGAAATTCGTCTCTATATTTTAAAAAATTCGTTCAAACTTATGATATTTAGCGGCCAAATGTGTCTCTAAATGTTGATTATGCTAGAATTTGAACCTATTTTAGCGACGAAATTCGTCTCTAATTTTTGAACATTATATAATTTTTCTTCCAATTAGCGGCTGAAATTCGTCTCTAATTTCGCACATAATATAATTCGTCTCTAATCTCTATATTTTAAAAAATTCGTTCAAACTTATGATTGACATTTTGTAAAAATTTTGATTTATTATTTTGAATAGGTTAATAGATAAGGATCGAAATTGAAATTTAACAAAATAATAAATAAAGATTGAAATTAAAGTTGAAATTTAACAAAATAATAAATAAAGATTGAAATTAAAGTTGAAATTGAAGAAAATAACATAGTTAGAGATGAAATACATCGCTATTATATATGATTTTTTTTTCATTTCTTTTGGTTCCCTTACAAGTTTAACAATTTAAACATCATCATCAAATTCATCAGTGTTGGATCTAGAGCTGTTGTCCTCAGTATCTTGTTCTTCCTCCTCAGAAGGTTTTGGAGATTGATCATCAATGAAAGGGAGATCAATATATAAACCGTCGGGATCAAACAATGTTTCTGTTACGTCATTTAACGGTCGAGCAGTTTCAGAGTTTATTCCTTCGTCTATTTCACGACTCTGCACCTCCTCTTCTTGGAAAGCTACAAAATCCTCGCTGTCTTTATCTGGAAGACTTTCGTCAATGTGACACGGCCGCACTTTACAAACAACTAACCAATTATTGAATTGTCTAGAAGACGGATAAGGTAAAAAATACGTTTGAATCGCTTGTTGTGCCAACACAAATCGATCATTTGTGCGCATTTCCTTTTTCTTATTCACCTCTAAAATATGCAAGTGTGGTATTTTTCGCATTCCACCTCGTCGAATTGTCTCAAACCACGTACAGTTAAATAGTACCGTACGCTTTACACTCCCTCCTGCATAATCAAGCTCAATGATTTCATCAATGACTCCAAAGAAATCTTCTTCACTTTACCAAACACTTGACCCTTGATGCATACGCCGCTTATCTGTTGATCTATTTTGTGAATGAGATTTTGTTTGAAATTTGTAGCCCATCCCTAAATAACCGAGTAAGAGTTGGCAATTCTAGCAGGTCCTTTTGCCAACATTACAATGTGATTGTTTGTAATCGTGTCGTTGGCGAATCAACCTGCATTAAATTTGGTTGAAGAATAACATAATTGCGATTAAGATGAACAAATATAACATGTAATCATACTCACGTAAGCATAGAACCATGAACGAAGTCTCATCAATTATAATCCCCTCGTCGGTTGCGTTCGGTCCCAGGATTTCTTGGTCGCATTTAAAAACTCAACAAATAACCTATTATTGAAAATTATATATTATAAACTTGAAAAGGAAGTAATATAACTCTAAACCATATTATTTTAGTTCTTGCTTACTCGATATAAGGTTCCACCTCCAGGACAATTACACAACACATACGTTTGTGCGATGTGATACTCTTCCTCGTTTAGGGGTCTCCTGCACGGGTTTTCCAATAGTTCCGCCTAATCATTGTAAAAATAGACAAATCGGTTGGATCGACTCCAGAAGGAAGTGAATCTTGAACAAAATTCCGCTTCACTGCTTTTGTATTGTTCGCACTTCTCCTGGTCAAAATAATATGAACGAACGTGGTCGCCTCATGTATTTGGTATGCATTGCATATAGATCCTTCCACTCTAGCCTTGTTTCCTACACTTCTTTTTAGCCTACGTAAATACCTAAGATAAAAAGCAAACAATTAAACCGGAATTTATATACGAGTCGCTAATAAAAATAGTGAAATTATTTACCTCTCAAAAGGATACATCCATCGATATTGAACTGGGCCTCCCAGAGACGCCTCGTACGGTAGATGTATCGGTAGATGCTCCATCGAGTCGAAAAAGGATGGTGGAAACATTCTTTAGAACTGTGTTGAAGACATTGTCGAAAACGTTCTTTTCGATATGCATGACATCTAAATTATGCCTGATCATTAAATCTCCCCAATACGGTAGCTCCCAAAAAATACTCCTTTTTTTCCATCCAGTATTTTTCCCAGCTGCTTTATTCCATGTCTCACCCCCAATCTCTGTAACCATTCGCATGTCAAGCGCATCTAACTGTTGCAATACTTGGTATCCATTAATAACTTCAAGCGGGCCTTGATTTCTTACGATCGCCCTTTATACCAGGTCGATTTTGTTCGATCGAAATGAATGATTGAGAGGTAAGAACCTTCTATGACAGTAAACCAACAAGTTTTTCGACCATGCACCAACGAGAATGCACCGGGTATCGTCCATGCAATGAGGGCATGCAAACTTTCCCGAAGTGCTCCACCCTAACAAATTTAGTTAGGGTAGTATACATTCGTTACGTTAGGCGTAAACCATAAATTTTAATCTAATATAAAATAGTGAAAAATTATAAAATAACGAATGAAGTAATTGAAATACAAATTATTTTACGAACGTCACTGATAACATAGAATATGCCGGGAAGTCACTTATCGTCCAAATAATCACGCTTCGCATCAAGAAATTCGTTTTTGTGAAATATCGTACGTCATAACTCCTTCGTTCCATAAACTACGAGCTCGAGCAATTAATGGTCGAGGTAGACATCAAGCTTCGCTTTGGACTTTTTGGGCCAGGTACAATTACCAGGTTAAGAAAATCACAGGATCTTTCATGCACATCGATGGAGGCAAGTTATACGGCGTCAACATAATTGGCCATGATGAATATTGAGCTCCCGGCCCCCGAAAGGGTTGAACCCGCAGACATAAACCCAATCTAACGTTTCTAATTTCTCGAGCAAATTCAGGATGACAACAATTTAAATGCTTCCACGCCTCGCATCGGAAGGATGTCTCATTACTCCATCATCTTGAGAGTGCTCGTGATGCCACCTCATGTGCGAAGCGATGACTTCGACGCGTACGATCGTTGGAGACGTTGTGTGATCGGTAAGTAAAACATGCGAGTATGCGGAATAAGACTTTTTTTACCTTGTTTGTATCTCGAATGATTGCATATTTTACACATATGAAGACTTGCATCATCACCCCAATATATCATACATCCGTTTGGGCAACAATCAATCTTCTCCAGTAAACCGAGACCCTCCACTAATTTTTTAGTATCATACAAACCGTGCGGCAACGTGTTATTTGCAGGAGCACACCGATGAAACCATTGTGAAATCGAGTTAAAACCTCTTTCTTGGGATATGAAACTCGCCTTGATATTCAATAGTTCCGTCGCGGCAGAGTGAGTTGCGTTACATCACATCCTGGGTACAACGGCCTACTCGCCGATTCTATCATGTGAAACATTCTTTGCGCATCCTGGATTTAAATCTTCGTTTACTAAATTATGAGGATCATCTCCGGTGATAACCGCATCCATCAACTACCATCCTGTTCTAATTGCCCGTCATCGATGTTCAATATTTTCAAATTATCATTCACATTCGAATAGAACCGTGAGTCGCTTCCTTCATTTCGACATGACTAGCCCCCGCATCGTCGTACATTTCTATAGATTCTCCCTGATACACCCAATGATAATAATTATCAACGAAACCACGAGAATACAAGTGTAACTTCACATCATCTTTCGGCAACAACTTCTTATTTTTACACTTTTTGCATGGACATCGTATCTTCTGTCCGTTGTTATAAAAAATAATCGTGGATTCACAGAATTCAACAAACTGTTCGACCCCAGCTACAAAATCATCGTTGAGAAACCCTCCAATCAAACGAACGTACATCCACTCACGCATTTTCTCTTTCTCGGGAAGACGTTTTAATGTAACTTGATTTCATTTAAAGTGATTCTGCATGTCTATTTATAATTTTTCTCATTGCGAATTTTAGCGACCAAATGTGTCTCTAATATAGCGGGAAATATTCCCTTGAAAATATTGGGGGGGAAAATTTCCCGCTTAAATTTAGCGACCTAAATTTGTCTCTAATGAAAGCTAATTAGCGGCTAAATGTGTCCCTATAATAATAATAAAAAATTATGTAAAATAGAGACAAATTTTGTCGCTAATATAGGGACAAATTGTGTCTCTATTATAAGGACTATGATAATTAGCGACTTAAATGTGTCTCTAATATTTCCCGCTAGAAAAAATTAACTTTGAAAATTAGCGACGAAATGTGTCTCTAATATAGCGGGAAAAATTCGCGCCAGAAAAAATTGGGGGGAAAATTTCCCGCCCAACTTTAGCGACGAAATACGTCTCTAAAATTAAAATACATGTAATCTCAGAGACACATTTCGTCGCTAATTTAGGGACAAATTGTGTCTCTAATATAAGGACTATGATAATTAGCGACGAAATGTGTCTCTAATATAGCGGGAAATATGCGCGCCATAAAAAAATGGGGGGAAAATTTCCCGCCCAACTTTAGCGACGAAATGTGTCTCTAAAATTAAAGTTGAAACATGTAATGTCAGAGGCGTAATTTGTCGCTAACATAGGTACAAATTCGAAGGAAGAATTAGCGACGAAATGTGTCTCTAAAATCAATATGAAAACATGTAATTTAGAGACAAACTTCGTCGCTAATGTAAGGACAAAATGAGATAAATAGCGACGAAATATGTCTCTAAATTAAAAAGTGATGTAAAAACAGAGACAAATTTCGTCGCTAAACTAAGCACAAAATGACTTAAATAGCGACGAAATCTGTCTCTAAAATTTTAAAAAAACTCATGGAAAACAGAGACACATTTCGTCGCTAATATAAACACAAAATGAGCTAAATAGCGACGAATTATGTCTCTAAAATTAAAAAAAATCATGTAAAAACAGAGACAAATTTCGTCGCTAATCTAAGCACAAAATGACTTAAATAGAGACGAAATATGTCTCTAAAATTTAAAAAAAAAATCATGGAAAACAGAGACACATTTCGTCGCTAATATAAGCACAAAATGAGCTAAATAGCGACGAATTATGTCTCTAAAATTAAAAAAAAATCATGTAAAAACAGAGACACATTTCGTCGCTATTATAGGGACTAAATTCGTCGCTAAAAGTCAAACTTGCAATTAGCGATAAATTTCGTCGCTAAATAGCGTCACACGCTTTTTGTCGCTAAATTTACGTCGCTATTTCCAGTTTTTCTTGTAGTGCCTATGCCCTCCGGATTCTAAACTTCCAAATAATCCGAGGTTCTATTAACCGTTTTAATTACAAGTTGGATCTTTAACTTCCAATGATCCAAACTTAGTTTCACATCGAACCTAACTTAGAATCTTCTAAGATTCAATACTTTCCTTGAGAATTTCTAAGTTCTCACTTAAAGGATTACTCTTAATCCTAAGGGCACTAACTCACAACCCTCTAATCTTAGGTTCGGATTCTAATCTTAGTTTTCAAACTCTTCAAACCATCATACTTGTCCGCTTTCTATAGCTACTTTAAATACTAATCATTCTCACCTTAGTTAAAAGATGACTTTGCTCCTAAGTCCGAAGGAGCGATCAACCACGAGGTTCAAAAACACCTACAAACGAATTATATCGTAACAATCAATAACTTTACCAACTATCGATTAAACAACGACTAAACAAGCAAAAAGACGAAAATCCACCAAACTTCCCCTTTGAGGCCCTCGGCCCTCTCATCAAAAATGACTCTCGGGTTTGGTTTTTCGGCTTTTTGGCAAATCAAATACGTTTTGAGTTGGTTTTAAGCAAATTCGATAATCTCGATTTCAATGGGTATCGATGATTAGGGTTTTCGAACAATAAGCCCTTTCCCGAATTGAATTTAAATAAACATTCATTCATTAATTTCTAACCCATTTTCAATCCCAAAAGGGTAAATTTCAAACGGGAAGGGTTTCGACTGAAACTCGGTTTTAGGGTTATAGAATAGTTTCCAAAAACACTTAAAACTACTCCCGAATTGACAAACACCGAGTTCCACTGCAAGAAATCGAAAGAAAACAAGTAAAACTCCATTAAAACACTATTTGGAGTTAGGGTTTGAAACTTCACTTACCGAGAACTCCTAGGATCTCGAGAGAAACGGACGATGGGTAGGTGGAAAATGATCCTTGACCCGAGGGCTTTCTGATTTATCTAAGCTTGAGTCGATCCGTCAAGAAACGAACGAAATCGAATTTTCTTTTCCTCTTCTTGGAGCTCACGGGTTTGAAGGATAAAAAATGGAGGTTTTTTGGTCAATTTTGAGTCAAAGATGATATAAAGAAGATGAAGCAAATAGTGATTTTAGATATTTTGCAAATTGGGTAATTACGGTTTTGCCCTTTTAAGACTTTTGGCTTAAAAACGATTCCCGAACATCTCAAACTATCCCAATGGTGATTAATAATTATTAATTGGCCCGTTAATAATTATTAATACCATTAAAACGTATTTAAATAAATAAAGCCATTAAAATGAATTAAAATGAAATAAATTACTAAATTCTAATTTAATAATAAATAAATGAACTTTAATTACTTAAATTAAATAAAATAAATAAAAGTTTTTTTTTATCACAAAATAACGGGACGTTACAATAACATTGAGACTGCGTGTACTTAGCATGTACTTGTTTAAGGTTCGAAAATTTAAATTGTTATGATTTAGTATGCGACATGAGATCATGAGTTGAAAGAAACTTGACTACTTTTTAGTGTTGAATGCCCTAGTCTTTATTGGGAGATGTGTGAGATGTTGTTTGAGGTTATGTTTTGGGTAGTCAAGAGTTAGTAAGGTCTTTAGACATAAATCTGGATTCGGATTTGAGATATAAAGTTACTTTATTTTTCGTTTATCTTCACAGGGTGTTTTTCGCTCATGATACTACTTTTTAGGTGCGAGACGTGGTCACAGTCATGGTCTGTTAGAGTGAATAGGAATTTAGAGGATAATTAGTTTATTTTAGGACTTTTAATTTTACTTTTATGTTTGTTATTTTCCCAACGAGTCATGTAATGACACATATACTTACTTTCTCTATATAATGAAATATTTACCTCAGCACTATTAATACCGAGCCTTTGCCTTTGCCATTTTCACTTTTCTTTTTCTCTCTTCCTCTCAAATTCACATGCTATCAGAGCATTAGGTTCTTAATTTTTTCTTTCAATGGCTTTCAATTTTGATCCTGGTATTTATCCCATCCTTTTTCTTTAGATCAGCATCGGAAAAAAAAATATGGAGTAAATTTCATTGTTCTGGGAAATGAGTTTTGTCTTAAAAACTTTACTTCTTCACGAGGGCTCTTCTTCCCTGTGACGACCCGACTCCTTTTAAACACATTAAAACATAACGCAACGAAAGACTTTATTTTTAAGAAAAATTCGCGTGGTTCTATTTGAAAAACAGACTAACCAAAAACATGTTTTACATGGTTCATAACAGAGAAAGCAGGAAATGCGCATGTCCAAATTAAATGAAGTTTAAAACAACAACATGCAAGTTTAAGTATGAAATCACGCTCTCTTGAGCTCAAAACACAAAGTACATAAGTTTACAAAACGACATCAAATAACTAGCATTCGTCAATGCTGCTAGTCCATGTCCAAAATATCATCCCGATCAGTCAAACAGCACCACGACCTCTAGCCTGTCCTCTATCACGAGGCGCACATGAAAAATTTGCAGTGTAGCAACATTATCATAGAGCTAGTGAGAATAAAGTGGAAGTAAGTGAGTCTATTGACCGAAGTCCTCATCGGAAATAGTGTCCAACATCCTACCAAGCTCCTTACTAACAGTTTATATCCTCCAAAGTACTAAGTACACAATGAGAGTAAAAGGTAAACCGATTTCTAAATCATTCACCATCAAAGCTCGACATTCTAGGAAGTAGGTAAAAGATAAATATAACTAGAATCGGCTTTAACAACACATTTCAAGTAAATACTTAAATTACCACACCATGTATCACAACGTTAAACACTTTCTCACGTATCACAACGCCAATCACATATTACCATACCACGTATCGCAACGCCAATCACAAGTATCAATCTGCGTATCACAACGCCAATCACAAGTACCATATCGCATATCACAACGTCAATCACAAGTACCACACCGCGTATCACAACACCAATCACAAGTATCACATCGCGTATCATAACGCCAATCACCAGTACCACACCGCGTATCACAACGCCAATCACAAGTATCGTATCACCACGTCACGTGTATTACACCCCTCTAGGTAGTACAAAGTAGCAAATCTCATTACTATAAATGTTACAGTCGTTGCATATTACCACGCCGCGTGTACTACACCCCTCTGGGTAGTACAAAGTAGCAAATCCCATTGCTATAAATGTTACAAGTCACATCGTTCCGCACTTTTGTTATCACACTTCGTATCACAACGCCACACCAATTCTAATACCAGCACGCCTTCTAAACTAGGTAACAAATTACTAAAAGAGCGCCTAAACAAACAAGGGCTACCCTGTAAAGACCCGACTCTTTTAAATAGAATTAAATAATAAACGCAAGCGGAAGACTTGAAATAATAATAGAAAACCTGAAATTCGATAAACCATCCTTTCATTTCAAAATAAAACCCAAAATCCTTAAAACATTCAAATATGGGAAGCGCTTCCTTTTTTAAGTTCAAACCATAAAGTAAGTTATCACGTAAATCCATAAAATGCATAAGGACAAGTAACGTAAAAAGTAATGCTCAAAAGAGCTCAACAAAATCCATTAGAAACGATATGAAATAAGGAAAGTAAGTCCATGGACTACACTGACTCAAGTCCATCCATCATCATCGATCTGCTACTCACGCTGCACCAGCTCCACGAGCACGACCGCATCCCGTACCTGAAAGTGTAATATAATGAGCGGGAAACCCAGTGAAGATAAATTGAATAGAAAGTAACTTTAGAACATCAAATCCAATCCGGATTTGTGTCTAACGAATCCTACTGTCTCTTAACTACCCAGTAATACTTCAGAAAGCAAGGTTATGCAGTACTTCCGAGGATAAAAGGGTAAGAAACACAGTTACAGATTACATATATAGTCAGGTTCCCAACTCCAAATAATCAGGGCATAATCATAGGATAACACTTTTAGGATAAATTATAGAACAAATTAAGCTCCCAAAGTCTTAACTAATAATAAGAACAAGTTCATAGAACCAAGAACATAGGGTTTAGAATTTAGAACATAGAACGTAGATCATATAGCATAGAACATGGAATGTAGAACTAGAACATAGAACAAGTGAATAATGTCAGATGGTGCAGCTCACGTAGTCTATGTACGATCCCATTATCTCACTCCAATATCAAGTAAAGCTCACGAAGCCTTTACTTTCTTATCAAGAACCAATGCTCGCTCACGTAATCGATGCATTATAGAACAAATCAAATGCTAGCTCACGTAGTCTAGGCTTTATAGAACATAGAACATGTAATATAGAACAGGAACATAGAACATGTGAATAATGTCAGATGGTGCTAGCTCACGTAGTCTATGCACGATCCCATTATCTCACTTCCAATATCAAGTAAAGCTCACGAAGCCTTTACTTTCTTATCAAGAACTGATGCTCGCTCACGTAGTCGATGCATCATAGAACAGAACCTCCTGGGTGAATAACGTCAGATGGTGCAGCTCACGTAGTCAATGCACGATCCCGTTATCTCACCAATGACATGCAAAGCTCACGTAGTCTAAGTTGTCTAGAATGTATATGTATCATAGCAATTATGAATAATACCAGATAATACTAGCTCACACAACTAAATATTATCTCATTATTCATCTCCTCTGTTAATGCAGCTCACGTAGTCAATGCATACCTCATGATACATATACCGAACCATGAATAATACCAGAAAATGCAAGCACACGTAGTCCATGCATTATCTCATTATTCATCACCAAACAAACAAGTGTGATAGTATAGAATCAGAAATTCGAGAACAAAAAATAAACAGAGAACCAATTTCAGAACCACTAAGTAAGTAACAGTAATTGGAAAAGAGAACGAGTATCATTGATTAAGAGCGTAAACACGTATGGGCTCATAAGCACATGCATATAACTTAATCACGATAATCCTGTAAAATTGAATAAATGTACTATAGATCCCATGCTAGAATACCCAGTCTCAGTAAGAGCTCAATGTAATCAGAAAACATCGATATCGTAAGTAGTTTCCAAGAGCATAATATAACCATTGCTGGGAAGGCCCAGTCTCAGTCTCAGTAAGAGTTAAATTAATCAGGAAAATCTCGATAACTAAATGAAAACTTCCAAGAGCACATGGTAAACATTCTTTAGGCGATAACCGAAGTAAACCCAATGGTTCATGCTTAAACTTCCAAGAATTGTAAATCCATAATTCCCCATATTAAATCTATACTCCCGATTCCTATACATTCACGAAATTACCATGCTTGAATTCACTTAAATCCAATTTAACTTAACTCCCGAATCATACAAATCGTTCAAGTATTTGATTTCTAAATTTACTGTAAAATTCTATTCATCCTCACCTTTGAAGATTAGCAACAAGCGATAAATTAAGGACCGGCCTCTGATTAAGAAAAATCAATGTCCCTAAAGTTGCCCGACACTTGGAAAATAATTAATTACAAATAATTAGCGAGAGAACCGGACCAAAATAGCGAGAACCGACTCCAATTGCAAGAAAAATAAGTTGAACCAGACTGAACCGGTTCAGGTGAACCGGCCATCCGGTTCAACTGAATTGTTTCTTCACCAAAAGAACTCCACGGATGCGGCTGACGGGAAGAAAAACGCAATCTCTCACCTTTCTGTTTTTCGGTGACTTTCAGGGCGTCTAGGGGTGATTTCTGACAAGGAGATCGGATGGGGAGTAGCTTAAATATGAATGGTTCTGAGAAATGACGAACACGAGCTCCCAATCTTCAAGGAAATCAATGGTTTCCGGCGAAACCACAACTGCTGCTACTCGTAAAATAAGAGGAAAAATTAGCTAGAAGTTTACTCAAGCTGTTCGATTGAAAACCCAAAACAAAACCTGAACCATTACCTCTTCAAAACTGAAAAGAGAACACTTCAAAGCCATGTTTTCCGGTGAGCTTCAATCCCAGATTCTGACAACTTTTCGGGGTTGATTCGCTGAGCTCAACCCCGAAAAGTTGTCAGAATCTACGTTAGGTGTTTGTGTTGCACGTGAGGGGCTCTCTTTTGACAGAATGGGGGAAAGAAACCGGTGAGTTTACAAGCTTCATAGTCGAGCTTCCATGGCTTATCAGCGACAGCAGAGTGGTGGTCAAATGGTGGCGTTATGGTGGAGTTTTCTTACAAACAACGGTGGAGGTGGCGACGTGGGAAGAAACTCACGGTGGTGAAATGGGAAAAAGAAAAAAAAAAGAGATGGAAGGGGGGTGTGCGACGCTATAGCTGAGGAGAGAAGGAAGAAATTGTTTTCCTTTATATATTAAATTTCTTTTTGGGAAATACCCTATAGGTCCCAAAACCCTAAATTTTAGGAATGACCAATGATGAGGGCCCACTTGTATACAAACTATTCTTATAATAATAAAATTAGCCAATCATTTAATTAAATCTTAAATTTAACTATAACTAACTATTCTATTCTAATTTAAATAACAACTAAATAATTATGAATTCTAATATAAATAAAGTAAATAAGAGTTAAATAATTAAATAAATAAATAAAAATAATAATAAATAATTTTAAAAAAAAAATTACCATGAAATTACGGGACGTTACATACCCCCTCTTCTTCCCTCCTTGGAAGTCTCGGTCTTAAAACAACTCTTACCAACTTTTCTCTAAAGTTATTTCAATTTTCGTAACCTCCCATAAACCAACTCAAACTACAAAAACTTGCTAAACATCAAAACTTATAATCTCGCTCCCAAAAGTTTGATTCCAACCAAAGATGAGAGTTTCATCTATTGCACTTTCCTTAACCCAAATCTACTCCCAACATCATTTACCCTTATAACCAAGTATATTGCTTAACCTCCATCAAACTAAATCGTCAAGAAAGTCGAATCCATAAAAACACCCAAATCCACTAACTCACCTTGACAAAGTAGACAACTCCCTACGAGCCGGAGGGTCGATCAAGCGAACGGTTTTCAAAACCTACAATTAAATTACATCTAACATAATTAATATACTAAACACCAAATAAGTACACAAAAACAAGACAAAATTTCCGGGCTAGAACACATCTTTGGGCCGAAAACAGGGGCTGCTATAAAGGGGCTGTTTTGGGGCCTTTTTGGGAGGTGTTTTGGCTTGAGGATGATGATTTGAGAGGTGTTTAGTTGGGTTTTCGGTTTAGTAATTATTGGGTAATATTTTCCTAGGTGTTGGATTTTGTTTCCTCTCAAATAAGTCAAGGAAAAGGCTCAATCACCTCCTTCATTTTCGGCCATGGTGGTGATCTTGGGCAACTTTGGGTTCAAGAAAAAGTTCAAGGAAAAGTGGTGGAAATGGTATGGGTAGGTTCAATTTACTTTGAAATTTCAAGTTCCATTCATGGAACCTTGAAATTTCAAATGAATCTAAGAACAAAACACAAAAGTCATTCAAATCTAAAAATGAAACCTATAAACAAATTTACCTCTAGGAGCTTCTAAAACAAAGATCTTGCTTCCAAACCTTAGGGAAAAGTTTTCCCACGTTAATACCAAACCAACGCAACGAAAATCGCTCAAAACGGTTGAGAAATGAGAGAGAAAACACCATTTTTCTCTAGGTTTTTGGGTTTACCCGAGAATGAAGAAGGAGAAGAGGTATTTTCTTTCTTTGTCTCAAAATGAAGAATGAAGAAGATGAGGATGAGTGGTCTACTTTTGAAGAGGTAGAAATTTCTTGCTAAAAGGTCATTCATTTCTTTTCTATCTTTTAAAAAGTAACTCATGCATTTAGTAAACACTATTTACCTCTTGATATTAACTATGTACAATTAAACTAGCTAACGGTGATTAATAATTGACCTGTTAATAATCATTAATGCTTGGGATCTTAAATTATGTTTCTAACGGAAATAAAAAAAAGTCTACAAATAAGTAAAGCTTCTAAGTTCTAAATTATTATTTCTAAAATTAAATTAAATACTTTACTTTAAAATAAAATTAAAAAAAATTGTCTCAAAAAGTAACGGGACGTTACATTCCCAAATGGCTCAGCATCAATTTTTCTTGTTTTATCTTTCCTTTTGTACTTTTTCCCTTCCTTTTCAAACAAATCCTCTTTTATTCCATAGTCAAATCCATGGTAATAATTTAAAAAAAAATCAGATTAAATCATTAGATCTAAAATCCCTCTTCTCATGTCTTCTTCTTCTTCTCTCTTTATTATTTTATCTTATCAGATCCCCTTTTCTTTTCTCCTTCAAACAAACCTCAAAATCACTTTAAATCAATGGTACCAATCCATGAAAACATAGTCACCGCTAGACGAGCAAAAATCAGACGGAGGAGTCACTGTGTCTATGAGGCTTCAAAACTCCTGGTTGAGTTCTTATAATGAAGTAATGGTAGTCTCTTCTTTATTTGGGTTCAAAAAGCCTAATCTATCTTCTTCTTTGTTATATCTGAAATAAAGCTTTTGATAATGTCGATTTTCTTTGTCTTTCTCTCAAACCCTTCATCATCAGTTCTTAATCTCCACCGTAATTTTTCCCTCAAATGAATCTAATCATTTTTCTTGTTTTCATTTTTTTTTCCAGATCTCCTTTCCCTTTTTATTTTTCTCTTTAGCTCAGCGCTGAAATTAAAAAAATAGTCAGATCCAGATCTAAACCATCTTTATCCATCCCAACAATTTTTTTTATGATTTTAGGATATTCATAATGTCTTATGATTAAGGATTTATTTCATTCGGTTATGATTTTCTCTATATTTTTCTCTGATTTGAACCCATGGATATATTTTCTCTCTCAAGTTTTCTTTAATTTTTATTGATTTTCATCCTACCTTCAAGTTTTGGAAATGTCAGATCTACTTTGATATCTCTTTTTTTTTTTTTTAAATTTTCCTATCTCTGCAATTTTTAGTGAGAAATTGACATATGACCTCCCCATATTTCTCTAAAATTTCCCCTGATCAAGAGTTTCTTTTGTTATTTTTCAACTCTCATCTTAATCTTCCTCAGGTTAGCTTTGTATATTTACTTGTTAGATGCCCCTTTTGAATTGAACATTAAAAAAATAAAAAATAATAAAAGATCACTGAGTAGATGTTCTATCTTTTTCCCTTTCTTTTCCATGCTTTTGCAAAACCACCCTCCTTTATCCTCTCCATCTTTTTAATTTCTAACAAATCACATCACTCTCACTAATCCCCTATTTCTAATTTGATCTCTTTCAATCCCAAAATATTGAGTTTGAGAAGGCATATGCGTTTTCCTACATCCCTCTATTTTTATTTACTTTTCCAACATATCTCATTTTTTTATTGTCTTTCTAATTTGCCCATCTGATCTCTTTCATTCCTTTGTCTCTATTTTATTTTTATTTTTCATATATTGAAGAGCTAATTTCTTTTCATGGACCTACTCCTTTTTATTTCAGTTTTCTTCCTTTAATCATGAATCCAGAAGTTAAACATATTTATGAAGTTGTGCAAATAGCATTTGAAAGGTTCTTCTTTTAGCTCGAGCACTGGTAGATATTATTACCAAGCTTAATCTATCTCCAAGCTCACGGATCTTCACAAGACCATTTTTCGTGCGGGGGATGTTATAGTGAATAGAAATTTAGAGGATAACTAGTTTATTTTAGAACTTTTAATTTTACTTTTATGTTTGTTATTTTCTCAACGAGTCATGTAATGACACATTTATTACTTTCTCTATATAATGAAATATTTACCTCAACATTATTAATGTTGAGCATTTGCTGTTTTCACCTTTTCTTTTCTCTCCTCCTCTCAAATTCACATGGTCGTGGAGCTGGTGCAGCTTAATCGCAGACGAATGATGATGAGATGGACTAGAGATATTAATAAGTCCATGGACTAATTATGTTTAGTTGTTTTTTTTTAAAACACTTGGTTTGTTGAACTCATGTAAGCGTTTTGTTGATTTTGAACTACCTTATATTTTGGATTTATGGAATTGTCATCTGTTGGATATTTTGAATTAAATTCAAAGTTTAAAGGGATGCACATCCCATTTTCTCAAATTATTATGGGCTTATTCATAATTCCCTGAAAATGAGTTATTTACAGAACCTAAAGTGGATAAATCCAGGAAGAACATGGGTAATTTTACACTTATAACTTTGATTTAGTTGAAATTAGTGTAAGTTTAGAATAGCCTTTCTTTTTTTGTTAATTCTTGCAATTCTGTAAATAAGCTTTGGTTAGCTCTTTTCTTCCATAATTCATGCTGCATTAACTTTCTAAGATTTAGCTTGCTAAAATACAACTTTTTTTAGCTAAGAGTGCTCTCAGTCTAGACTATTCGAGTACAAGAAGTGTTGTTGCTGAGGCAGCTAGAAAAGAAATGATTAAAGATATTTTATCACTGCAAGCTGTGTTAGACAAGACTACCAGCCATCACTGTTTGCTACAGTGATCCGTGCGTGTAGAAGGCGCTTTGTCAGCCAGAAAGTGTCCTAATGATATTTTTGGAGGGAAAAAGGTGATACCAAGCCGAGTATAAAAACTTTCCCTCGTAAATAAGAAGATAGGACGGCAGAGAAGAAAAATGAAGTAGATGAAGAACCAGTGCAAGTTTTAAGATTTTGAGTAGTGTAATAATTGTATTTTCTTCTTCAGACTGAATAACTTTACTTTTGACATGTATAACTTTGTAGTTTTAGCTCCGATGAGCTAAAAACCTTGTGGTGTTGTGCTATAAGGCAGGGTTGGGATAATCGGCATGTTAATAGAGATATTGAATGCATAATCTGATTTTGTGATGTTGTTGCTTCTCATCCTTATTCTCTTTAAATCTAGGTGAGAACTTAGTTAGAGGAGCCTAAGCTTGTATTGAGAAATATTAGGGTTAGCATCTTAAGCCAACAACTAATCTATGATTTTAGTTTAGAGATAAATCAGAATCATAGGTGAAGAAATATCTGAATATGGGTTAAAAGAAGTAGGAGCATTACTTTAGCAAATGAATTTAGAGATAAATCTAACGCTGAAATATTGTATCAGTGAACATTTAAGAGAATCGGAACACTACCTCTTGTAACTTACTTCAATTATCATGTATGAAATCTGTTTTGCACTAGAAATCTCTAAGTGACACAAGTAACTTAAGCCAATAAATCCCATCTCTGTACCTCAGCACAACATCCTTTATTCATCTCAATCTACACTCAGTGATAGATCCGTTTACTTGTTTTCTACATTTATCTTGCAATCTACTGGTTTATCATTCTCTTTTATTGATACGATTTTACACCAAGTCACAAAACTATCCTGGTGGGACATGACACTCACTCACCACTACTATTACTTATTTACCATGTTCACTTGCATGTCATCCATCTTCCATCTAATTTAATCACATCACCATTTTTACCAACAATTTTTAGGCGCCGTTGCTGGGAATAGTTTTTGCAACTGGTGTACTTTCAGTTATTTAAGAAGCTTTGTTACCAAAGGGATTGTCTTATCTTTGTATGTTGTTTTTCTGATCTCAATTTTATGAGTGTTGAAGGGAGTATTCATTCATTCAGAAGAAGAGTGTTACCCATATGATTCAGAAATAGAATGACCTTTTTGAAGAAGGAGACTGAATAGCCAAGCCAGAATAGAAGCAGCCATGGAAAATAATAACATACCGCCTCCATAAAATTTGAGAATAGGAGCACATGAACCACAACGGGAAAGAGGAGAAGTTCTGCAAGCAGTGAGATATGTTGAAGATAGTCACCGAGTTATTCGTGAATTTGCTCGTCCTAATTTAGAAGGATTGGGACCCACGATTGTATGACCTAATTTGGACACAAACATATTTAAGTTTAAGCCAGTAATCTTTTCAATGCTTAACTCAATCGGAAAATTCGGAGGAGGGGCGCATGAAGACCTTCACAATCATATTAAATTGTATTAACAATTGTGCAATTCGTTTCGGGTGTATCAGATGAAACCTTTTTGGTGTCTTTGTTTCTCTGCTCACTTAAAGGCAAAGACAATACATGTTTGATGTCAATGGGCGCTGACTCAATCTATTATTGGCCAGATCTAGTTGATAAATTTCTCACAAAGTACTTTCCTCTGAGCAAGGCATCTCAAATCCGGATGGATTTGCAAAATTTCATTTAGAATGGGAATGAGACACTTGCTGATGCATGGGAAAGGTGGAAGGAGATGATGAAACACTGACCACAACATGGAATGCCTGGATGGCTTCAAATTGAAACATTTTACGAAGGGTTAGATGTCAATAGCAGACTGATTATAGACTCTGTCAAATGGAACTATCATGTCAAAATCTTACGAAGAAGCTCAAGACAGCCTAGAAGGGATAGTATACAACAGTTATCAGTGGCCCAACGCACCCATTCAATCAACAGAATTAAGTAATGGAGTAGACCTCAATGCTCCAACACAACAAATGGCAAACATGTTCATGAAGAATCTGAACGCATCAATGGGAAATGCAAATCAAATGGCAAACCAAAATAGTCCTTCGCAAGGAGTGAATCAGGTGCAATCCACTTCATTCTATAACGAAGTCACGTGTACTGTTTGTCAAGAAGGACATCCTATGGAATTGTGCCAGCAAAATCCACAATCTGTGAATTACATTCAATACAATAAGAATTTTAATCCATATTTTGGTACATACAACCCAGGTTGTGAAGGGAGTGATCTACTAAATTAGCAGAATATCATTTAATAATCTAATTAACATTTAATTTTATGATATATTAATATCATGTAATTTGTGATAAAACATGAAGAACATGTAGATTCATGCTTAATTTTCAAAAATTAAAGGCCATTACTTACATTGAGTAAAATATGGAGAATTGGTTGGAGGTTTCTTTACAGCATCAATCCTCAGCAACACCGGATCTTCTATGCTATATCCCGATCAATCAAACGAAACCCGATTGTGGGATATGGAACTTTAGAAGAAATTAGGAGGAAGAAAAAGAATTTTTTCTTCCCAATTATAAAGCCTAAAATCGACAATGGGCATAAGGAGAGAAGAAGAGAGAACTTTCAATTTATAGGGAATTGAATTGTGTGATTTAAGAATGACCCAAGCCTTCTATTTATAGCCTAATGGAAAATCTAATTGTATTAAGATATTCCATAGAGATAAATACAAAACAAAAAAAGACTTTCTCTTTCCATTATCTTGATATTTTCGAAAATACCATAGATAAATAAGAGGATATTTTCTTTTCTTTAATTTGATTTATCTGGGTAAATGAATCTATAATAGGATATAATTCAAAAAATTATTTTCTTAATAATATATATTTAGTCGATTTTTACAATAATAATTAATAAATAAATCAAATTTATTTAATTAATTACTGTGGGCTAATTTCAATTGGGTTCATTAATCAAATTGGGCTAGAAACTCTCTCTTAAATTAATAAGTCCAACTTAATTAATTTATTTATTAATTGCCATTTAAATTAAATATTTTATTCAAATAATTAATAATATTAATATTTTCTCCCGACTAAATATTATCAAATGATATTTAATTATTAATTTTCATTTAAATAATTTTCATTATTTAAACAATTAATAATAAATATTTTAATTATTAATTTCCATTAAATAACAATTAATAATTATCAATTAATTTTAAATTATTAATTACCATTTAAATATACTCAATATTTAAATAATTAATTATGTCTAATTAACAATATTTCATTATTAATTTCCTGTTTAAATAAACTCATTATTTAAACAATTAATAGTGTTTATATAAATTACCGTTTAAATATACTTAATATTTAAACAATTAATATTGCCTATTTAAGTAATTCACTTTAGTTAAAATTTTCATTTTTTCTACTTGATTTTGCGACTACGATATTTGGGCTAGCATAGAGACCCAATGGACCTGGGCTTAATAATTAGTCAATTAAGTGATTAACTCATAATCAATTAGTTACTTATTATCTAACTATGAATAATTCCAATATAGATTCATAGCTGAACTCCCCTCACTATAGATGAGTTATGTCCATTTAGTTTATCTTTTATTTATATCTTTGATATATCCTTTATGTGGGACCCTCATAATTACAGGTGGATTAAATTTACCGTTTTGCCTCTGTAATTACCGCTTTATCCTTGTGTTCCTGCTGATTCTTCAATGAACATTATCTTTAGTCGAACTAGAGATAATATACTTCTATGATCAATAGAAGTCGTGATGCCACTTGTTCATGTCTCGATCAGTACATCAAGGAAATTTCCTAAAATGTTTAGGTATCGCACTGATACTGTTAATTTATAGAAAAGTCATAAATTCCATCTCGTGAAAATGCGTTCCCAACTACTTATCTAATTATGTTCCTAAAGAAGGAGTGTATTGAGCATTCTTACAGATCACTCTCAACCATGTGAATCAAAGAACATAACTCCACAAATAGAAATCCACATTTCACTCAGGATTGAGATCTATCACGCTTGATAAACTTAGTTTGATATTTGATCATTTCTCGTAAATGGTAATAATGAGAAATTTGATCAAACATCGTGCTCCTGTCTTATACAATCAACATTGCATATGATACTTCCATTTCATGTCACCCACATGAATTATCAGGATTAGATCATTTGTCATAAACAAAATGCGAAGCTATCAACAGTGTTACCAGGATAAGTTTCCCAAACGTTATCTATTTACTGTAGACACTTTTAAGTTACTCATCTTGACTTTAATCCTCTCGTATGACTCACATACTATATTATTCGTGATTTCGTAGGAGTGACTTAGGGTTTTACTATTTAAATATTTGATATTTATATATTTCCATATATTCCTAATATCGTCAATTGAATCAATATAGATAATAGAAAGAACTTATGTTTATTTATTTAATTTATTCAAAATAAATTATCTTTATTAAATAATTACAACTTCTAGGACATCATTCCAAACAATCTCTCACTTGTCCTAGATCTTTGGAGAGTTGACTTGTGCTTCCAGTCAAACTGGATGACTATCAACTACTTAGCCATGATAGTCATTTTAATACTTTATAAGTAACATTTTTCACCTATTTAGTATGTATTTCTTTTGTGTGATGTTAGTTTCATTAAGTGTAATAGATTTCATATTTTATTGTCATAAAATAAACACTATTAACTTTTGATTTGTAACTATCATGTTCAAACATCTTTCATTTACTAACAACTTAGTAATCACGCGAATCTAGAGTTTAACTAGTAAAAACTCATTTTACTTATACTTAACTCATTTAATGATTAATTCGCACAGGTCTTTTGTCAAATTCTTATATGAAAGTAAATCCATGTTCGAGTTTGATCCCGTGCAACTTATAAAATCTTCCATTTTATCTATGTGCACTAAGATACTATTTGCAATTATTATTTTAGACACATTGGTTCTAGGATTCTCGAAATTCTTAAGCTCCCACTACAAAGTAATCCTCCGTTACTTTCATTTGTTTAATGATTACAATTTTACACTTGTTATTATTTAAAAAATAATATATAAGTATAGGTAACCATTTTCAACTCCACAATTGAAAATTTCGTGTTAGTTTTATTTCACTTATTTTGAACTTTATTCATTGATTTTGAAGTCAATGAATTTCACTTGGACTTCTAAAAATCCCTTTGGTTCGTACTATGACGCTCCTACTCAAATAAAGTTCTACAAGTAGTTTAACCATTTAAACTTTAAAATAGCTACTTGTTTTGTTGTGAAATAAAATCATTGTAATTGTATGTTTTTTTCTAAATTTAGTAAGGTTTAAATCTATTCAGTATCACTGATTTTTTGAACTTATCTTTTAATAATTTGTGAATTTCATTATCCCATAATTATTGCTTTTCAATTTCTGTTTAGTTTATTCCATATCAGTTAGTACTCCTTTAAAACATCCTTTTAAATAACCGAACATTTGGAATATAAGAAATCGATTATATGTTTGCTTATCACTTAAGTTCTAACATCTGAACGTTCAAACTTTAGTGATATTTAAGTCAAGTTATATTTGATAAATCAAAGATATTCGATTTTACTTATCCCATAAGTTTGTGGATTAATATGGTTATGATCTCAATTTATTGAGAACCATCTTTAAGAGATTAGTCCTTCTAACTTATTTAAGTAATTTTAGACTTAAATTTTTAACCTTATAACTCATTTAGATATTACGGAGTTTAGAATTTAGATTTGAAATTCATTTGTTTTATATTAAGTATTTTAACACTTTGGAACTTTGTAATATAATTTTAAAAGAATATCTACCTAAATAACTTTTATTTAAAATATTCCTAAACTTGGTTCATAAGATATGAGAACCAATAATTATTACATAATTCAAAATAAAACTAATTGATAACTAAACATAACTAGAAAACTATGGTTTGGGAAGAGAAATATTTTCTTCCCTTTAGACTATAGTAAACTCGGTTATGAGGAAAAATAGAAGAATAAGAGTTTTTAATTTCTAAAATTGAAATTAGAAGCTTTTGAATGAATAGCCAAGATTTTCTATTTATATGCATAGTCTTCCAATTGAATTAGGAAAACCAATCAAGATAAATACAAAATAAATGCCAAAAATAAAATAAAATTTTATTCCTTATTTATCTTATGTGCCGATTTTATGTGCATAAAATCAATAATAAAAACTATTTTTTATTTTTTTTATTTATTTTGTATTGGATAAACATTCTCTTTTATATTTATTTTAGACAAAATAATTCAACAATTATTTCCTAAAATATCATATATGTGCTGATTTTTGGTATTTAATTATTCAAATAATTTGAACAAAAAATCTATTAATTCAATTATAGATTCTTCCTTATTAACAAATCTTATTTATTAATTCTTGATATTTAAATCAATCATTTAAATATTATATTCCGATTTTTATACTTTATTTTTAATAAATATTTATTATTTTTTATTTAAATAATCGAAACTATTTAAATTAATAATGAATATTTATTTACTATTATCCTTTTAAATAATCGACATTATTTAAAATTAATAATAAAATTTTAATTATTAATTTCCATTTCGGTAAACACGTTACCTAAATAATTAATAATTATTTATTAATAATATTTTATTATTAATTACCATTTAAATAAACACATTATTTAAACAATTAATAATAATGATATTAATTTCCATTTAAATTATTAATATTGTCTTCTATTTAAGTAAACTACTTTACTTAAATTATACATTTCCTTTTTCTAGGAAACATAGTTTCACTGTTTAGTTAATTCTTCCTAAGTTTGTGACTATAGCAGATGCCATATTACTGAAAATTTAAATAAACCTTATCTTAGTAATCTAACTTGCATTCAACATTCAAATACTAAATTTTTTTACATATAATTAAATATGATGAATGAATGCGAACATATTAATGAACAGAAAAGCCCTAAAACATGTTACTATGTCATGATATTTTAATGATACTTGTGAAGTGTCGTCGAATGATAGGTCAGTTACCATCATTAAAACGAGATGCCACTCGAACAATTAACAATACTAGAATAACTCATATTCCTATGTCATTGTTTACCGTGCGTTTGGTCCACAATTTTGATAACAGACTTTATCAAATTTCTTTTAAGTATGACCCACTAATTTAGTCTTTTAAATAAAAATTGAAGAGTGTCTACGAAGTGTAGATTCAGTCTACAATCACATTTAAAATTCTTTATCCCTTTCGAAAGACTCAGCTTGATATTGATTTATACAAAAGAACCTTCCTTTGTGAATAAACAACTGCAGCAGTGTTACAGAGGCCTTGTATAAATCTCACATTTTGAGCCCATTAGTGGAGACCATAGGATACATTGACATGTTTCCTTCTCCCACTTAACATTTTAAGTTAGGGTTTAATAACTTAGACTAATTCAGGCTAATTCATTAATCCAAGTTTTAATTAACCTAAGCAACTTTAACTCTTAAATTGGTTAGATTAATTTTATAAATGTGATTGTTCAAGTCTTCCTAATTAAAATTAATCACATTATGAGCCGTCTTAATAATTTTGATTTATTAATTTGAACTTTTCTCCCAGATCGCTCCTAGTTATGGTTATTTCCCAATTATAATTTTGATTTATTAATTTCGATTCCTGCTGTATTTATGAATATTTCCATGTTTTGGGAATTTAGGGATGTTACAGTTGGTATCAGAGCCCTTATGGTTCTGAAGACCGTAAAACCAAACCAACCACCACTTCACAAACCCGTCGGTGCCAGGTATTCATTTTATTAAAGTATTGTCATTTAATGAGAATGCCTAAGTTGTTTTAAGTTGTTTAGATAAGATGTAACTACAATGCATTGTCATTAATCTCATTTGTGTTGTTTGAAATGTTTTAGTATACCTCCACTTGCTATGCGTGGACGTGACATGACCGTGGTCAAGGCCAAGGTCGAGGAGGTAGGGGACGCGGTTGAGGTTGTGGAATTTACCCTGTTTATGAGAGCGATGAAGAGTCATCGAATAAGGTCAAATCCTATGATACTCCAGTTGAGGAGAATGTTGTAGAGTTTGAGAATCCTGTTAGTTATGAGATGCTTCCATATTCGGTAACTACTCAAGTACCACTTGCTGCTCTGGGGGGATGTATTCCTCAAGCTGAGTACGACGATGTGCATAGAACACTTTGTAAAACTGGAGGTTTGATTTAGACGACTCGAATTCTTAGAGAGTATAAGAAATATGCTCTAAAAGAGTTTGACAGTGAGTCTGTGGATCATGATGATGTAGATAAGTAAACTTTGTGAGTCCCTATGGAGTTGCCTTTAAGTTTAGAGGGACCGGTAAGAAAGAGGCACATGTAGTCATTTTGACGTTACATGATGGCGTCTTTTAGATATTGGAGCTTGAGCCTATTTGGCTAGAGTAGTTGATAACTCATTCGAGGAAGTCAATTTGAGATCAGTGCTTGTGGCTAGTGAGTTTTCCGATATGTTTTCAGATGGATTACCTAAATACCCTAAATTAGATAGATGAACTTTTAGTAAGAGGTTGTTCCAGGTACTACCCCTCTGTCAAAAAGGAGTTTAAAGTGTAGCTTCAAACGTTGTTGAACTTTGGATTTATACGTCCTAGTGTCTCACCGTAGGTTAGCTACAATATTGTTTGTTAAGAAAAAAAGAATGTACAATGAGGTTTTTTATAGATTACCATGGGCTAATTAAGGTAACTATAAAGAACAAGTATCTGGTGCCCAAAATAGAAGACTCGTTTGACCAACTTAGAAAAGCTACTCTTTTTCTCAAAAATAGATCCTCGATCGGGATACCACCAGTTGAGAATAAAGGAAGGAGATATACATAAGACAAGTTTTAAGACTCGTTATGGTAATTTTCAGTTTTTGGTGATGTCTTTTGGGTTGATAAATGCATCAATAACTTTTATGGACCTGATGCATACCTTGTTTCAAAGATTTCTGGATTCGTTTGTGATAGTTTTCATTGACGACATCCGAGTTTATTCAAGGTCAGAGGAAGAGAGAAATTTTACTCTGAATGAACGACTTTACGCTAAACTTAGTAAGTGTGAAGTTTTGTTAAAGTGAGTTGCATTTTTGGGACACGCGGTGCCAAATGAGGTTATTTCAATTGATCCCTCCAAGAAAAAAGTAGTGAGTAGTTGGCCCCGACTAACTATTGTTGTAAAGATTCGATGTTTCTTGGGTTTGATAGGCTACCATCGTAGATTTTTGTAAGACATTGCAAGAATAGCCCCACCAATGACCAAGCTTCCTATAAAAGGGAAAGAAGTATGATTGGGAAGTAGATTGAACTCAGGAAGAGGCTTGTTTTCTGCACAAGTTCTTGTTACACCAGATGATTCTGGAGCTTTGACTATCTCAAGTGATGTGTCAAAGAAAGGATTGAGTTATGTGTTAATACAACATGGAAATGTGATCATCTATGCGTTGATACAAGTAATGTAGCATGAAAAGAACTATCCAACGCATGATATAGAATTGGCAGTTGCGGTTCATACTTGAAAGATTTGAAAACACTACTTATGGAGAAAATATTTTAATCTTTACGGATCACAAGTCTCAAATATTTCTTCTTTTAGAATGAATTGAATAAGAGACATCGTATGTAGTTTGAGCTTTTGAAAGATTATGATCGTGACATAGTGTACCATCCGGATAAAGCTAATATGGTGGCATATGTTCATTCTTCTGCTATTAGGGCTTATCAGCATAGACTACAATTGGAAATGGAACGAGCTGAGATGTCATCAATGACTTTTGAAATAACTTCTAGTCTGTCTTGATCAATGGTGGGACATACTTAAATAAAGTAGATCATTGATGCATAGAGGGCAGATAATAGTCTAGCAGGTTATATTTCCGAATGTTGAGTGAGAGTTATCTTGGTACTACAACTTCTCCACAAATAATGCCTTGGTTTATCATGGACAATTGTGTGTGCTTAAGAAAGATACTTTGAGGAGGGAGTTGTTAGAAAAGGCATATACCTGTATGTTTTCAGTGCATCTAGGTTGTAATAAAATATATCGAGACTTGAAAATAGCGTTATTGGTTGCTTGGTATGAAAAAAAGGTTGTGTTTGAATTCGAAGAAAATTATTTGATTTGTCACCAAGTCAAAGGAAGAAGTCCTCCTGGATATTGGACGCCTTTGCAAGTTCTAGCGTGGAAATGGAAAGAGATCTCAATGGACTTTATTTTTTTTAATTACATAGGACTTTGAGGGGTAATAATGTGAATTGGGAGATTATGGATGGTTGACCAAATCATAGCATTTCCTTCTAGGGAAGTCGAGTTATCCTATTGAGACTTGAGGCTCAAATGTGCCTCATGGAGACAGTAAGGTTGCACGAAGTCCCAGTGACTATTGTGTCAGATCAGGACAATAAATTTGTGTTAAAGTTCGGGGAGAGTTTACATAGTGCCATAGGTAGTAAGTTACTATTCAGTACCGCTTTTCATCCTCATACAGATGATCAAACTGAGAGGGTGAACAACATTTTAGAAAACATGTTTCTAGCTTATGTTTTAAAGTTTGGCGGTAACTGAAATGCTAAGTTATATTTGGTAGAATTCACCTATAATAATAGTTATCAGACAATTATTACAATGACCCCATTTGAGACGTTCTATGAAGAAAAAAGGCATAGATCAGCTGTTTATTGGGATGAGTTTAGAGAGGAAAACTATTGGGACTTGAGTTGTTATAGATAACTAACCAGGCTATCAATGTGATTAGAGGCAGAATGAAGAACAACCTATTGAGATTTTGGTAAAAGAACATAGGACTTTGAGAAACAAAACCATTGATTTGGTTAAAGTGTTGTAGAGATTCTAAAAACATGAAGAAGCAACGTAAGAATGTGAAGATGGTATGAGGAGTTCTTATCATCACCTATTTTCTAAGCAGTGAAACTTTTGGAGGACGAAAAGTCTTTTAAGGTGGCCAGTCTGTAATGACCTGTTACAAAGTAAGACTATAAATAAAATAAAATGGGAAATTATTACAATTCTCTCAAAATGATATTAATGAAGTTGGATTGATGAATTTGGTGAAAAATAGCTCGTTATCTCGTAAAGGTATTTTGGTAATTTCTCAAATCTCAAAATTAAAATCACAAGTTTAATTTATATTATTAAATGATGTTGATCGTCTCGTTATTACGATTCCAACGCAACTGACGGTTCATCGTTCTGAGTCCCGGTGAGTGAGTTATGACCATTTTAGTTTAGTAACATTTTCGTAAATAGTAGAACTCGGGATTTAGCCCTAAAATCCTTCTTCTTCTTCTTCCTTTAGACGAAAATCAACACCTCATTATCATCAATTCTCCCATTTTCGCCGAAACATCATCTCCCGAAGTATTTTCGCCATAACTTCTTCATCCAAACTCTGATTTGCGCAAGTAAGTAGTTCATTCTGATTGGTTTTTTGTTATCTTTCCATTTAGATTAGTTCCAAATAAATCCAATATCTGAAGAAATAGTTATGAGTCAAAAACCATTCGGGTCTCGTAGGTTTTTTTTTAATTTAATTAATTTTTTGCTCGATTTCTCGTCGTATTAGGTGTAATTCGCGTTGGTAATTCTTTGGTAATGGTTTGAAGGATAATTGAAGAGTTTCCATCCAAGTTTGGATCGAGGTTGTAGGAGTCCTTGGAAAGAAAGCTTTTAATTCTTTAATTCAAAAACCTAAGGTGAGTAGAATTAGTTAAGGGTTAATGGCTATCATGTGTTGTTTTTCTTTTTCATTAAAAAGTTTTGTGTCAATCTGATTGGGAGTATTTGAGGTATTTTTTAAGCATGAATTAAGAGTTATGGGATGAACCTAATGATGTTGAAGTTTGATTTTTAAAAGGCGAAAATATGCATGTTTAAGGTGTACTAATGCCCTTTTGTACTCGATATCAATTGTGATTAATTCTGGATTTTTATATGACGTTCTAGCATGTTATTATGTGTTTTTAAGACTTAATTAAGCTGCTGGAATTGAGTTGTATTTGGAGGATTACTGCCCACTAGGTTTTGAAACTAGCTTAGGATTACGTCCAATTGTGCAAGTTTGATTATGAGATAATTTTGGGAGACATATAAGTGTATTAGAATGAGTTTGGACGTGGAAATTGGGCCTTTTAGCTACTGGTTTTATTTAGGAAAATAGACCATCACCTACTGACCGAAAATAGAGCAAAACTACATTAGTTTAGGCTAGTTTTGCTCTATTGGTTTAAAAATTGTTGGGAGCTATCCTTCTGAGTTGGGATTGTGTTCTTGAGTGTTTTTAACTCATTTAAAGGTTGGAAAAATGTTATTTTTCCTAGAATTTTGAATTTGCGAGCTTAAGCCAATTAAAAGTCAGTTTTAGTATAAACGGGTTTTCTAGACTAGAAACTGGACCTAGGCATATTAAAGCATTCTGGTAGTGATGCTTTTAGATACATCATATTTTTTTGGTGTCTTAAACAATATGGTTGGAGGTTCGCACTAAGTAGGGCCATACTTAGTGAAGAATATACCATTAAAGGGATGATTATAGTTGTGCACAACATAATATCTCTTAGCGGGGCAGGTTCATTCCATCAAATCAATAGAAGAGAATATACAAGTAGGTTCGCTTGTGTGTCTTGCAAACACATAAGATGAATACCTCAAAAGGTTGAAACGTTGAAATACGTGTTTGATGCTTTTGAGCGAGAAACTCGTTCTTAGTTTGCAAACAAAGAGGTGAGTTAAGGTATTGTGTAAAAGTTGGTTTGTTTAGAATGAGTGAATATTGTTACTCTCTTTGTTTGCCAATAAAGAGGATAGTTAAGGCATTAGATTAATTTAGAATTGTGTAGTTTGAATGACTTTATTGGAAATCAGGGAGAACGTTTATGGACTTAATGAACTTAGAAATCTTCTCATGGCATTACTTTTCTTTTAACTTTTTCTACTCATTGGGCGTAGCCTCATGATGCTACACATTTGTTTTTCAGGTAAAAAGAAGAAGAAATTCGGGCACTGATGGAATTTATGAGGGGTGGATGGTTGGCATGGTTTTACATGCCAGCATATTCTCTTATCTTTTGTTAGTAATGTGGTTGGGATTAAATTTAATTATTATCGAATTTTTAAACTTTTTATTTGATTGAAAGTTTGTTGAAAGTTTATTGTTTTGTTTTGAAATAAGATTGATCAATCGAATAACTGATGACTTTGTGATTTAAATGAACTGAGATGAGATTTTGAACATTTATTATGCTTCTGCTGTATTTATGATTATTTCCATATTTTGGGAACTTGGGGATGTTACAGAGGCGCTCTGTGTTAAGGAATTTTATGAAACCTCATCGCTTGGTCAGAGCTTTCTCGCCAGAGATCCGTTCAATTTAATTAATCATAATTATTATTTTTTTATTAACTCTTAATTAAACGTTTCTATTTGTTTACCTTATATGGATTTTGACCCAATTGTTTAAACAATAATTCCATATTACAAATAATTCATTTAGTTTCTATTCAACTTTTAAACTAGATTTAACTTTTGAATTTTAACTAAATAAGCATGCTTTTAATTCTAAAACACTTAGAATACAAATACATAATTTTCGATAATCACACTTTATAAAATAAAAATTATGGCATGCTTCACATGCATTAACATATAATAACACGTATTATATCATGATGCATGTATGTATAATTAATTAAAATCATACAACCTATCGTGGGATTTTCTACATGACATACTCTTATGCATGAAAATTATTTAAAACATTCATATCATACACATAAACAATTTAAATAATAAAGAGTTAAATTGACCAGTATTCTTGGCACTATTTCTAAAACGGAAAATTAAAATTACAACTTAATTTAAATCTTCCATTGTAGAACTTAAGGCTTCAACTTTCTCTCTCCTCCATGGTGTAGGTGTGTGAATGGGCATTTATGAGGAAATATTATCTTCTTAATATTTCCATAAATGCTTGTTTTAAAATAATTATCTTTTAATTATATGGAAAAAGTAAAAACAATATTTTCCATATAATCTTATATAAATTTCTAAATTCATAATTTAAAATATAGAGATAATCTTAAAAAAAGATTTTATCCTTATCTTATATATTTTATTTCTTAAATTGATATAACAAGATAAATATCTTAAAATATCTTACCATATCTCCTCATTTTCTCTCTCCTTGGGCGTGGACCTCATGGATGATGGGAAAAAAAAATTCTTGTCTTCCTCCCTTGATGTAGCCGATTTTTGCCATCATTAGTATAGGAAAATTGCAAAAATTTTCCAATACCCTAAAATTTAGGGTTTATAAATTTTCTACCAAAATTTTAAATCCCAACTGCCTTAAGAATACCTAAACAGTCAATTAGCAAACCTCCACAATTTATATAGCATAATTTATAGAAACATACATAAAACAATTTTTATGCAACCCACCAAAATTTTCAAAAATTATCACAATTTATCATGATTATTAAAACTAGCACTGATACCAATTGAAGGGAATGATCTACTAAATTAGCGGAATAACATTTAGTGATCTAATTAACATTTAATTTTATGATCTATTAATATCATGCAATTTGTGATAAAACATGAAGAACATGTAGATTAATGCTTAATTTTTGAAAACTAAAGGCCTTTACTTACATTGAGTAAAATATGGAGAATTGGTTGGAGGTTACTTTACAACATCAATCATCAGCAACATCACATCTTCTATGTTATATCCCGATCGATCAAACGAAATCCGATTATGAGATCGAACTTTAGAAGAAATTAAGAAGAAGAATTTTTTTTTTCTTCCTAATTATAAAGCCTAAAATTGGCAATGGGCATAGGGAGAGAAGAAGAGAGAACTTTCAATTTATAGGGAATTGAATTGTGTGATTTATGAATGATCCAAACCTCCTACTTATAGGCTAATGGAAAATCTAATTATATTAAGATATTCCATAGAGATAAATACAAAAAGAAAAATATTTTCTCTTTCCATTATCTTGGTATTTTCAAAAATATCATAGATAAATAAGAGGACATTTTCTTTTCTTTAATTTGATTTATCTTGGGTAAATAAATCTATATAATTATTATAGGATATAATTCAAATAATTATTTTCTTAATAATATTTATTTATCCGATTTTTACAATAATAATTAATAAATAAATCAAATTTATTTAACTAATTACTGTGGGCTAATTTCAATTGGGTTCATTAAACCAATCGGGCTAGAAACTCTCTCTTAAATTAATAAGTTCAACTTAATAAATTAATTTATTAATTACCATTTAAATAAAATAGTTTATTTAAATAATTAATAATATTAATATTTTCACCCAACAAAATATTATCAAATGATATTTAGTTATTAATTTTCATTTAAATAATTTTCATTATTTAAAAAATTAATAATAAATATTTTAATTATTATTTTCCATTAAATAAACTCATTATTTAATTAATTGACAACATTTTATTATTAATTATTAATTTTCGTTCAAATAAAATTAATTATTTAAACAATTAATAATTATCAATTAATTTTAAATTATTAATTACGATTTAAATATACTCAATATTCAAATAATTAATAATGTCTAATTAATAATATTTCATTATTAATTTCCTGTTAAATAAACTCATTATTTAAACAATTAATAAACTCATTACAGGGATGAAGTGAAAAATTAAGTGGAATCATTGAAAAAGATTGCATGGCCAGGGTTTTTAGTCGCCCCAATCCCATTTCCCCACCCACAATTAGTCCTCTTGAGCATGCCCCTACCTTGCCCATCCTACCCATGTTGGAAACCTTGCTACTCAAACTCCAAATTGATTTCTCTGACTTTTCTCAGAAAACCTAACTTATGTGGACCTACCAAAAAATCCATAATAGTGTGCTTGAAGACATTTTAATGGTCCACCAAATTCATTCTCCCAGAACCTTCCCTAAATTTCCCACATCAATCCTAGGTGAGTTTAATTTCTTTCCTGAAGATCCTGCCCCACAAGGGCAGTATGCCCCGCAGCACCCAAATGAACTTTCTGTAACTATTAAAGAGGTTGAAGAACCTGGAAAGAAAGAAGAAGAACTTCATTACAAACCAAAAAGAGAAGCAATTGAGCGGCGTCTAAATGAATTGGGAGTTATTGATGAATGCGACTGGGAAAGTGATCATGAGTCAGATGTAGATTATGAATATGACATATTGGAAGAGGAATTGGAGAATGCTTGCATAGATGACTGTGACATGGATGTGTCTGATGAAGAACTTATTTGCAAATAATCTTTGCTTGAGCTATCTCTTTTCTTTTCCTGCATTAATCTGTTACTTCTCTGGTCTTAAGTTCAACTTTGTTTGTGATTGGTTGTGAGGGCACAACCTTGTTTAAGTTTGGGGGAGGATTGATAGTCCCCGTATGTTTACTTTTGTCTTGTTACTTTAATTGTACTTTTGTTGCTCCCACATAGAAAAATCCAAATTTTAATATTAATATAGCTATCCTTTTATCTATCTTTCTTAAGCTTACTTAGATTTTATTTTATTTCTATTTTGCATCTAGTAGTTTAGCTTCAAAAAAAAGTTGTGTGGCTTTGCAAAGATCCTTTAGATGAGGCAGTTAAAACTCTTTTGATGCAAGACAAGAGCAATTCATTTAGCCAAAAGTACTTTGAAAAGGCAACTCTTTTACACGTCCTCAGTTTGAAGTATTCCTTTGTACTGTCCAAATCAATTAAGAAAGAACTTGAGAGCTACTTACTTAAGCATAAGCCTATTTAGCAAGCCATTCTTCCCTTGGTGAGCCAAAAGCAAAAATATTTCTTTGAAACCCTTACATAGAGCCAAAGTGTAATAAGAATAAGTTTGGGGGTGGCACAGCCACCAATCCTTTTGCAAGTCAAATATTTCCAATTCCCTTAGAAAAGCAAAAGCTTGTTCCCAAAATGCACATAGTGCACCAAATCAATATATATATATACAAATTCAGAAAATGGGTTGGGAAAAATCAGTCACTCCTCTTCCATAGAAATGAGTGAGCCCATAGGGCAAGTCTTTAAGTGAAGGTGACTATGAAGTCACATCACTAAGTTGCTTCTAACAAAAAAAAAGGAGAAAAAGAAAAGAAAATGTAACAAAAGCAATAAAGCTCTTACTATTGTAAAGTAAAAAAAAAAATTAAGCCTTTTGTGCTTGAGAATATGAGAGAGGAAGAGTGAGTTGAAAAAGTTGAGCTCAAGAAAAAGAACTCTAAGATAGCACTTTACTAATTGAGAGGAATTGAAAAGAGAGACTTAAAACTGAGCTTGCACACTAACACTTCTGAGTGCTACCTTTCCCTCGTACCTTTGGCCAAGTTTTGCTTTTGCTCTTATTAAAAAAGAGTTGTTGATATTGGAACCTTGTTCTAGCCAGTGTAAATAGTAGGTCTAGCTATTAAATTTCAATTCTTAGTATTTTTTGTTTATATGAGCATTACTCGAGGGCGAGAATGATTCAACTTTGGGGGTTTGATAAGTCCTTAGAAAGAAAGTATTCACATAGTTAAACTTGCACAAATCTAGGTTAAAAGACCAACTAATAGAGTAAAATGGTAGATCATTGTATATATTCAAACTACTTTTGTTGTTGTTATTTCTTTTGACGTTTCATCTTATTTTAGCTCTTTTGTGTGATTCTCCTGTATTAATTAAGCGTTTGCTCCCAGATTCCTAATGTTGGCCATTGTGAGCTTCAATCTCTAGTTAGTGCTCTTGGCAGTTTACTATTATTTTAGAGCAAAGTATTGAGAAAAGCATGTAGAGGTGATGTTGAAGCAAGCAAATCGAAGGAAGAGAAGATATTTACTTTTGTTGCCAGCTATTTTGGTGGGACAAGCTGCTGTCACTTCGCGCTACAGTCCCCCTAGTCGTGCGTGCATCCCTATAGACTTCACCGACTACTATTTTGGCTGAAAAAGATGAAAAGTGAAAAAAAGAGCAAGTGTTGGCTGATATAAAAAGAGGCGAGAACTTTAGGTCAAAGAGAGAGCGAAGCTAGAGAAGGAGAAGAACGGAGCAAGGAAGCAGTTGAAGTTTAGAGTTTTTAGTTGTTTTCTATTTTTTGATAGTTTATTAGTGAAAGTTTATATTTATATCTCTGCTATGAATTCCTTCCAGCAATACTATTGTACTTTCATGATGTTGTCAGTCATGTTAGGCTAAATCCCTTTGTGGTGTTGTGCTAAGTGGGATACAAATAGGTGAAAGATAATATTTTGAGATTCATGTATTTATTGAGATTGTGACGTAGAATTTTTCATGATCATGTTCTTCTTTAAAGCTTTATGAAAATAGAGTTTATGCAAGTATTGAAAAATCCATTGCATGACAACTTAGAATAAGGTTTCACTTGTTCATCATATCCTTAACTTTAGAAATAACCGGGGGGGGGAGAATAGATAATAATAATAAGGAATTAAAGGGAAGTAGCAATCAACTAAGGTTTTAGAGATATAATCAAGGGTTGGTGAGCTACGTTAGAGCTTGTTTGAGAGAATTTGATCTTGCCTTTTTATTCTTACTATATTATTGTCTCATGAACTCAGTTTGTACTTAAGGTCTCGTAGCAAGCATATTACTTGATGATAAAAACCTATTCTAATTCCTAGCACAGCATCACAACCTCATTTCTCGCAAAGTGTCTGATCCATTTACTTTCTGCATTATAACGATTAGCTTTGATATTTATCTTACCTTGTTAATTTCATTCACCCTTAACGTCTGATTTAGTTTTAAACCAACCATCCTCATGGGACACGACACTCACTTACCACTTTATTACTTGTTGACCATCTGCACTTGCATGCCACCATTCACCACCTAGTTTGATCACTGTTTCCACCAACATTCACATCACCATTTTTACGAACACTTATCCCAAACTGGTTTCTAATGTGTTTATTTGTTTTAAAAGTGTTCCGCTTCCGTTTATTATGTTTTATTTCAAAAATAAAGAGTCGGGTCTTTACATTGTGAAAATGAATTAGTTTGTTAAAGATGATGGTTTAAGAAACCCACCTACCTCAGGTTTCAAAATTGGGAGTCAGGTGTCATTTAAAATTGTGTAACCCCCCAACTTCTTACTCAAACCCGTGAACCAAACGCGCGTCAGAGATTTATTTAAGAAGCATTAATATCTTGTTGACCTTTTTTAAATGAATAAATAGTTACATACTGTTCATGATAATACATTCATAGGATTTCTTCTAAAAACATAAATCTAAAAAAAAAAAATCAAGAGTATGTAATTTATCGAATTGGAACATATGACACTAAAACTCGGCATCAAAATATATGTAATTTATAAAGTTTTGATTTTAAAATGTCACTTCTTTTATAAAGTCATGAAAAAAAATTGTGGAGGTTGCTTTGAGTACACTTTCCACTTCATAGAAAATGAAAGGAAAAAATTAATTTACACCTCTGAAGTTTACATGGTTTGTAAACTTTCATTGTAATCAATTTACACCATGAACTTTAATAAATGAATCAATGTATACCATTTGTTTAAAAAATTACTATTATTTTTAGAAATATTTAGTTAGACATAAGCGTTTTTATAACTAAATAAAGTTAAATATTTGAAAATTAATTCCATATTTATGATAAATATTTTTAATGGCTAAATTTGATCATTTTCGTGTCGGGTTTAAACATTTTTGTACCGTTTATTTGGTAATTAGGATTTGAGTTTTTTCATAGTTAAGGTTTGGCATTTTTATGATTAGGTCATAGACGTTTTGTTATTTTTATCTTTTGGTGATTTAGTAATTCAATTTTGATTAATTTATATTTTTATTATTTTGTAGGTTTAAGTTGATTCACTTGAAAAAGTTTAGGGTGTAAATTGATTCAATTGAAAGTTTAAGGTTTAAATTGATACACCATGTAAAGTAGGGGTGTAAATTGATTTTTTCCCACAAGAAAAATATAAAGAGTAATGGGTAAACACGTTCAATTTTTCCAAGGTTTATTAAGAATCGAGAGTAGATATTATCTACCCTAAAACAATGACCAATATAATTATACAACTTTGATTCACAAAAACATAAAACTTTATAACACATTAGCCAAAAGTTTTAAGCAATCCTTGATTTACTACGTCTAAATCTTCCCTCATCAAATTGGAAGACGCAAATGAGACTCATATTTGTTTTTAGTTTATGTAAAACCAAGAAATGAAGGAAACATTTATATCAAGAGCTTTATATTTTCCGCCTATGGTTGATCACGTACGTTTCACTTGTAAGCGTCTTTCTCGCACCTAAAATTCAGACAATCCGAGGGTAAGATGACATCGGTGTGGTGCCTGCCAAATGTTCTCCCACATCAATGTCAGTAAAATTGGAGGCAAAAGTAGAAAAGAATTAGGATGGTTCTTCTGCTAAAAATTGCATTATCCATTTCTTTAGGTTTTGACACTTTTTATAGCCAATTCGGCAGGCTTGGTGCAAATGGGCTTCCATGATATTTGGAAGACCATATATCTTCCATAATCTTAAAAGAGAATATTGTTGATGAGCAGTCAAATACCAATCTGTACTTCGTGGTACCTTTCTTGGACCTCGGATAAACTGGCTGCCTATGTTAGTTCGAGTTGGGCTAAGGCTCATTCGGACAAGTTGGTCTTGTCTGTGATGGCTTGTCCTTTGGGACACTTACAGGATCTATTATGTTTGTCGTGATGGGCCTCTAAGATCATCATAGTCTTCGTGGACTAAGATTATTGGAGTTTGGACCTATGATGTGTGTGTTTTGTGGGGTGATTTTATCCTCTACAGATTTTATCGGTTTTTACTTCTAAGTATGCTCTGAGAATGAAAGCATGTAGAGGTTTACATTTTTGACCTGTGTTGACTTGCTTCCGATTGGAGCGACTCTTTTTTTTCCTGATGAGACACGTGTTTTTTAGTTTGGGATATAAGAGTATTTAAAATTTAGACGACTCTGAAAATGGCTATTTTCTCTCTGAAAAATTACACTCCTCTCAAATCTCTTCGTCTCCTGGTGATTTCATCTTTGTTGGGTTCGTTGATAGTTGAGGATTCACCTTCCTAGCGGTTTTTTATCCGTGTAACGTCCCGTTATTTTGTGATAAAAAAAAATTTATCTATTTTATTTTAATTTAAGTAATTAAAGTTTATTTATTAATCGGTAATTTAGAAATTTGTAGTTATTTCGGTTTAAGTCCTTTTAATTACCTTTTTAGTGTAATTTCATTTTAATGGTATTAATAATTATTAACGGGCCAATTAATAATTATTAATCACCATTGGGATAGTTTAAGATCGTCGGGTTTCGTTTTAGAAGTCAAAAGTCATAAAAGGACATATCCGTCATTTCCAATTTCTTAAAATATCTAAAATCACTATTCACTCATCTTTAAAAATCACATCTTTGACCAAATTTGGCATTTTCTCTTCTTCTTCTTTTCTCTTGGCCGTGAGCCACTTCCTCCATTGGAGAGTTTTTGTTTTTCTTGGTTTTTCTTCGTTTCTCGATGGATCGTCGTGTTTTCGGTTGCGTTGGATTGGTAGGGATGAGGGCTACCTATCCAACCTACCTTTTCGGAGTTTCCCGTTCTCTAAAGGAAGTCCCAAAAAGTAAGTTTTCAAAACTTTTTAGATGGTTTTGTTCGTTTTTTATTATAAATGAGTTTTGAAGTTGAAATCATGAATTTCTATCATGGAATTTGACGATTTTGAACCCGGATTTTCGAAAAACACTATTCACCTGAAAACACTATTCATCCGAAATTCATCCGAAATCACTATTCACCCAAAAATGCACACTTGTTCTCATCTTAGTTATGAGTTGTAATATGTTGTGCAATTGGTGAGTTGTAGGTGCGATTGCTCGGTTGTTGTTTCGTGGAAATTTGAGACTTGGAGCAAGTCTTTTTTTTGGCAAAGGTGAGAATAGTTAGGATTTAAAGTAACTATAGAAAGCAAATAAGTATGATGATTTGTAGAATTTGAAACTAAGACTAGAATCCGAATCTAAGATTAGAGGGATGTGAGTTAGTGCCCTTAGGATTAGGAGTTAATCATTTAAGTGAGAACTTAGGAGTTCTCGAGGAAAGTATTGAATCTTAGAAGATTCTAAGTTAGATTCGTTTCGAAGCTTAGGTTGGATCATTGGAAGTTAAAAGATCCAAACTTGTATTTTAGAACGGTTAATAGAACCTCGGATTATATTGGAAGTTTAGAATCCTGGAAGGTATAGGTTAATCGTTAAGATAGAATGTACTTGTATTAATGTAGCAGAGTTCGATTTACATATCGTTCGTCCGAGATGCTTGTCTATTTTACTTTATGTCATTTACTTTATATCTTTTACTTTATGCCCCTTTACCTTATGCTTGCATCAACTACTTTAATTCTGCACTTTATTTATTTACTTTTACAAGGATATACAAGCATATGCATATCATATTGCATCATACCATTCTGGCACCATTCATGAAAAAGAAACGAAAGTGAAAAAGAAATGAAAGTGAAAAAGAAAGGAAAGTGAAAGAGAAAAGAAGGAAGAATGATGAACCCTACGTGGAGTTCACATCACCTTCAGTGAAAAAGAAACGAAAGTGAAAAAGAAATGAAAGTGAAAAAGAAAGGAAAGTGAAAGAGAAAAGAAGGAAGAATGATGAACCCTACGTGGAGTTCACATCACCTTCAGTGAAAAAGAAAAGAAAGTGAAAAAGAAATGAAAGTGAAAAAGAAAGGAAAGTGAAAGAGAAAAGAAGGAAGAATGATGAACCCTACGTGGAGTTCACATCACCTTCAGAGAAAAGAAAGAAAGTGAAAGAAAAAGAGACGAATGAGATCCTACGGGATTTGCTCATTACTTTAAGTGAAAAAGAGACGAATGGGATCCTACGAGATTTGCTCATTCCTCTAAGTGAAAAAGAGACGAATGGGATCCTACGGGATTTGCTCATTACTCTAGATGAAAAAGGAGTGAATGGTATCCTACGGGATTGACGTATTACTTCTTCATACATAGGGAGTTGAATGGTATCCTGCAGGATTGACGCATTACTTCCTCATGCATAAGGCTGAATGGGATCCTACGGGATGTTCTCATTACCCTTCATTCACGCACGAAAGGGCAATTACGAAGTCCTACGGGATGCTCTCATGCATTCATGTTTATGATAGATGAAAGAGAGATTAGAGAAGTTGTATGATGTGCAAAGTATATTTACTTTTCTTACTTATGTCATAACAATGTTGATGGATGAGTATTGACTATGATTATTAGTAATATCATCCTTAGAAAGTATAAAACGAAATTACTTAGAGTTTAGAGAACTTTAGGAGTGTTTGGTGTCAAATTAATTGGACACAAATCGGAATGCAAGTTTGAGGTCTATCTTTACTTTTTATGCTTATTATTCTCACTGGGCTTAGTTTGTTAGCTCATGATATTACAAAATTTCAGGTAATGCCCTGTAAGAGGTCGAGGGAGAGGAGGTGGTGCTGCGTGATCGAGGGATGCTGACCTCGAGATGGACTCTTTTGTTGTAAAGTTTATATAATTATTTTGTGAATTTCAAAGACTTTGATGATGTATATGTTGTATTTAGCTCATAAGAGCTTTTGATGTGGTTTTTATGATATGAAATATTTGAACTCCTGATTGGGACTTAAAGTCCATGTGATTTTATTAGATTTGAAAAATTAGGATGTAAACAGGTTTTTGGCTAGCCAATTTTCAAACAAAACCACGCAAAATTTTCTTAAAATAAAATACTTCCTCTGTGTTTTCTAAATTAAATTTATTTAAAAGTGACGGGTCGTCACAATCCGTGCATTCTTAGTCCAAAGGGGGAAAAGGTTCTTCATTAGTCTGCTCTTCAAATTTAAAGGTGACTCTCTGTGATTCTGTGGGGTTTAAGATCTTTTACTAATTTTCTTTGTAGCTAGGTTTACCCAAAATTAAGTTGAGGTTCGATTTAGTCTGTCAATTTGCTTCATGGCCTTAACTAGAACCGTTAAGTATAAAATCGATGTTGAATTTACGTTCTGTCCGATGAATATGATCGCAAAGCTACAACCACGCATGCCCTTCGTCATTTAGAAATAAGGCCCTAGGTCCCTTTTGAGGGTTGGCAGGAAAATGTTTCGATCTTTATTTGGTGGTGGAAAGGCTACGAATGTTGCTTCAGACGAATCGCTTAGGTCTGTCAAGGGAAATGGGTCTAGACTTCTTCTGAGAGTTCTAGTGAAGATTCCAAATAAACATAAAGTGTTGAGACTGAGGTTCGTAGCCATCTCCACGCTAAATGAAGACATGTTGATTTGTCTGCTTCCAGTATCACCAGGACGATAAGTCATTCGTGTGTATTCAAATCTAACCTTGAGCAAAAGGATTTGGATCATCTCAGGACTGCTTATAGAATTCCTTCTGATGTGGAGATGAGATTTCCATCTTCTGACGAACATGCTCATCATGATCTTGAGAAATGATGGACCTTGTTTTACTCCATCATTTTTAATGCGGCATTCGCTTTCCCATTTCTCCCTATGTGGCTTGTTTTCAGAGGGATTTGGATGTGGTGTCTGGTAAGGTTATGTTGAATGCCTAGAGGGGACTTATCACTCTTTTTACTATTACTTCTAGACTTAAGATTGATTTGATATTGGGAATGCTGGACCATTTCTAGTCTAATTGGACAAATCAATAGGACAACCTACACTTTCATTTTCACATTCCAATAAGAAGGTCATGGTCTCTGATTTAACCATTAGTGATAAGAGGTTTAAGAATAAATGGTTTTTCATCTGAGGGAGTTTGACTTCGGCAAGGGTGGAGATTCCTCTAGTGTGGAAGGAAATTTGTGAAAGGAAGTTGTGGCGAGTTTTTTTTTTTTTTGCTAAATTTAATCTTCCTTATTTTTTTTCTTTTATCTTATGTAGTGAGAAGCTTCTCTAGAAAGGATGTCATCCCTACTAATCTGTAATCTCCCTGGTTGTCAAGAATTTTAGATTAGGGGCCATTCCCTTAGGAAGTGCCTTTGCTTTTTTCGAGGAGAAACCGTTCCTAACTAGGCTCTAGACTCCATTTCATGTGGTTAGAGGTTAGTATGCTTTGTTTAGTTCATTATGCTTATCTTTTTTTTAATGCTTTATACATATTTCACAAGTAGAGTGAGAAGGTGCAGTTTGAAGTTAAAGGTTTTGAGGCCGATTATGGGTGACCGTGCTGGTTTGAACTTCTTTGTCCAGGTAGTTAGAGATGAGCTGAAGGCTATCAAAGGCTGCTTGAATGGTGAAGAGTGAGAAACAAAAGGCGATGATTGATCATATGGCTCCTCTACTTTGATCAAAAAAGAGAACGAGGTTTTTCGCAATCCAAGCTAGGTTTGCCGTCAAATGTGTCTTCCCCTAAGGGCATGATTCCTGATGGCACATGGCCTCCTAACTTAGATTTTCCTACAGAGAATTTGGCTCTGTTGTTGATTTTTTTGGGATGGAGCTTGGATCACGCTTCAAGCATTTTTCTCGGCCTCTAATGGATTTGGCGACCATTGACCTGCTTTTCCTGCTTCCCATTTGTCCAGATCAGTGTTGGAGGAGTCTAAGCGAAACAATCTTTTGGGGAGGGGTTGTCACTACCCTAATTTCCAAGAGGTTGTTTTTCCTCTCATGTTTGGGCTTCCCACCTAGAGGAAACGATGGATTAGTTGGCTAGCCGAGCAGTACTGGTAGTATTATGTGCTTATCTTTTTTTATCAAATCCTACTCTTCGAACTTTAAACTTTGTCTCTTTCCTTTTATAGGTGTTCCAAAGTCAAGCTCAGATGGTGCTTCAATTGAAGATGGCCCTTCGGGAATGCTAGATGGCGAAAAGATCCTTCAGCAACATGACCTCGAGAGCAGTCAAGGCAAAGATGAGGGATGATCCTCTTCTTGTGCAGTTCAATGATATTTTGGGGAAATTAGAGGCGAAGGCTAAAGAGGTAAAAACCTTAGAGGATAAGGTCCTATCTTTAATTTTATAGAAAGCCTCTTTTGGAGAAGAAATATGAGGGCTTTCTCTATTTTGGCCATGTTGAAATAGATCGCGTCCGAACTGAGGCGACATCTGAGGTCGAAGAGTATGCTAACCGTACTGCTTCTTTCTATTTTATTAATGTCAGGTTAGTTATAATAAGCTCAAATTTCATTCTTTGAAGAGGAGAAGAGGGTCGGCTTCAGTCCCATTCGACGACTTAAGACTGTGAAGGAATTCATTCCTTTTCGTATTAAGTTGGATGAAGAGGATAAGGCTTCTTCGGACAAGAAAGACGACATTGTAGGGGGTGACGCCGAGGATGGGGAGGGTGGTGACCCAAGCGCCGAGACTCTTGGGAGTGAGAAAATGCAGGTTCATTCTATCTCAGAGAACAATAATGTGGTTTGAAAACTTTTATATGAATTGGTGAGTTCCCTATTTGTGGGTTCCATAATTCCCTTATTCTTTTATTTGAAGTCTGCTTTTTTTAATAATGAGTCTCCTGATTGGTTGGAGATTATTAACTTTTCACACTTTATGCTCCCGCACTTAATATGAAAATGATTTATTTTGTCCCATACATTGCGTTTTTAAGGATTATATTGATCACCTTGTCATCTGACGACTTTTCAGATTTAGTCTGTGTAATCCCTCCCCTTTCTAAAGGAGGGGCGTTTAGTATGAGCCAAGATTTCTCTCTTAGGAAGGGGCAATCATCTTAGTGTGAGTTAAGGTTTCTTTCTTCTTACAAAGGGTAAGGTGTCTTGCCTAACCTAGGGCTTGCTCCTTCTTGCGAAGGAAAATGTGACTGGTCCGAGCCAGGGCTTTCTTCTTCTATCAATGGAAAAAATGTGTCGAGTCCACGCCAAGGCTTTCTTCTTCTTGAGAATGCAAAAAGTGTTTGGTTCGAGCCAGGCCTTCTTCATCTTACGAAGAAAAAAAGGCAAGGTTTGACCTAGGACTTTCTTTTTCCAGTGAAGAAAAAAGTGTAGTCCGAGCTGGGGATTTCTTCTTCTTGTGAAGAAAAAGTGCCTAGTCCGAGCCTGGGCTCTCTTCTTCTTGTGAAGAAAAAGGTGTCTGGCTTGAGTAAGGGCTTTCTCATTCTTGCAAAGAAAAATGTGCCTGGTCTGAGCAGGACTTTCTTCTTCTTGTGAAGGAAGATGTGTTTGGTCCTAGCCAAAGATTTATTTATCTTGTGAAGAAAAAAAGGTAGCTCGTCTGAGCCAGGACTTTCTTCTTCTTGCGAAGAAAAAAGTGAATGGTTTGAGCCAAGGCTTTCTTTTTCGTGCAAAAGAAAAAAGGCAACGTCTGAGCTATAACTTCCTTCTTCTTGCGAAGAAAAAAGTGCCTAGTCCAAACCAAGGCTTTCGAAGGAAAAAGTGTCTTGTTCGAGCTAGGGCTTTCTTCTTCTTGAGAAGGAAAAAGTGTCTGGTCCGAGCCTGGACTTTCTTCTTTTTTGGGAAGAAAAAAATGTGACTAGTCCGAGTTAGGGCTTTTACTTGAACGTTTAACAGTAGAGTCATAAGGTTAGAAATATTCAATGCATTGACTTCCAAGGATTCAAAATGAGCATTAACATTTTTTCTAAAGTGCCTACAAAAAATTGGAGGGAGAATTTTTTTTAAGATCAAGGTGGTCATACAGACTTCATCGTCAGGCCAAGCTTTACCTTTCAACTTCCTCTTTCAGTTTAGGCAGATGGGTTGCTCATTCTCCTTATCGTATTCATCATCAAAACTCTGGAGAACTCTAATGGCCTTTGAAACATGTCTATTAGTCTAGAGGAGGGGTTGTTCGTCCTCTTTATCTTCATCATCAAAGTCTTTGGAGGACTCTTGTTCTTGACCAGCTGGATTGCTTCAGTGTCGAGCTTTCTTTCTTTTTCTAAAGCTCTTCTAGGAGGGCCTCTATAACAACCCGCTTTCCGTTAAATTGTTTAAATTCAAATGCACAGCGGAAGACTCAATTTCTAAAGAAAAACGGCATGGGTTCGTTTAAAAATCGAATAACCAAAACCTGTTGACAACCCAAATTTCCAGAAAAAGCGATAAATTGGGAATTTCGCATTCCAAAAGACATTTAGACCATAAAACATAGACATATTTTACACAAATACCCTTTCGGGCTCAAAAAGACACAAGTTATGTAAAGATGGAATAATTTACAAGCATTTCAATGAATGCTAAACAAAATGGGTTCTTAGTATTGTCCATACACCCTCTCGATCGATCCACGCGGCTCCACCTCCTCTACCACGCTTCTTAGCTCGAGGTTTACCTGAAAATTTTAAGTGTAGCACCATTAGCATAACATGCTAGTGAGAGTAAAACGAAAGCAAGTAATCCTATGAACAAAATCTCATAACTGAAATCGTGTCCAAAGGCCTATAATGCTCAATACTACCCACATCCACACTTCCAATTTCCATACAATCAATCGATAGTAGAATGCCACCCATACACGTCATTCAATACCATGAGATAGAAATAAAGACTTAAAGTAAAATTAACATTCACAACTAAGTCTCACTACACGTTTCTAAAGAATCGGTAAAAATAACATTAACTATCTTTATTACCAAATAAGTTTCATCGTATCGTGCTATTGTATGGATCGAAATCAACATACCATGTACCATATCACAACCATCGCACCATGATACGTATGGAACCGAATCAACATACTATCATGTGCCGTATCATAGATCATAATACCATGGTACGTACGGATCCGAATCCACGTACTACCATGTACCATATCTCAATCATCGGATATCAGGACTTTCACCATTTCGTATCAGGACTTTCACCATTTCGGATATCAGGACTTTCACCATTTCGTATCAGGACTTTCACCATTTCGATATCGGGGACTTTCACCATTTCAGTATCAGGACTTTCACCATTTCAGGTATCAGGACTTTCACCATTTCGGATATCAGGACTTTCACCATTTCAGGTATCAGGACTTTCACGATTTCGAATATCAGGACTTTCACCATTTCGCAACATGATATGTATGGATCCGAATCAACATACTATCATGAGCCACTTTACAAACTGTTAAGCTTCCTAAAAGTTAGTTAATCTCAAAGAATCCTACTAAGTTATTACGAAGCCTAACTATCTAGATTATACGAGTTAACACTCAAGTGTATCTCTTGAGCTACATTAACTTTCAACCACTCAAGTAACTCTCATTCCACTTTCATCTATCATCTCCAATTCACTTTGTAACACTTTCAAACCACTCCGATGTTTCCTTTTCATCAAACTAATTATAGTCCCAAAATTCCTCCACTAACTTCCGAATTAAAGTCTCTAACCAAACTTAACTTCTAAGAAGCTAAATCCCGCTTAACTTCGATAAACAATAACATAACGAAACTTAATTCATAAAAACAACTAACTTTCATTTTAAACTCACCTTGTAAACGAAGTCAACTCTGAAACACCGGTTGACCAAAAATCACGATCGATGCACGAAACCTATAATTAAATACACCTAAAGTATATTAATTAACCGAATCGAAGAACGATCGTCACGATACTAAAATAAAAGACAAAACAACCCGGAACTTATGCCAAGAGGCCCACGGCCCAAGGGAAAGGAAGAAAAGGAATTTGTTTTCCGGATTTTAAGCACTTTAAAGACATTTTGGTTTGGTTTCGGGTACTTTGGAGATTGGTAACCTTAATGGGTATTCGCAATTTAGGGTTTTGAGCATTAAACCATTTCCAAACAATTAGAAAATAGCAAAAACATAATAAACTAAACATCCTAAATCAAGCCAAAAGAAGGAAAACCACAAGGAACGGGTTTCCGGCTCAAACTTGGTTTTAGGGTTTAGGGAAAGTTCCTAAAAATGACTATAACGACTTTCCCGATTGATATCTTAAAGCTCCGGTGAACGAAATCGAAGATTACAACTCAAAACCTCCATTAAAACACTATTCACATCAAAATTTAGAAACTTTAACATACCTTTAAGCCTCGAGAAAACGAGCGAAAATCACGATGAGTAGGTTGGAAATAATCCACGGGCCAAGGGCTTTCCAACGGATGTAGAATCGATACGATCCGTTGAGAAATAAAGAAAACAAAAAAAAAAGGGAGGAGGGTTTGGTCTTCACGGCAGCAAGGAGGAGAAAGGTGCAGGAATTTCCAATTTTTTTTACTAAGTGTTGAAATTTAAGAGAAGGTGAATAGTGATTTTTAGATATTTAAGAAATCGGGTAATGACGCCTACGTCCCTCTTTTGTTTTTGCTTTAAAAACGAATCCCGAAGCTCGTAAATAAATCTAAAGGTGATTAATAATTATTAATTGGCCCGTTAATAATTATTAATGTCACCAAAACATATTAAAAGTACTAAAACGATTAAAAACAAATTCGGACGAAAATAGCTACTAAAATCGAAGTTACTGAATTAAAACTAAACTTTAAAAGCTTTAATAAATAAATAAAAAAATTTACCTCTAAAAGTAACGGGACGTTACAGCCTTAGTTCTACAGCGCGATAGCTATTGTTGTGTTTGTTCCTTGTGTATGGCTTCATCCATCGTTTTGATTCCTCAATAGATTTGGGAAGGAAATTTGGTTGGTCCGCTTAAGGTCCACCTGATGGACGAGATTTCGAGCATCCCTGCTCTTGCGCTTGGCCTCCTTCAGGGTTTAATCCGGACAATGGATCAAGTTAATCTTATTTGATCTTCGATATTGATTTCCCCTTCCCCGATCATAGATTCCTCTAGCCCGATTGTGATTTCTTTGCTCTATTTATCTTCCTATTGTGTTGTGCTAAGCTCTCCTTGTTCGTTGTCCCAATTCAACATCTTGATCGTTGCTTCGATGATCCCAGGTTCTAAATAATGAAATATAATTAACCCGACTCTTTCATTTGGTTTATTCTTCTCATTCTCTCTGAAGACGGATTTATTTAGAGGAGAATGAGCTTGCTCAGTTGTTTCTTTTCTCTTGGGAGATCCCCACTTTGATCGTGCCCATTTCTCTTGGCTTAATGCTCGCTCGGTGCATATTCGCTCGATCTACTTATTGATAACTAGGCAGTCCTCCGTGTTATGACTGTGATGGTCATGGTAAGCATAGTATGAAGGCTTTTCATTGGCTTCCTTCGGTCTTTGACCTCGTGATCCTTCGTTACGATTATTTAGTTCAGCCTACTTTATGGTAATTGAAGCTGGGTTGAAACGATCACAGTTGCAATTCTTTCTTTCACTCCCCTTCTTCTTCTTATTTTTCCAAGAATCTTCACGCTTCTCGACCCTTTCAGACTTTGTTTTTCTTTTCTTTTTTGGGGAACAATCCTCCCCCTTTTTTTCTTCGCTTCTTTGTAGTTGTATTTCCACCCTTTCAAATTTGTAAATGGATATCTGCTTGGAGGCTCAGTCTAAAGCTTCTGTCATAATCTTCACAGTTCACTAACCGAAGAATCTCCAAAGCGCTTGATCTAGGTGGATAACGCGTGATCTGGGTGGATAGCGCGGGCGAAGGTTGAAACAAATTCTTTTTCACTGCAGTCTAGAATCTCTAATATTACCTTCCTGAATCTGAAGATGAAGTCGTTCAAAGATTTGTTAAATCTTATTATGACGTTGTAGAGGTCTAGATTTGTCTTCGTATATTTCTTTCTAATGTTGTACAACCTTTGGTACGCGATGGAGAGTTCATGGAAATTTTGAATCCTCATCTTAGGTTGTTGAACCATTTTAAGGCCAGCCTTTCTAAGCTTATCTGGAACAGTTTGCAAGTCATCCTCTCAAGGTCCTGAACTAGGATGCATGTTGACTCCATCAAATTTATAAAATGGGCGATATGCTCGGTACGATCTTCTGTTCCTTCATACAGCTCAAAAGCAAGTAAACATAATTTTTTAGGTTGCTCTTCGATAAGGATGTAAGGGTACAAAGGTGATTCCTCTGGAGCTCTCACATTAACCACATTCTTCCCGTTCTTAGACTCGAGGCGTCTTAAGATATTCTCTTTGATCTGCCTTGCTTTGTCCTGTCCAAACATTTACCGAGAACATTCTCTATGATTTTTAGTTTCTTCCTGAGCTATCGTAATTAGAGGATAATTGGTATGAAGACAAGTCTATCTCGTTTCTCTGCCTTCGCTTCTAACCTATTATTGCCTCGTTTTCATCTCGGGCTACTTCTATGTATTTCATTCCTTAGGGGCCTACCTCTTCTTGGCCAAGACTTGTCCTGTGGAGTTGAGAATAGTGTATTCCTGATGTGTCATTCTCGTGTAATATACCCTTGAGTGTTAAAGAGTTTCGTTCATTCACCACTTATGCTTTTGTGATGCAATCAGTCGTCACCTTTCATGAAGTTTCCCAATGGAATGAATATGTGTTGGTGCTTCTGTCCCTGCCGCTGCCTTCTAATTTTGAAGGCCGTTAATCCTAGCGCGATATCCTTTTGTAGAAGCTTCGTCCATTTGGTTTTTCATCTCTTCCATGAAGATACCCTATTTTTCACATAGTTCTCTTATTAGCGCCTCATGCAACGCTATTGCCAATTGTCTGTTTTCACGGATAGTTTCTTCACGTCTTGCCACATCATCAGTCATGATGTCGTTCTAATCAACGGTGGTGTTGTCATTTGCAAGTGGTTGTCTACTTCATGTATCCTTCATGTTTATTCCTATCAATCTGCTTTAGTAAGGCTTGCATGAATCTGTTTTACGCGGTCCCACGGTGGGCGCCAAATTGTAGTGCATATTTTCGTCCTACGATTGATCATGTAAGTTTCACGTACAAGCATCTTCCTCGCACCTCAAATTCATGCAATCAAAGGGTAAGAAGACGCCGATGTGGTGCCTTCCAAATGTTCTCCGGCAGTCAAGTCAATAAAATTGGAGGTCAAAGTAGAAAAGAATTAGGATGGTTCTCCTGATAAAAATTGTATTACCGGTTTAATTAGGTTTTGGCACCTTTTATAGCCAATTCGATAGGCTTGATGCAGATCGACTTCCATGATATCTGGAAGATAATATATTCTACGTAATATTAGAATATAATATTGCTGAATGAGATGTCAAATACCAAATTGTACTTCATGGTACCTTTCCTGAACCTCGACTAAACTGGCCGCCTATCTGAGTTTGAGCTGGGCTGAGGCTAATTGGGACGAGTTGGACTCGTCCGTGATGGCTTGTCCTTTGGGGCGCTTCCTGGAACTATTACGTTTGTCGTGATGGGCCTATGTGATCATCATATTCTTCTTAGACTGAGATTATTGGAGTTTTGGGCTTGTTTTGTGGAGTGGTTTTACCATCTACACCCTCCTCATAATTTCACTTGTAAGTTAATTATCAATTAGTAGTACTCATTCATCTGATTGATGTTTCAGAATATCAAAAGGTAATAAAACAAGGGGTACGCATGAGAATAGCCACTAAGTGGGGACAAATAAGAGTATCTATCCATATAATAAAAAATAATAATAGTAAATAGCCACGATTTAAAATTTAGACAGATAGATAATAATAAAATTACCAAAAAAAACCTTATTCTTTTTCTGTAGGCCTTAATAGCTAGATTGTAGGAACAATTTACAAAATGCATGCATTATTTCTCTCACTCTCTCTTTTAATTTCTTAGAAAATCTCTTTCATCTACCTATTTTACGTATTACATTTCTCTCTCTCTTTGATCCATTTTCTCTTTCAAACACTATATTTTTCTCCATTTTCTCTCTATCTATGAACGATTTTTGGGACATTTTTGAAGCAAAAGCACATGAATCTTGAAGATTTGAAGCATAAAAAACCTAAAATTAACAAAAAGACATCTCTAATTCAAATATCTTGCTAAAAAGTTATGTTTTTTTTTAATAAATTTTTGGTTGATATTTTCAAGGTTTTGTTTACTCTCATAAAATTTTTTCATGTTTTTTCTGGCATTCATTATACTTTGATTTATCCAGATCAAGTATATTTTTTACATTATGTATGTAATACAAATAGCCACGTTATAATGTTATAAAAAGTTTTAATTTTTATATGATATATTATATGTATTATACAAATTATACATGGATTTACTTCCATAAGTTTTCCATTTTTTTTTTTTGCATTTATTGTAATGTGATGTGTCCAGATTAAGTATATTTTGTACATTATCCACGGAAGGCAAATAGCAATCTTATAAGAAAATACAATATTTATGCGTTATGCTATATGTTGTGTACAGCGCGCGCACACACACACACACACACCCATATATATATATATATATATATATATATATATATATATATATATATAAATATATTTATATTTATATTTTAAAGTTTGTTAACTTCTTTTTTTAAATGCAAATTAAAGAGAAGTTATACTACTGTACATTAAGTACATCATGCACAATTTTTTCTCAAATGCAATAACGAAGCGGGGGATAGATGTATTATGTAGAAAACAAACACTACCAGAAAAACTGGAAATAGCGACATAATTTTAGCGACACAATGGATGGGACGCTATTTAGCGACGAACTATATCGCTAATGACAAGTTCGACTTTTAGCGACGAACTGCATCTCTATTTAGCATCTTAAGGAAAGTCCATCGTTAATGTTTTGTCTCAAGATATGGTGCAAAGCTTCCCGCCAGAATAACAACTCATTTTGTCCCTATATTAGCGACGAAATGTGTCTCTATTTTTACATGATTTTTTATTTTAATTTTAGAGACACATTTCGTAGCTAATTAGAGTCTTAAGGAAGGTCCATCGTTAATGTTTTATCTCAAGATATAGCATGAAGCTTCCCGCCAGAATAACGACTCATTTTGTCCCTATATCAGCGACGAAATGTGTCTCTATTTTACATGATTTTTTATTTTAATTTTAGAGACACATTTCATCACTAATTAGCGTCTTAAGAAAATTTTATCGTTATATTATATTTATAAATATAAGAAATATTTATAATTATTCTTTCATTGGAGACACATTTCGTTGCTAAATTTGTCGGGAAATTTTCCCCCTAATATTTTCTGGCGGGAATATTTCCTGCTATATTAGAGACACATTGCGTCGCTAAATTCCCAAGATATTTGTCATCGATCTGAATTTGAGTCGGATGAAACTGGAAAAAAATACGCGAAGACGAAGTACGTGCTAACAGCGGATCAGAAGAAAACATTGTTTTAGTGGATGAGATCGATTAAATTTCCAGACGGATACGTATCAAATCTAAGCAGCTGTATCGATGTGCACAGTCATACTCTGTGTGGGATGAAAAGTCATGATTGTCACGTATTCATGCAACGACTCATGCCAGCTGCATTCAGACCATTTCTTGAGCAGAAATATTGGGAACCGTTGGCATAATTGTGTGTTTTCTTTAGAGAGTTAACATGTGCAGGTGTCGCAAGCCACTGTGGAGTCATTGAGCAGTGAGATTGCTGTAATCATTTGCAAGTTATAGAGAATGTTACCACCATCCATTTTTTACTCGATGGAGCATCTACCTGTACATCTACCATACGAGGCTTATCTAGGAGGCCCAGTTCAATACTGATGGATGTATCTTTTTTAGAGGTAAATAATTTAACTGTTACTGTTATCGTGTCATCTAAATTACTTGGTTTAACTGTTTCCTTTTTATGTCAGGTATTTGTGTAGGCTAAATAGAATTGTAGGAAACAAGGCTAGAATTTAAGGTATATCAGGTATAGTCTATCACCTTTGTTTTGAAGAAATGGAAATGGAATTTCTATAACAAGGCTAGGGATGGATTTTTAATCTGTCACCTTTGTAGGAAACAAGGCAAGAGTTTAGGGTATAACAAGGCTAGGGATGGATTTTTAATCAAATGATCATTTTTTGAAGAAATGGAATTTCTAGACACTCTTTACTTTTCAATTTTTTAATATATTAAAACTGCTCTTTCTATATATCAAGTATAGTTTGTCACCTTTGACATTTTGACATTTCTGGTATATTAACATTTCTGACATATTTTCTGTCTCAATGCAATTTTTCTTTCCCGATGTATTTTTTCTTCCCCAGCTTTTAGTATATTGTTTCTAGTTATTTAGTGTAATCAGTATATTTAGTACATTTTGTTACTTTCATGTTTCGATTTTATACTACATATTTAGATTTTAATTCAAGTTTGTAGATTCCTTTTAATATAATAATTCTAGTTTTCTCACTCATGTTGTAACGTCCCGTTACTTTTAGAGGTAAATTTTATTTTTTATTTTAATTAAAGTTTTTAAGATTAGTTTAAATTCAGAAATTTCAATTTTAGTAGTTATTTTCGTCCGAAATTCTTTTTAATCGTTTTAATGCTTTAAATTTATTTCAGTGACATTAATAATTATTAACGGGCCAATTAATAATTATTAATCACCTTTAGATTAATTTAAGAGCTTCGGGTTTCGTTTTTAGAGTAAAAACAATAGAGGGATGTAGGCGTCATTTTCCAAATTCTTAAATATCTAAAATACACTATTCTCCTTCTCCTAAATATCAACACTTAGGCAAATTTTATCATTTTTCTATCCTTTTCTTTCCTTGGAGCCGAGAGCAACATTACCCAATTCCCAAATTTTGTGTTTTCTTTATTTCTCGGTAGATCGTCTCGATTCTACTTCTGTTGGAAAGCCCTCACCTTAAGCATCATTTCCAACCTACCAATCAAGATTTTCGCTCGTTTTCTTGAGGCCTTAAGGTATGTCAAAGTTTCTAAAACTTGATGTGAATAGTGTTTTAATGGAGGTTTTGAGTTGAAATCTTCAAATTCATTCATTGAAGCTTGAAGATTTCAATCGGGAAAGTCGTTTTGGGCAATTTTAGAAATTTCCCCTAAACCCTAAAACCGAGTTTGAGCCGGAAATCCATCTCGTATGATTTTCCCTCACTTGGCCTTGATTAGGATGTTTAGGTTATTATGTTTTTGCTATTTACTTAATTTTTTAGAAATCAATTAATGTACAAAACCCTAAATTACATATACCCATTGTTGTTGCGAACCTCCAATGTATCTGAAACAAACCCGAAACACCTCTAAAATGCATAAAAGCCGGAAAACCAAACCCGAACCCCAATTCCCCTGTATGGCCGAGAGCACCATAGGGAGGAAATCCGGGATTTTCGTCGTTTTATGCGTTTAGATGTTGTTTGTACGATTTCCGATTAATTAATAATGTTAGGTGTAATTCATTTGTAGGATTGTGAATTGTTCGGGTGTTTGCAACCTCGAATTAATCGGAGCTTTTCTACAAGCTAAGGTGAGTTTAAAATGGAAGTTAGTTGTCTTATGAATTATGTTTCGTTATGTTATTGTTTATCGATGTTAAGAGGGAACTGGCTTCTTAGAATTAATGTTTGGTTGGAGACTTTAATTCGGAGGTGAGTGAAGAGGATTTGGAATTATGGTTAGTTCGGTGAAAAGGAAACATTGGAGTGGTTTGGAAGTATTGTAAAATGAATTGGAAATGTTAGTTGAAAGTGGAAGTTTAAGTTACTTTGAGTGGTTTGGAAATTAAAGTAGCTTAGATGTTACACTTGAGTGATGACTCGTGTAATCTAAGTAGTTAGGTTCTTTAATAACTTAGTAGAATTCTTTGGAGGTTATCTAACTTATTGGAGAACTTGAGCACAATTGATTCGGCACATGATAGTATGTTGATTCGGATCCATACGTATCATAGTGTGATGATTTGTGCAGACCGTGAGCACAATTGATTCGGCACATGATAGTATGTTGATTTGGATCCATACGTATCATAGTCGATGATTTGTGGGGAACTTAATCACAGTTGATTCGGCACATGATAGTATGTTGATTCGGATCCATACGTATCATAGTGAGATGATTTGTGGTATGGTACATGGTAGTATGTTGATTCGGATCCATACGTACCATGGTACTATGGTTTGTGATATGGTACGACCGTACGTGGTATGTTGATTTCGATCCATACAATAGCACGTTACGATGAAACTTGTTTTGTAACAAAGATAGTTAACATTACATTTACATATTCTTTAGAATTGTGTAGTAAGACTTAGTAATGATTGTTACATTTACTTTAAGTATTTACTTCAATTACATGGCATTGAAAGACTATTACGGGTAATATTTTGCTATCGTATGATTGTATGGAAATTGGAAGTGTGGATATGGGTAGTAATGAGCATTTTAGGCCTTTGGACACAATTTCTGGTATGAAATTTGGTTCATAGGATTTCTTGCTTTCGTTTTACTCTCACTAGCATTTTTATGCTAATGTTGCTACACTTACAAATTTTCAAGTAAACCCCGTCCTAAGAAGCGTGGTAGAGGAGGTGGTGCCGCGTGACTTGCCGAGTTGGTGTACGGACAATGTTGAAACATATTTTGGTTTAGCATTTCTAGAAATGCTTGTAAATTATTTACAACTTTCATACTTGTGTCTTTTTTAGCCCGAAAGGGTATTTGTTTAAAATCTGCATATATTTTATGATTTAAATCTCTTTTGGAAGTTTAAACTATATGTTGGAATGCGCATTCCCGATTTATCGCTTTCTCTGAATATGGGTTGTTGTAAACAAGTTTTTGGTTATCCAATTTTTAAACGAACCCATACCGTTTTTCTTTAAAAATCGAGTCTTCCGCTGTGCATTTGAATTTAAAGAATTTAACGGAAAATGGGTCGTTACACATGTAAATGTTTTGTACATCTTAGTATATTGGTGTTGGGATTTATGTCATAGAATTCGTAATTTGTAATAGAATATTTTATGAATAAATGGAAGTATTATTTTAGTTAACATTGTGCAATTTATTATATGTTGATATTCCTTAATATTCAAACTTAAAAGAATTCCAGAGTTACTAAGTTTGTAATCTTGACTACTATCAGATTAAAAGTGGATCTAGTCCAAGATAGTAACTCAAATACTCTACAGTAAATGAATACGGTAAGGAAACCTTATTCTGGTAACATCGTTGATATTGTTCAATGATTCGATCCAAATCAGTAGCATGATGTAGATGAAAGTGGAAACATCATATATAATGAGTTTATATAGGACTGGACTAGGATATAAAATCAATTCCTAAATAACAACGTTAATAGAAAATGACTTAAAATATCAAATTCAATTATTAAGATTGATACATCTCAATACTGAGTATGTTATGAATTCACATTAATAAATTATTTTCCTTTGATTCACATGGTTGAGAGTGATCTATTGTTACACTCGACAAACTCCTGTTTTGGGAAAATGACTAAATTAGTGCTTAGGAATATTTCTATACAAAATGGAATTCATAACTTTTCTAAAACTAATGAAAGTTTTAGTGCGACACTTTTCTAACTTGGAAACTTTAGGTATCTCCCTTAGTGTAATGATTCAGTACTTGAACATGAGGCCTCACTTTCTCATTGGCCCGAGAAGGATTTGTTCTATACTTGAAAACTATAGAAAAATGTACATTAGAGAATCATCGGGTACACACAAGGATAAAATATAACTGTAATTTGACCTAGTTGTAATTATGAGATTACCACGTGAAGAATATGTCAAAATAAACTTAATAACAATGGACATACCCATCTATAATGAGGGGAGTTCAACTTAGGGCTTATAGTGGAATTACTCTAAGTTAATAATTATGATTAATTAACTAATGAGTTTAATTAATAAATCAGTAGTTATTGAAGCCCATGATCTATAGGTCCATCAGGTCCCTATGTTAGCCCATATCATAACAACTAACCAAGTTATTTATTTAAATAGGAAGGATGAATTATGTATAAGTAATTAAATTACTTAAATAAAGGGAGACATTAATTATTTAGATAATGAGGTTATTTAAATGGAAATTAATAGTAATATTATTTAATTATTTGAATAATGAGTTTATTTAAATGGAAATTAATAATTAATATTATTAATTAAATAATCAGTTTATTTAATTCAATAATAAAAGGAGAGAATTAAATATTTTTTTTTATGAAACAAATTAGTATTTTTCCCAAAATAATTAATTAAATGAATTTGATTTAATATTAATTAATGGAGAGGATTTTTCTTAAATATGTATTTAATTAGAAAATATTATTTGAATTTTTCTAATAATAAATACATAAAAGAAAATAGATAGATATCATTTAAAAAAAGAGATAAATACCCTTATCTTTAGATACAGCTCACGTCATTTGGCATTCAAAGGAAAAAATTTGTTTCCTTAATGCAAATGAATATGACGCCATTAATTAATTATTATTATTATTTAAATTTTGATTATTTAAATTAAAGAAATAATAATACTAATTGGATTAGGAAACAATTCTTATTTTCTTATAAATATGACCAATGGGTGCTCATATTTAACACTTTGGTATTTTATAAAAAAGCTATCTCTTTAATTCTCCCTAATGCCGATTTTTGGCTTCTTAAAATAAGAAGAATTTTGATTCTTTGTTTGTTGTTCCTGTTTGATTCCTACAAGTCGGCTTGGTTTATGATCGGATCATAGCGTAGAAGGCTTGATGCTGGAAAGAAATCTCCAAAAATATTCTCCATATTTTCCACAATGTAAGTTTTCGAAAACCTTAGATTTTAGTTTAAGGTTTGATCCAATTTGCATGATATTAACGGATCCTGCGTTAATAGTTTAATTAATTTACTAAATAAATTCTGCTAATTTAGTAAATTAGTTTCTTCAATTGGTATCAATGAAGGGAGAATAAGACATAGGGGTGGCGGTTAGGTCATCTTTTTGGTCAAATATGGTAAGATATATTTCCAAGATTATCTTTTAAAAGATATATATCTTAAAATATTCAAGATAAGATCAAAGATAATTTATAATTATCTTCCATCTTTATAATATATTTTTAAATATATATTACTATTCATGGAAATTTTTTTATTTTATATTTTCCATAAATCGATAAAAGATAATATCTTAAAAAATTATATTTTATGAAAAATATTGGAGAAAATATTTCTTTTCATAAAAGGCCTCCCACGCCTAAAGCAATGTTTTAATTATTGTAATTTTAATCTTGTTGTAGAATTAGTGTTAAGAATACCAGTCAATCTAGTTGTTTAATTATTTAGCTTTTGTATGAGATATGAATTTTAAATAATTGTCCATGCATACATATATATATATGTCATGTAGGAAATCCCAACAAAGATGTATGATTAAGTTAGAATTAATTGTACATGCATACATAATTATGTGATAAAGTTGTTATTATATTTTATGTATGTGATAAAGCATGTTGATTTTATCTTTTTATAAAATATTTATGCCAAATGTGATTAGGATAAATGCATGCTAATTTTAGATAATATTCAAATATTAAAATGTTTAAAATTGAATAGAAACTAAAATTGATATACGAATGTGAATTTATTTGTTTAATCAATTGGACCTAAATTTACATAAGCACTATCGAATTGATATTTAATGAAGGGTTAATTAAAAAATTAATAAAAATGGTTAATTAAATTGAAGGATCTCTGGCGAGAAAGCTCTGCCCTAGCGATGAGGTTTTTCAAATTTCCCTTAACACGGAGCGCCTATAACTAGGAGCGATCTGGGAGAAAGATTCAAGATAATAAATCGCTATCATTAATAAGGTCCCATAATGTAACGACCCGATTTTCCGTTAAATTCTTTAAATTCAATTGCATAGCGGAAGACTTAGTTTTAAAGAAAAACGACATGGGTTCGTTTAAAAATCGGATAACCAAAACCTGTTTACAACAACCCATATTCAGAGAAAGTGATAAATCGGGAATGCGCATTCCAGCATATAATTTAAACTTTCAAAAGAGATTTAAATCATAAAACATATGCAAATTTTTAAACAAATACCCTTTCAGGCTCAAAAAGACACAAATACGAAAGTTGGAAATAATTTACAAGCATTACAAAGAATGCTAAACCAAAAACATGTTTATCATTGTCCATTCACCATCTCGGCAAGTCACACAACACCACCTCCTCTACCACGCTTCTTACGACGAGGTTTACCTGAAAATTTGTAAGTGTAGCAACATTAGCATAAAAATGCTAGTGAGAGTAAAACGAAAGCAAGTAATCCTATGAACCAAATTTCATACCAAAAATTGTGTCCAAAGGCCTAAATTGCTCTTTACTATCCATTCCACACTTCCAATTTCCATACAATCATACGATAGTAATATACTACCCGTAATGGTCTTTCAATGCCAAGTAAATAGAAATAAAGACTTAAAGTAAAAGTAACAACCATTACTAAGTCTTACTACACAATTCTAAAGAATATGTAATTGTAATACTAGCTATCTTTGTTACCAAACAAGTTTCATCGTAACGTGCTATTGTATGGATCGAAATCAACATACCACGTACGGTCGTACCATATCACAAGTCATCGTACCATAATACCGTAAGTACGGAAGTTAACATACACTACAAAATATAAGGACACTACCGACGCATATGTGCGTCGGGGATACCCTCACTCCACGCCGGCAATGCCTTCACCGGCGAAAAATATACGTCGGTATTTACGCCGCCAATGCCTTGTCGGGGTTGCCCCTTTTTAGCTTCCCCGGCGTGATATTTTCCTACGTCGGGGATGCTTTACGCATCCCCGATGTATCATATTCTGGCGTAAAATTCAATGTCGGTGTTAGATTAGGGCATTGCCGGCGCCATCACGCGGGTAAAGAGTGGTATTGCCGGCGCCATAGCGCCGGCAAAGGGTTGACTAAATTGGGTGGAAACAAGGGTATTGCCGGCGCCATAACGCCGGCAAAGTGTTCAAAAATTGTGTAAAAAACAGGGCTATTGCCGGCGCCATAGCGCCGGCAATACGCCTGTTTTTTTAAAAAAAATAAATGCTTGTTTTAGGTGCAAGAGAAACCTTTTCATGCAATTACAAAAAAAATAGACAAGGGAAGGTGGGATATTGAGAACTAATTCCAACATGCAGCATTGCCAGTCAATTTAATAAAAAAAATAAAATACAAACTGCTGCATATAAAAAGTGAATAACAATATGCTGCATAATCAATTTTCTATCGAAAAAGTGAGGCATAATCAATTTCTATCGAAAAAGTGTGGCATAATCAATTGAACAACGATGACATGACAACCTAAATTGCACAAATACATATGCAAACTGCCACATATATATGTAAGCATAGATACAGAAGCAAATTAAAACAGGAAACAGTCTATTTTACACATAACACAGATTTTAGAGTATATCAGAAAGAGTATCACAACACTATATTGCATATGAATGGTCTCAATAATTTTTTACCTATCAATGCCAATGTGTCAAAGAAGATTCTTTTAGAAGGTAAATCATTTGGGCACGAAAAGTTCAAAGATAAAAAAAAAAAAACTTTAAAGCAAGTATTTTCATATCATATATAAAATGAACAGTCGGTGGTCATCTTGTGATTGCAAGTAACTACAAAGGCATCAAAGGAAGACTCGGTAGTTTAAGATAAAAGACCTGACTTATAACAGATCGAACCTGAAAAGAAGATTACATCACACACGTAAAATATTCCATAGACTGAGAGTTTGAGATGGGGAATTAAGTCTCTACGCATGGTTGATCTTGAACTAAAACCAAAGCAAGAATTAATACAAGATGGGGGGAAATTTAAAAGGGATGTACCCTAAAATATCATTTGCTCTCTTGAACAACTCAGAAGCAGCTGGAACACTTTGAGATTCCTTTCCCATTCCCACAGCTTGTGCACCCTGACTCAGAGTGAAAAAGAAAACGATTTAACACTTCTGTTCAAAATAGAAAAAGGAAAGTGTTTTTTAACAAGAAACAAGACCGTATCAATTAAAAAAAAAAAAAAGGAATGAGAACAAATGAAGATGTCATCAACTGCAAAAGATGTATTATGTGAAATTGAATTATGGAATGAGGTAATCAAATACGTATTTAACAATGTGACTATCAAAATACGTATTACCTGCCTTCGATTCGTTATTGAATTCGAGAGACAATGATTAGGGCTTGAATTCGAGGAAAATCATAGTGAAATTAGGGCTGATAACAAGAAAACAAAATGAAATTACCTGCCTTCGATTCGTTATTGAAGCTGATAACAAGAAAACGAAATAGCGAACGAGAGACGATGATTTTGATTCGTCCTTCCTGCCTTCGGTTAAATCTTCGATTCGTTGTTGATATGAGTCGATTTGTTGCTCCCTTCGATTCGTTGCTCCCTTCGATTCTTCTTTGGATTCGTGTGAGTGATTTGGAGAAAGAAAGCTTCGTATGAGCGATAAAGTGAGGGTTCAGTAGAGAGAAGGTCACGGTGGAGGAGGAACGGGAATGGAAGGGGGAATTGGGGAAGAAGGGGTTTTGGGGTGGGGGGGCACTAGGTTGATGGAGAAGGAAAAAAATGACGAATGAATTTGGGGAAGAAGGGTCGGGGGAGGGGAAAAACATAAATTTTTTTTTTTTAAAGTTACATCGCCGGCGCACACGTTGCACTGGCGATGCTTACACAACCATGCGCCGGCATGGGCCAGCCCATTGCCGGCGCATGGAAAGCCCAGCGAGGGCATTGGGCCTCGCTGGGCTTCAATACCGGCGCAGAATAATTCTGCGCCGGTATTGAGCTACCATTTCCGGCGCACACTGTGTGCGCCGGTGATGGTAGCCTTCAAGGACCCATTGCCAGCGCGATGTGTATGCGCCGGCAATGCTTACACCGGTAGAACTCCAGTTTCTTGTAGTGATACCACGTACCGTATCACAAATCATCGCACCATGCTACCGTATGGATCCGAATCAACATGCTAGCATGTGCCGTATCACAAATCATCGTACCATGGTATCGTATGGATCTGAATCTACATACTACCATGTACCGTATCACAAACCATCAAGTTCTCTAATAAGTTAGATAATCTTAACCGAAATCTACTAAGTTACTAAAGAACCTAATCAACTTGGCTTACACGAGTTATCACTCAAGTGTATTTTCTAAGCCACTTTGACTCCCAAACCACTCAAAGTGCTTTTAACTTCCACTTTCATTTAACATCTCCAATTCATTTACAATACTTCCAAACCACTCCGATGTTTCCTTTTCACCGAACTCACTATAATTCCAAATTCTCTTCACTCACTTCCGAATTAAAGTCTCCAACCAAACATTAATTCTAAGAAGTTAGTTCCCTCTTAACCTCGATAAACAAAATTGTAATGAAACTTAATCCATAAAATTACTAACTTCTCTTTTAAACTCACCTTAGATTTGTAGTCGAGTACCCAAGGAATCGAAGTCGAATCTACGCGACAATTACAAACCTACAATTCACCAATTGAACTACAATTTACAATTCATAACTAATAAGAGAACAAGTGTGATTTTCGGGTGAATAGTGTTTTCGGATGAATAGTGTTTTTGGGTGAATAGTGTTTTTCGAAAATCCAGGCTCAAAATCGTCAGATTTCATAATGAAAACACATGATTTCAACTTCAAAACTCATTTATAATAAAAAACGAACAAAACCATATAAAAAGTTTTGAAAATTCACTTTTTAGGGCTTCCCTTAGAGAACGAGAAACGGCACAAGGGTAGGTGGGATAGATAGCCCTCGTCCCTAGCAATCCAACGCAACTGACCTCATCGAAAACAGTCAAGAATTGATGAAAACCCAAGAGATTTTTCTTCTCATCAATGGAAGCTCACGTGAGGAAGAAAAGAAGGAGAAGAGAAAATGAATGTTTTGTCTAATTTTTGATATTTAAGATGAAGATGAATAGTAAAAAGTAGATATTTAAGAATTTGGAAAATGACGCCTACGTCCCTCTTTTGTTTTTACTTTAAAAACGAAACCCGAAGCTCTTAAATTAACCTAAAGGTGATTAATAATTATTAATTGGTCCGTTAATAATTATTAATGTCACCAAAACGAATTTAAAGTATTAAAACGATTAAAAAGATTTTCGGGCGAAAATAACTACTAAAATCGAAATTACTAAATTTAAACTAATCTTAAAAGCTTTAATTAAAATTAAAAAAAAAAAAAATCACCCCCAAAAGTAACGGGACGTTACACATAATGTGATTAGTTTTAATCTAGGAAACATGGTAATTCACATTAAAATTGATCTAACCAATTTAAAAGTTAAGATTGAGTTAGTTTAATACAACTTAGATAAATCATTTAGTCTAAATTTATCTTAAAATTTGAAAATGCAATTTTAAAATATTGAGTGAGAGAAGGAAAATTGACAAAGTATCATATGGTCTCCATTATTAGGCTCGAAATGTGAGATTCACACTTGACCTCTGTAGCATCCATATAAGTGTTCATTCTTATAAGAAGGTTTTATAATGTGAATCAATATCAAGGTGGGTCTCCGGAAAGAGATAAAGGATTTTAAAATCGAATTGAAGACTGAATTTATACTTTGTAGACACTCATCATTTCTCATTTAAAAGACGAAAATAATGGGTTACAGTCAAAAGAGATTGATAAAATCTGTTATCAAATTTCTTGACCAAACACACGGTAAAACAATTTCATAGGAATATGAGTTATTCTAGATTGGAAGTTGTTCGAGAAGGGTCTCAGTTTAATGTATTGGGTGACTGACTTATCAATCGACGACACTCTATTTGGAAAGGTTAAACTACTGTAGCATAATAATATCTTTAGGGTATTTCTGCTTATTGAACATTGCGACATTCATTCATCATGTTTAATTTTATGTCGAACACATTGTTTGTCTGGACTCTCATAGATCTTCCAAATGGTGAAAACCCCATTGAATGCAAATGGATCTATAAGAGAAAAAGAGGTGTAGACAGAAAAGTTGAGACTTCCAATGCAAGATTAGTGGTAAAAGGATATACTCAGAGGTAGTGTATTGACTATGAGGAAACGGTTTTCCTAGTTTCCATAGTTAAATATATTCGCACCATCTTATCAATTGCCACTTATTATGACTATGATATTTGGCAAATGAACGTCACGACTGCCTTCCTTAACAATAATCTAGAAGAAAGCATTTATAAGATGCAACCAGGGGGACTCATTACTTTAGGACAAGAACAAAAGGTTGGCAAGTTACAAAGATCTATTTATGGACTTAAGCAAGCCTTAAGGTCTTGGAACATTAGGTTTGATGATGCAGTTAAAACCTATGGTTTTGAATAAAATATAGATGAACCTTGTGTATACAAGCGTATCATAGAAGAGAAAGTGGTATTCATAATTCTTTACATTGACGACATTTTATTAATTGGAAATAACAAAAGAAGGTTAACAGAAGTTAAAGAATGGCTAGCAAATCAATTTCAAATGAAAGATTTGGAAGAGACTAGTTATGTTCTTGAGATTCAGATCATTCGTGATTGAAGGAATAAATCACTAGCACTGTCTCAAGCATCGTATATTGATAAAATTATCAAACACTTTGCTATGTAAAATTTCAAGAAAGGGATTTTACCTTTTAGGCATGGAATTAGTCTGTCTAAGGAACAATCACCTAAAACACCTCAAGAAGTTGAGGAAATGAGACAGATACCATCTGCTTCAGAAGTAGGAAGTCTAGTGTATACAATGTTATGCACTAGACCGGGTGCCTGCTATGCAGTGGGAGTAGTCACTAGGTTCCAATCCAATCCTGGAAAGAAAAATTGGGTTGCAGTTAAAGTGATTCTCAAGTACCTTAGGAGAACGAGAAATTATATGTTATTGTATAGGGAAAATGATTTGATCCTTACAAGATACACAGATTCAGATTTCCAAGGTGATAAATATTCAAGGAAATCTATATCAAGTGCAGTGTTTACGCTTGGTGAAGCCGTTATAGTTTGGAGAAGTATTAAGCAAGGTTGTATTGCTGACTCCACTATGGTAGCAAAATATATTGCTACTGAAGCTGCAAAGGAAGCTATCTAGCTCATAAAGTTCCTAAAAGATTTGAAAGTTGTTCCAAATATGGAATTGTCCATAACTCTCTATAGTGGTGCAATAACAAATTCAAGGGAACCAAGATCACACAAAAGGTCAAAACATATAGTGTAAAGACCCGACTTTTTAAAATAGAATTAAATAGATAACGCAAGCGGAAGACTTGAAATAACAATTTAAAACCTGTAATCGAAGAATATCATCCTTCATTTCAAAATAAAATCTGAAATCCTTAACATTTAAAGATGGGAAGCGCTTCCCTTTTTAAGTTCAAACATAAAGTAAGATATCCCATAAATCCATAAAATCCATAAAGACAAGAAATCATAAGATCCATAAGAAACGAAATGAAAATAAAGAAACAAGTCCATGGACTACACTAACTCAAGTCCATCCATCATCATCGATCTGCTAATCACTCTGCACCAGCTCCATGACCGCATCCCGTACCTGAAAGTGTAATATAATGAGCGAGAAACCCAGTGAAGATAAATTGAATAGAAAGTAATTTTATATTCCAAATCCAATCCGGATTTGTGTCCAACGAATCCTATTGTCTCTTGACTACCCAAATCAACTTTCGAACATCAAGTCATGCAATTATCCCAAGAACAGAAAAATAAAGAACAAGAATGAGGATCAAGCAAGTAGTCAAGTCTCCCGAACTCTTAGTAAACAGAACACGTAATCTTACGTTTAACTTTTAGGAAAATATCTAGAACGAGTTAAGCTCCTGTAGCCTTAACTAGGAATAAGATCAAGATCAAGATAAAAAAGCCATGAACATAGAACTTAGAACTTAGAACATAGAACTTAGAACATAGATCATAGAACATAGAACATAGAACATAGAACATAGAATATAGAACATGTGAATAATGTCAGATGGTGCAAGCTCACGTAGTCTTTGCATTATAGAACCAGAACCAGAATCTTTTGGGTGAATAATCGTCAGATGGTGCAAGCACACACAGTCAATGCACGATCCCGTTATCTCACCAATGACATGCATAGCTCACGTATTCTAGTAGTCGAGAACATATATCTATCATAGTAATTATGAATAATACCAGATAATACTAGCTCACACAACTATATTATTTCATTATTCATCTCCTCCGTTCATACAGCTCACGTAGTCTATGCATGCCTCATGATACATATATCGAACCATGAATAATACCAAACAATGCAAGCACATGTAGTCTATGCATTATCTCATTATTCATCACCATGCAAACAAGTGTGATAATATAGAGTCAGAAATTCGAGAATCAAATATAAGTAGAGAACGAATTTCAGAACATCTCATCAGAGAAATAATAATCAAGTACATGAAAACGTGTAGGGTCATAAGCCCATACTCTATCGATCACAAAAATCCTGAAATCATCAAGTGACTTATGTACTAAGGACCAATGCTAGAAGGCCCAGTCTCGGTAAAAGCCCAAAGTAATCAGAAAACCTCGATATCATAAATAATCTCCAAGAACATGAGATAACCATTGCTGGGAAGGCTCAGTCTCAGTAAAAAGTTCCAAGTAATCATAGTATCTCGATAACGAAAATAAAATCATCCAAGAACATAATATAAATCATACTTCGAATTAAACATACTCGAACCCAGTAATCCCATACTTTAACTTCCAAGAATATACAAAATCCATAATTCCCAATATCAATTCTATACTCCCGATTCCTATTAATTCATAAAATTAGCATGCTCAAATCACTTAACTCCAATTTTAACTTAACTTTCGAATCATACAAATCGTTCGAGAATTTAGTTCCTAAATTTACTGTAAAATTCTATTTATCCTCACCTTTGGCAATTAACTTGAAATCAAAATCCCAATCGAACAATCGAGCGAGCAATCAAGAATTACCTACAATTAAATATATCCTAATTGCATTAATTACCAAACAAACAACAAACGACGCGTAAAACGAAACGAACAAAGAAAAAACCTGGTTTTTCCCCCAACAGGCCGAGAGGTATTTTGATGATAAATTTTCCATATAACTTAGATGGCTGTGAAATTAGATTCAAAAGATAGATCTCGGAAAAACGAAGAGTTTGATACCTCACGGGTTCAAAACAGAATTCGGACGAAGAAGTTATGACCAAAATACTTTAAAATTTAACTACACTCCAAGAAAAGAAAAGAAAAAAGAATTTGGCCAAATCTACATTCAAGGGTTTGGGTTTGTGTGAATCTCTTTGATGTTTAAGCCAAAATTACCCAAGAGCAAGTTTAAACACACTTTGATTTGAAATCTTCAAGTTCCATGGAATGGAATTGAAGATTTCAACTCAAATTTACAAAAAGCTAAAAGTGGAAATAAAAACCCAATAGGAAAAACGAGTAATCTTACCCTTAGGCCTCTTGAAAGTTGGAGGAAGGCTTCCAAGGTTAGTTCAAAAGATAGATCGGGGGCCGATCTATCCAACGCACCCAAAAACACCTGAATCGGAGAAGGGATGGGAAAATCTCGAGCCTTGGGAGGTTTATAGCAAGAGAGGGTTTGGGAGAGAGTGTTTTCTAATTTTTCCTCTTTTGCTCCAAATGAAAGATGAGGAAGAAGACACCTAAACTTGAAGATGCACTTTTCAATTTGCAAAAAGACCCTTTTCCTTTTCCTTTTCTTTTAAAAATTACCACATGCTCTTAAAACATAACCCACCTCTTAAATTTAATCAACACAATTAATCTAGGCTAGAAGGTAATTAATTATTATTAATTGGCCTTTTAATAATAATTAATGCACCTAGTTCAAATAATTACTTGAAATATAAAATTACCAAATAAAGATTAAAACTTCTAAATTCTAAATTACCAGAATTAAACTAATTAAACTTAAATTAGATAAATAAAGGAATAATAATAGATAAAAAAATAATTCTACCTCAAAATAACGGGACGTTACATATAGAGAGGAAGTATCATCTTATAAGGGAGATAGTGCATCGTGAGGACGTGTTGGTCACGAAAATAGACACGAAGGACAACAAAGCTGACCTGTTTACAAAGTATCTTACAGCTAATGTGTTTGAGGGTCACCTAGAAGAACTAGGATTACCAGATATATCTCACTTACTCTAGGGCAAGTGGGAGATGGTTGTGATTTATGCCCTAGAATTTGTAATTTGTAATAAAATATTTTATGAATAAATAAAAGTTTTATTTTATTGAATTTTGTACAATTTATTATATGTTGATATTCCTTAATATTCAAACTTAAAAGAAAATTCCGCAGTTACTAATTTTGTAATCTGGACTACTATGAGGTATAAAGTGAATCTAGTCCAAGATAGTAACTCGAATAGTCTACAATAAATGAATACGAGAAGGAAACCTTATTCTGGTAACAATGTTGATGTTGTTCACTCGATCCAAATCATTAACATGATGTAGATGCAAGTGGAAACATCATATATAATAAGTTTATATAAGACTGGACCAGGATAGTAAATTAATTTCTAAATAACACTGTTAATATAAAATGAATATTTAATCAAATTCAGCTATTAAGATTGATACATCTCAATCCTGAGTATGTTATGAACTCACATTAATGAATTCTTTTCTTTTGATTCACATGGTTGAGAATGATCTGTTGATACACTTGATAAACTTCTGTTTTGGGGAAATAACTAAATTAGTGCTTGGGAAAATTTCTATATAAGATGGAATTCATAACTTTTCTAAAACTATTGAAAATGTTCGTGCGACACTTTTCTAACTTAGAAACTTAGGTATCTCCCTTGGTGTAATGATTCGGTACTTGAACATGAAGCCTCACCTTCTAATTGGCCCGAGAAAGGATTTGTTCTATACTTGAAAACTATAGAAAAATATTCATTAGAGAATCATCGGGTACACATGGATAAAAGAGATAATTACAAGGGTAAAACGGTAATTTGACCTAGTTATAATTATGAGATTACCACGTGAAGGATATGTCAAAATAAACTTAATAACAAATGGACATAACCCATCTATAGTGAGGGAAGTTCAACTTAGGGTTTATAGTAGAATTACTCTAAGTTAATAATTATGATTAATTAATTAATAAATCTTAATTATTGAAGTCATCCCGGTCCCTAGGCTAGCCCATATAACATATCAACTAACCAAGTTATTTATTTAACTAGGAAGAAGGAATTATGTATAAGTAATTAAATTACTTAAATAAAGAGAGATATTAATTATCTAAATAATGAGATTATTTAAATGGAAATTAATAGTAATATTACTTAAATAATGAGTTTATTAAAATTTATAATTAATATTATTAATTACATAATGAGGTTATTTAATTCAATAATAAAAGAAGAGAATTAAATATATTTATTTTATGAAACAAATTAGTATTTTGTCTAAAATAATTAATTAAATGAATTTGATTCAATATTAATTAATTGAGAGAGTTTTCAGAAATATATATTTAATTAGAATAGATTATTTGATTTTTCTAATTATAAATACATAAAAAGAAAATAAATAAATATCATTTTTAAAAAAAAAGATAAATATCCTTATCTTTGGATACAACTCATGCCATTTAACATTTAAAGAAAATTTTCCGTTTCCTTAATGCAATTGAGTCTGACGCCATCTATTTATTTATTTTTATTTACACTGTTTAAATTAAACAAATAAGAATACTAATTGGATTAGGAAACCAATTTTTATTTTCTTATATATATAACCATTGGGTGCTCATATTTAACACTTTGATATTTTATCAAAAAATCTCTCTTTTTTATTTTCCCTAATGCCCGATTTTTGGCTTCGTAAAATTAGAAGAAATTTTCTTCTTTGTTTGTTCTGTTGGTTCGATTATGATCGGAACATAGCGTAGAAGGCTTGTGCTAGAAAGAAACCTCCAACCATATTCTCCATACTTTCAACAATGTAAGTTTTCGAAAACCTTAGATTTTAGTTTAAGGTTTAATCACAATTTCATGATATTAACTGATCCTAAATTAATAGTTAATTAATTTACTAAATAAACTCCGCTAATTTAGTACAGTAGTTCCATCAATTGGGTACATCATCCTCCGCTTTATATGTGCATTTGAGGGAAAAAATGAAGATATACGTAATGTACATAATATACATGTTATTTAATTTGTAATTGAAAAATAAAAGAGTTTTAGCAACTTATACAAAAAAATATTTAATATGCAAACAAACCAAAAAATGTATATTACGTATATAACATAATTTACATTTAGCAAAAAAAAAGGGTACAAAATGAATAGGGATGTGCATCGACCTTTCTCGTCATTTTTAATATTAAGTATATTACACAATGTATATTTCGAGGAGAAAACAAAGCGGAACGAAGAGTGACGTAGGTTGAAAAACAGACAGCTATGTATATTACGTATATTACCAAATATACATTCAGAAAAATAGCCATAATGAAAGAGGGATGAACGTTAGCTATAGCATCGTTTATGTATATTACAGAATACTAAGTATTACATATAATACAAAATGTATTACATATATCATCGTCTCATCATTTAGAAAATCTGAGGTAGAATGTATTACATATAATACAAAATCACAAAAAAATATTATAGAAAAATGAGACACCACTACAAGAAAACTATTTGTTTGTGACGTAAAAAGGAATGTTGCATCATAAACGATCAATTTGCGATGCAACTTGCGACCCATTATGGTGTCGATAGAAATATCGTCGGCAGGCGATATTTACGACGCAGTTTGTTGTAAATTAGTGACTGAACAACCATGCATCACTAAGATTTGTTGACTTTTATTTACGATGCATGCGTCATAATCACTGACCAAACAATTATGTGTCACTAATGTTTTTTGCAACGCATGCATCGTTAAAATGAGTTGATGAAATTGTCGTTTCAATTTAAATATTATGACGCACAGCGTTGCAAACAGTAACGACACATGCATCACAAATGTAAAAATATGAGTTGTTATAGCGTCGAAAATATTTATTTCTTTTTTAAATAATAATTAATTGGAAAATTGAATAATGAAGTAATAAATGAATCATATAAAATGAAAATATATTATATAATAATAGTAGGTTTTTACAATTTACCAAAAAAATTATACTGAAAATAATAAATCTTAAATATATGACTACTCGACTATCGGTGGGGAGGGGGCAGCTGATGAGAGAATAAAGAGAGCTGGGCAACTTACTTTTGCATTTGAGGCAGCATTGGAACCCCCATCCTAGCCTCGAGGGAACTATCTCGCTAGCCTCAAGTTTATTCAACTGCTCCAGTAGCGAAGCGTTGTTTTACCTTATCTCGGCTTTCTCCGAATGAATAGCAGTAGTGGTGGATGAATGAGGCACATCAGCATACAGGTGCCTCCTGATAGACTGGAGCCTTGAAACCGAGTTGTGAGGATGTCTACCATTAGTAGCCTGGAGAAATGTAGATTGGATATCCTTCTGAGTTGGCAGCTGAGTATCATGAGTCAGAACCTCTCTACTAAGAGTTCCGTGTAACGCACCTACAAAAAGAACGTAAATGAATTTTTTTTATTAAGTATAAAAATGTATACTGAAAAGAACTAATTTTGAAAATCAATTTGACTCACGACTTTCTGGCAGGAAGACTCGTCGACAAAAGACTTGTCGTCGTGTGTTTTGGTGTTGAGATGCAGGAACAAAGTGGTCGAACTGACTGGGCCTCCTTGAGCTTGTTCCTGCGATAAAAATTAACTCTGAAATGATTATTATATTAATAATGTCATGAATAAATATTCAAATTAAAAAACAATAATTATGTCACTTACCAAACTCTAGTGATGCACGTCATGGGAGACGGATCCTCCTATATATAGTGACGGGTTAGCCAATCGATTGGCCTTTTTTCTTACCTGATAAGTGTTACACAGCCTCCGTCTGACTACTCTCAACGATATGCTGATGATCTACAGGAGGCAGTCACTGTAAAGGTTTATCGAGTGGCGTGTGACGAACCTGTGACATACCATCGTCGTACCGTCATCCCACATGTGTGCTCCAAATTGGAAAAAGGATCTTAGTATTGAGGTCATCAAGAATATCGAAGAAAGCCTGAAATGTACATGAAAACAATAACTAGATTTAGTATTTAGGAGAGAGAATAAAAAAATAAGATAAAACCAAACACTTGCCTTCCAGGATCGAAAATGTGCCTCTTCAGCAGATCTGGGACATCGCGCTGCCCCTATGTAGGGGGCAGTGGACTCCTCCTAATAATCTTCTAGAACCTAGAAGATACAGTTCGTGACGGCTACAAGCTGTAAGTATAGACAATGAAAAACAAAAAAGACTATGATTGTAAGTTCATCATTCAATACTAATTCTAACTTAATTGATTGGCTGACTAAAAAACTTACCTTACATGCATAAGGGCCAAGCAACAATCGAGTACTGTCCCCCACCACTACTCCTACCTCATCATCAGCAGGTGGATCTACGTCGTCTTATGTTCGATGTATCAAGAAGGTGGTCCATAATTGTTTAAAAAAACCTAAATTAAAATTAAAAAAATATTAAAACCCTAAAACCCCAAACCATTAAACACTGTAATCCCTAAATCCTAAACTCTAATCTCATAAACCCTAAACCCTAAAACCTAAAAGCCCTAAACCCTAAACACAAATTTTAAACCCTAAATTAAAAAACCCTAAACCCTAAATTAAAAATTAAAAACCATAAACCCTAAATTAAAACCCAAACCATAAACTAAAACTCTAAACCCTAAAACACTATATAACCTTAAAACCTCTAAACCCTACCCTAACCCTAAACTATTTCATGAAATTTCATAACTAAAAAAACAAACAAAAAAACCTTCGGATGATCTTGTAGTGTAAGTACTTGCAAAAACAAACAAAGAAACAACAAAAGCCAACAAAACTAAATTTGAAAAAAGAAAGAAGTAAAAATTACAGAAAGCGGAAAAGAAAGAAAATAAAAAAGAAAATGAAAAGAATAGGGGGAAGAAAGAGGAAGAAAGGAGAAGACGGGGAGTCTCAACAGTGGCGGAGAAGGGGAATATGTGGAGAAGAGAAAGAAGAACGGGAGTAGAAAGGAAAAAAAAAAGAAGAAGAGGGGGAAAATGATGTCAATTATGTCTTTAATGGTGTTGCAAAAAGCATTGAAGAAGACACAGTTTAAATGAATTGTGACGCAGTGTGTCGCAAAGTGAATCGAAGGAGACGAAGCGATGGGAAGGAAAAAGGCCTCTGTGGTTGTGTCGTTCGAAATTTACGACGCATTGCTTCGTTAAAATTCATTGCACCGCCAGAAAATTAGTGAATTGTTTAGAAAAGTCCGCCCGTTTATTCCAGATTTAGGACGCAATGCGTAGTAAATTTTTCAATTAACTGCCATAAATTTTAGTATTTGCGAGACACTACGTCATTAATAGTGAATTAACTACGATAAAATTTTAAAATTTTGGAACATTCTCTTAACTTTAGCGACACAGTGCGTTCATATTTAAAACGTACAGTGTCGTTAATATAACCCCAAATTAACCCGAAACTTAGAATCACCCTAAATAAGATGATTTAGTGATGCATTGCGTCACAGTTGCAAACTAACATCAAACCACTAAAAAGAACACCAAACCCCACAAAAAGCCAACACCCGTAACTGTTACCAACAATAATTAAAAATAGTATATCTTATAAATATTGTTTAGTACCATTTATTGACAATGTGAATCGTTTTTAAACCGTTAGTCATCATTATGTATTAAAATCCAAACAACTCAAATCTACAATCAACAATAATTGAACTCATTTATAATATAAACGAAAATTCATTTAAAGTTGAGTCATCATCATCATTTTCATATTCGTGCAAACTCTTGATGACAACGATTAAAATACTTCCACACCTCAGTATCAGAAGGATGTCTCATGACCTTATTCTCCCCCGAGTGCTCGTGATGCCATCTCTTGTGAGAAGCCGTGACTTTCGATGCATACAACCATTGAAGACACGGTCTAATAGAGAAATAAAACATACGGGTATGTGGAATTAGACTGTGTTTACCTTGTTCGTATCTCGAATGGAAGTAGATTTTACAATGATGAAGGCCCGCATCAACATCCCCCAATATATCATGCATCCGTTTTGGCAACAATAATATATCTTTTTCTGTAACGACCCGATTTTTTTTGTAAAATCCTTTTAAACAAATACGCAGCGGAAAACTTGATTTTACAGAAAAACGACATGGGTTCGTTTAAAATTCGGATAAACCAAAACCTATTTTACATTGGCTCAATCAGAGAAAGCATTAAATCGGGAATGCACATTCCATATCATCATAAAACTTCTAAAAGAAAGTTTTAAAGTCCACAAATATATACAATTGCTCCATCAAGCTCAAAATGATACATGGTAAAAGTAGTGAAAAGTTCATGAGCATTCAAAGATGCTTCACCCAAAACCATTTATGTACTTGTCCGTTCATTGTCTCGAGTAGTCACACAACGCCACCTCCTCTACCTCGTCCTTTACCACGAGTCTTACCTGAAAAAGTTGTAATTGTAGCAACATTAGCATAAAAATGCTAGTGAGAGTAAAATGAAAGCAAGTAATCCTATGAACCACATTCCATGTCGGAAATTGTGTCCAAAGGCCTAGATTTCAATTTTACTATCCGTTCCGCATTCTAAATTCCGCCTATAATCAACATACATAGTATGCTTCCTAAAAAGTAACAATACGAAGACTTTAAGTAAAAGTACCCGTTATTACTAAGTCTTTCTATCCATTCTAATGAGTATATGAAACTATAACATTAACATTCTTTGTTACCAAACAAGTATCATCGTATCGGGTATACCATATGGATCAATATCACATACTAAGCCCGTACGGTAGTACCATATCACAATCATCGTATCGGGTATACCATATGGATCAATATCACATACTAAGCCCGTACGGTATTACCATATCACAATCATCGTATCGGGTATACCATATGGATCAATATCACATACTAAGCCCGTACGGTATTACCATATCACAATCATCGTATCGGGTATACCATATGGATCAATATCACATACTAAGCCCCGTACGGTATTACCATATCACAATCATCGTATCGGGTATACCATATGGATCAATATCACATACTAAGCCCGTACGGTATTACCATATCACAATCATCGTATCGGGTATACCATATGGATCAATATCACATGCTAAGCCCGTACGGTATTACCATATCACAATCATCGTATCGGGTATACCATATGGATCAATATCACATACTAAGCCCGTACGGTATTACCATATCACAATCATCGTATCTCTCATCACATCGGATATCAGGAATTTCGCCATATAACAAATCATCGCACCATGATACCGTATGGAGCATATCACATACTATCATGTGCTGTATCACATATCCCCGCACCATGATACTGTATGGAGCGTATCACATACTATCATGTGCTGTATCACATATCCTCGCACCATGATACCGTATGGAGCATATCACATACTATCATGTGCCGTATCACAAGTACCGTAGAATCCAACAAGCTCCCTAGTAAGTTAGATAAAGTTCCATTAAACTACTAAAGAACATAAACGGCTCGAATTACACGAGTCAATACTCAAGTGTAATTCTACGCCACTTTGACTCCCAAATCACAAAAGTTCCTTAATCATTCAATCTCATCTAAAGTCTCCAAATCGTCTTACAAGACTTCCAAACCACTCTTGTTTCCTCTTTTACTTCCAAAACCATAAGTACACCAAAACCACTACACTCACATCCGAGTTTAAAGTCTCCAACCAAGTATAACTTCCGAAAGTTAGTTCCCCTCTTAACCTCGATAAACAATATCTTAATGAAACATAATTCATAAAATTACTAACTTCCATTTTAAACTCACCTTAGATATGAAATCCAAGCTTCCAAAGTGCCGGAGTCAAAGTCAAGAAATCGATCACAAACCTACAAATCAATCACACCTAACCATCAATAATCATTCGAAAACCGATCAAACGGCAAGTAAACACATAAAATGACGAAAACCCCGGATTTAATCCCTAGGGGACCCACGGTCCAACAAGAAAGGGAGGGTTCGGGTTCGGTTTTCCGTCTTTTATGCAATTTAGAGGTATTTTGGGTTGTTTTCGAATACTTTGGAAACCGGGATAGCAATGGGTCAACGTAATTTAGGGTTTTACATAATAATCTATTTCCGAAAAAAATCAAGTAAAACGTAAAATCATAGTTAACTAAACATCCTAATCATAGCCCAAAGAGGGAAAATCACAAGGGGCGGGTTTCCGGCTCAAACTCGGTTTTAGGGTTTTGGGGAAGTTTCTAAAATCAACCAAAACGACTTTCCCGATGGAAATCTTCAAGCTTCGGTGAACGAATTTGAAGATTTCAATCCAAAACCACCATTAAAATACTATTCACATCAAATTTTAGAAACTTTGTCATACCTTAAGGCCTCAAGAAAATGAGTGAAAACCTCGATTGATAGGATGGGTAGAAAGGTCTCGGCGAGAGCTTTCCAACGCATCCAAAATCACGTAAAACGGACGAGAAATGAAGCCGGGGCGACGATTTCTTTCTCTCCCCTTTTCCTCCTCTCTAAGCTACGGGTTTGGAGGAAAAAATATGAGATGAATTTGATGTTTATGACCAAAGATTGACTTTTAAAGATGAGGAAGATGAATAGTGATTTTTAAGAAATTGGAAAATGACGTAGACGCCCCTTTTAAATGATTCGATTTAAAATACGAAACCCGATGATCTTAAAATAATCTAAAGGTGATTAATAATTATTAATGTCACCGAAACGATTTTAAAATATTAAAACGATTAAAAAGAAATTCGGACGAAAATAACTACTAAAATCGAAATTACTAAATTTAAACTAATCTTAAAAACTTTAATTAAAATTAATTTGATTAATTATTTAAAATAATAAAATGTAAATAAATAATACAAAAAAATTTCACTTCAAAATAACGGGACGTTACATTTTCATAGGCAATCTAAGACCCTCGGCTAATTTTTTTGTGTTGTACGAGCTCTCAAGCAACGTGTTATTTATTGGTGAACTACAATAAAACCACTTTGAAATTTAATTGAACCCTCTCTCTAGAATGTGATATTACACCTTTATATTCAGAAGTACTGTCGTCACAGTAACACTATAAGAATTTTGGGTTTAGGTGACGGTAGTCAAAAGAAAGGGTTACGGTAGTAAAAAAATCACGGATGAACAGTAAAATGAAAAAAAAAAACAGCGTCACCCATTCCCAAATCTCACGCTCACGGATGAAGACTTGGGGGAAAAAAGAAAGAAAAAGAAAATCAAATCGCGAGCTCTCTCTCTTCCTTCTTCCTCTTCTGTGCTCAAACGAAAACGAAAACGAAAGCTCCCTCTCTTCTCCTCTTCATCTGCTTTGTCTCTCTCTCTCTCTCTGTCTCTCTCTGTCTCTCTCTCTCTCTCTCTCTCTCTCTCTCTCTCTCTCTCTCTTCCTTCTTCCTCTTCTGTGCTCAAACGAAAACGAAAAACGAAAGCTCCTCTCGCTTTTTCATCTCTCTCAAACGAACCCTAACGAAGCTCTCCTTCTCCCATTCGATCTCACAAGTCACACCACAGTTCTCGATCCATCTCTCTTGCTCTCTCGTCCTCATTCTCGCACAAAACTCTCTCAATCGCACGAAGCTCACCTCTGTTGAAGATGAAGACGAAACTCATGCCCTAATTTCAGAAGTTGAAGCTCATCTATATCGAAGAAATGGAATCATTTTTTTATCCTGGTCTTATCATCACGATTCCATCAAAATCCCTGAAGGATTTATGTGATTTCTTGAGAATCCAAGCGGCATAGTGAAGCAATTTCGAATCTATTCAAGATTTTTGGTTGAGATTGAAGTTCTTAATCTCGATCTGTTCTGTTTAATCAAGCACAAGTAAGTTTTTTATATAGTAATTGAAAAGTTTTATCGTTTGAAGTGGTTTCATCATTCTTTGTTCGGTGATGAGACTTAGGTTTCATCATTCTATTTGGTGATGAAATTTAGGTTGTTAGCAGCGTGGATAGCTTCTAAGTCTGATAGATTTCATCCTGTTCTTCATCAGAACCTCCTGTAGGTACTCTACTTTCATCGATTTCTCCGTCATCGCTATTTGGTTTTCCTGATCTATGCCCTAATTTCATTCGTTATTTATTTTATTTTCACTCGTCTGTTCTAACTGTGTTTGTGTTTCTCGTTTCCAGAATCAATATCGTCTATGCCCTAATGCATTAATTTGTTTCGTACTCTTAGATTTTGGTCTATTTTGTGAATTGGATTGTGATTTTTTTTGTGTCTACACTATTAAAAATGTAATTTATTTTCATTCCCAAATGTCAACATATAACTTTTGGGAATGCTAATGATTTTATTGGTTCTTGTTCAGCAAAACTTTGATTCACATGATAAAATTCTGCTATATTTATTTGCAACTACTTTTTAAGCAATACTTTTTGTTAAGCCCTGAAAAATATCTTTGTGTATTGCTAACTTTAACCTAATAGACTTTGCACTTTTTCAATGATTTTTATGAAATTATATAGTTCACTTTTTTAACAAATTCATTAGCTTTATGAGTCTGTAATGGGTCTTGTTTCTATTAAAGAGAACAAGTGACCACTCATTGTACATCAATTCAGAAACTGGAACTTAGCTTAGTAGTTGAAGCTTTTAATATCTAACACCCTTAAATATTTATGTGAATCTCGGTAGGGGATTAGAAAATGACAAGTTATATAACAGTTGATGTAACTTTTCTTCTATACAGTTTGATTTTTTCACTGGTAGGATTGTATTCTTGACGCTTATTGTAAATGTTTCAACGACAGAATTCATTTTACATCTTTTGGACATGGACAAGCTTTATGTGGCTAAGGTGAGATTCTGTTTGATCTTTTGTAACTCCTGTTTATGGAATCAGTTGGCTCGTATTCAACGTCTCTTCATGTATTAGTTTTAATTAGCAAAGATGTACCAGGAAATATGTTAATAAGCGAAGAGGGAAGGGTACACCACTCCAAAAGATCTATGTTGTTTAGTCTTAGATGTCTAATGTAAACTACATTGCCATTTATACGTGCTAGTCACTAATGCATCACAATACTCTTTTTCTTATCATAGACTCACACTCAAAATTTTAAGTTATTTTCATCACAATACTCTTTTTCTTTCTCCTCTTCATCGTCTTCTTCATTTTCATCCTCTTCGCTTTCTTTTCCCCGAAACAAGTAAGTTTCTTTGTTCCATTTCCTGTTTCTGCTTCTCTTTTAGAATCTGATTGAATCTTTTTTTTTTTGGAATAAACTGATATTTTGTTTCTACCTGCTATTGTATGGCTTCACTTAATTTCATATTAGAGACACGGTGTTTGTTAATTTGTTTGTAGAAATTGAATGATATGTGCAAAGGTTAATGCTTTTCCATTATTGGTCCTTTTCAAAGAGAGAGAAAAATGGAAAGAGAACTATTTATATTTCAGGATTTGAATAAAGGGTAGTGGGGCCAGTTGCATAGTATCAGTGTTTGATTTTTCTTTTTCTTTTTCTCTGGTGGTTCAGTAACTTTTTATGCATTTTGTTTTTCAATAATTACAGCCTTCGACTACTATCAATTCAACGATCTATTGACTCCTAAGGAGCAAGCTCTCAAAAAAAAAAAGTGAGTGTGTGGAAAAAGAAATTGCTCCAATTATGACAAAGGTGCTATTTTTCTTCACTTACTTTTTTTGAAGAAAATAATACTTTGGATCTTACATGGATTCTTCAAGAGCTAAAAAATACGGGGTTTTCGATAAGACAAATTAATGTACAAACTCTTATGTTCTTTTGTAAATTCAAGTGCATTTTCTCTACCATAAGAGTTTATATAACTAGGTCTTTGAGACTAGCTGTGGTACTTACGTTATTTGTTCACCATAGAATATTGTAAACTTTGCTTGACTTGTTTATTATTTCTGTTATTTATTTATCTGTTTCCAGTGCAGTGTTTTGTCCAAGTTTATAAATAAGGCAGCTGATGGTGGCATCACTCCTCTTTATATGGCTGCATTGAATGGATACTTTAATTGTGTTCATCTCCTTCTTGACCTTCATGCTGTTGTGTCAGCTGTAACATATTTCATTATGGAACCTCTTATGGATTTGATTGGTAACTCCCTTAGAAATGTGCTTCTAAAACTTAACTCTGCTTTGTGATATTTCATTAATGGTAAAAGATTACATCCTTATAGGAACTGGAAGTACTCCATTTCAAATGGTCAGCCTGTTTTAACCAATAAGTGGGGTCTCACTCTCCACTCGCTCCAACATGGAGCTTACTATTATCCTGGTAATTATCACCTTTTTCTTTTTTTTTTTCTTTCTTTTTTTATTGGTTTCATAAAGAAATTTGAATGATATCATATTTTTCTATTGAAATTTTACATCTCTTGATATGATACTTGTCTTTTTTATGTGTAAAAAAGTCTATGAAAGAAAGTTTTACTTTTTTCCAAAAATCAAAACTATATCTTATATATTAGTGACATTTTTTTTCTATATTTGGATCTTCTTTCATTTCTCTAACTTTCTTTTTTGGTGTGTTTTTACAGATTTAGGAGACTGGAATGTTGAGGACCTAGGAATAATGTAGCTGTGTTTCTTTTCTCTCTTTGATTTGGCTTGTTTACTGTTTGTGCCTCTGCTTTTGAATTTGATGAGAACAACTTTAAAATATTATGAGAGATTAATGTAATATGTATCTTTTTGTAGTAATTAATTTACTTTATTTCATAGTTTTTGTGTCTACATGATAATCTAATCAAATCACTGCTTAATTTAGGATGTGTTAAATGGTATAAAGTGAGTGTTTGTTAAACCTTTATGATAGCAATACAAAAATTATAATTAAACTAATTATTAAAACACATACTTCAATGTATTCAAACACCAACTATACAAATCCGGACTTTGACGACTTTTCCTAGCTAATGTCGTGTTAATAGTTTTTATCCTTTACTTGTTATAATGTCGTGTTAATAGTTTTTTGGCTAATAACAAGTAAAGTGAAATATCATCCCTCTTAATATTATTTTGTGATTTTGGCTGTATTATCTGGTAGTATTCAAAGTTCTTTGAGATCTCTTTTACATTCTTTGTAGCCAACATTTCTTTTGTTTACTTGTTGTGCTTCTATTTTATTAAGTTCTTGGCAACACTCTTTACTTTGTGCAGTGATTATTTATTTTAATTCCTTTTTTATTGGAGATTCACATTTATTTTAATTCCTTTTTATTGGAGAATAGTAGCATTTTTCCTCGTAAAGCGAAGATCCAAGACATCGACCACGGCCATAGAAAAGCAAAAGCTTGGGAACCTGCCTAGCATACCTCTTGCTTCGAATGAAGTGCAAGGTAACCATGTTCAACTGCTTCCATGATCATGTGGAAAGCATTAATTCTATTATTGTGCATCCAATTTGTTTATGTTTTCTAGTTTTCAAATGTTTTTGCACTCTACATTCTCAAATCTTCTCATAAATACATTTATTATCTATTATGTACATACCCATTTGCACTTTTCATGGTGTTTGTGTTAACACGTTGAAAGTGACCAACTTCATTATATCAATCAATTGATGTTTTATAATGGTCAATTGATAGATGTTCTCTTAATTTTTTCTTCTTTACTCTTTGTGGTGTCTTTTTTAATCATGTAGTTTTGGAATCAAGTAGCTGGCTTGTGAGAAATCTCGTGAAGCTCAAGCTATGATAGAAGCCCTAAATCCTTGAAGATATAACAAATCTGATGCAGATCCCTTGAGGTGTAAATTGTAATACACTTTAAAGGTAGTAGTGTTTATTACTCTTTGTGGTGTCCTTGTTAATCAAAATTTATAGTATTTTTTTAGGGGGAAGCAAAATGGCTTTGAAGCAGAGCTACTAAGAAAAATGGCTTTGAAGCAGAGCTACTAAGCAAAATGGCTTTGGGACAGATTTTTGTATGATACAGCAGCTGTTTCCTGGCCGAACACTGCTTCAAAGCAAAATGGCTTTGGGACAGATTTTTGTATGATACAGCAGCTGTTTCCTGGCCGAACACGCCACCTAATCAAATTAAAATTTAAAAATGAAGTACGCCTGTCTGATGCTTTGAGTGATTGCGCTAAAGGTAATATTTTATTTCACCTTTTCCATAATGTTTACATGCTATGAATAATAATGCATCCATTCTCATAATCCTATCATTGACTTTGTTTATTTCTTGCTTTTCTGTTCTTTGGCTGTCCTTGCTACTGCAAAATATGTTTTTTTGTGTTAGAATGAAGATGTATAAGCTCGACAATCTGTTTTGTTGATATTGTGATAGACCCAATTATCGTATGAGCTTGAGTTTGGATTATGAAGATGGAAACTAACTTTAAGCGGGTTACCAAGAAGCTTTTTGTCTATAAGAAAAGCTGTTATCTTATGCATCAGCCTTGACATGAAACTTGCATATCTGTTTATGTTTTGTTTGCCTTTTTGTAGTTTCAATTGTCTTAAAGAGAATAGTTTTCTTTGAAAAAAAATCTTTCATATGCTTTTCCATTCAGTCCCCTTTTCAATTTCGTTGTGAGCGAACTCCCCATTTTTATTATGTTTTTATGGCCTTAGTGATGTTGATGGTGCAATGAGGGTTTAATATGGTGGGTGGCTGAGAGTCCAAGATCCTTATGCTGGAACAATGTGACTCTTGCTTCTAGGGGTTTGAAGATTTTTACCAATCGGCTCTTTGTGGTTGTGGCTATTGTATTGTATTGTATGTGGCTAAAAGGAACATTCGTTTATTTTCTTTGTTCTAATTCAGAGAAATGTCATCGATTCCTATGCATCTTTTCACTGTTTTTCATTGTATTACATTGAATGTAGGTTTTTTTTTTGAAATCTCAGATGACTGAAACTAAACTGGGCAGGGTTGCTTGCTGCTAAAGGACTAGTAGTCCAATTTTCAATTTTATTTGGATGCTTCACTAATTTAATATTTTGATCAGTTATGGTCTTACAATCAAGGTTTAGTTTATTTTTCACAGACCACTCCCATTTTATATCGGTGATCGAGCAGCTGTAGGAAGCTGCTAAGGCAAAACATGAGGAGTATGATCAAAATGAGTTGACCAAAAATACCAAGGAAGAAGAGGCGGAAGGATTGTCTTCCGAAACTAACGTATGCACTGTTGTTTAAGATGTTAATTCTATTTCTTATTTGGTTTATAAGTTTTTTAAAGTGGTATTTGGAAATAATTGATCCATTTTATATGGGTGTCATTTTTAGCTCTGTTTTTTTTCCTTCAAGTAAGCACGAGGATAAATTCTGCCATTGTAACCAAAAAGTTTTAAAAACAAGTGCAGTATATAAAGCTCTGCCTATAAATAATTGCTTATATAGGTATAACTCCATTAAGTTTCAGGCAAAGCTTTTATTCTCTTTGATTTGAACACAGCAGCTGAAATGGAATTAGTAAACTTGACTTAGAGATGCCTAATGCTTCCTGATTGAAGGTAACATTGATTTAATTACTTTTTAAGAAAACTCCCTCTAGCTTTCTGTCATCCTCGTACAAAATTAATCTCTATTCGACACTTCTTTTATTTTCATATTTGCCATTTTCTAGTTGAAATAACAAAATTTCATCTATTTGTGGATGCTTTAAAATGTAAAAGAATATATTTATGATGTAAAAGATATAGTTGATCATTTATAGAAACTTCGAAAACCATTTTGTCTAATGTCTACTAATTCTTATAGGTAATTACTCATCTGGAGCAGGAAAGGGTACTGTCAATTTGTGAAAACGCAAAACTTCAAGGCTTTCCAGATTACTATATGCTCCATGACCTATGAAAAAAAGGTGCATTATATAATTCAATTTTAAGTTGTTGGAATTCAAATTAGTAGCATTGAAATTCTTCAGTTATTGTAGATTCACTGTCATGGCTATCCTGCAGTTATGGTAGTCATGGCAATGATAAATTGAGTATTATGACTATCTAAAATTATAGTTGTTGTAAGGCCAATATGAAAACTTACTCTTTTTTATCCTTTACTTGTTATAATGTCATGTTAATAGTTTTTTGGGCTTAAAATATATGTGCTACTGTTGTTTTGAGTTTTCCCATGTAAAATAGCAGTTTTGGGGCATTTTCTTTTACATTAAGAAGCTGTTTTTTGGTCATATATTATAGTTTTGTTGTTTCACGTCATTTTGACACTGTACTATGGACTAAATTTGTTAAGAATGTCGTGTTAAAAAATTTTAGGTTTAAAATATATGTTTTATTGCTGTTTTGAGGCTTAAATTGAATGTTTTGTTGCTCTTTTTTATAGTCATATTGTAGTATTTCATATAAAGTAGCAATTTTGGGGCTCTTTTTTTTTTTTACATTAAGAAGTTAGTTTTTTAATTATGTACATAGTTTTGATGCTGTTTGATGTCATTTTGACAATGTTTTATGGACAAAAACTTATTATAATATCGTGTTAATATTTGTTTGGCTTAAAATATATGTTTTAATGTTGTTTTGAGGCTTAAATTGGATGTTTTACTGTTTTTGACAGTGATTATAATAATTTCATATAAAGTAGTAGTTTTGAAGCTTTTTTTACATTAAGAAACTGTTTTTTTGGTCATTTACATAGTTATGCTGATAGTTATTAATAGTTTTATACTTGTAATGTTTGTATTGCATAGTTTGAGTTCAATTTTTAATATAAATGCTTTGGCATTCTGTGTATGTATCAGTTTTTGAATATGGCTATTTGTATTGCATAGCTAGAAGATGTTTCAACGTGTTTTGTCATCACGAGAATATGTCTATGTTTTAACATTTAATGTAAAATTTTATTAGCGTGCTTGGAATCTTAAAGTAGGCTTGGGTATTTAACAAAATAACTTTTATCATGTATTTGTTAATCTTTATATGTTTGTTATATAGGAATGGTAAGTTAACAAGTGTTTCTTCCCTATTGTCCTCTATGAGTTTTATTTTTTTTATTTTCATTGCATTGGTTCATTTTTTTTTATTTTCATTGCATTAGTTCATATTTTTTGGCATTATTTAACATACTTTTTGTGTTGATCAGTGGTTTTAACAATCAAATGAGAAGGAGCACAGAAGAGGGGAGATGAAAATGGAGTCAGTGAGTTGGGTTATTGGAATTTTGGCAGGAGTGGTGATTGAAGTTCTTTTAGCAATTGTTGCTTTATTGTCTATGTATGATGTAATTTAATTTTTTGTTTACAAATATTGTAATTTCATGTAGGCATTTAGTGATTTATTAATTTTTATTGTAATATTTTATTTAAATTTGATAGGTGTATTAAAAATATTATTTGAAATCAATTAATAAAAAAATATTTTTTTTCTCAAATTTTAGACAAAGGGTGATGGTTTTTCCCCGTCACCTATTCGGATAGGTGACGTTCTTTTGGCGTCACCTATTCGGATAGGTGACGTTCTTTTGGCGTCACCTATTCGGATAAGTGACGTTCTTTTGGCGTCACCTATTCGGATAGGTGACGTTCTTTTGGCGTCACCTATTCGAATAGGTGACGGTTTTTTTTGGACGTCACCTATTTAAATAGGTGACACTGCCATAGGTGACGGTCAAAAAACCGTCACCTATTCGAATAGGTGACGCCAAAAGGATGTCACCTATTCCCGAAATTCTTATAGTGTAAGTTGACTAACATCACAATTGGGGTACAGTGGCCTACTTGCTGATTCTAGCATCTCATACCGTCTTCTTGCTTCTAATTCATTTCCTCCTGCATGTACGTTTCAGGACCCTGCAACATCATAAACCATCTGCTCTATTCTCCATAACGATCTTCCTAAACATTCTCACCGCCCACGTGTACATTCATCTCTACATACGGCGAACTATTTCCTTCATTTTGTAACGAATCCTGATGCACACATTAAACATTTCATCTGTTTCCCCCTGATAAAACCACTGAGAATAATTGACAACAAAACAAAGACTACACAAGTGCGTTTTTACAATCGTAGGTAGAAATATTTTTTTGTTCCTGCATTGACATTAGATTTGCTTTCCATAATGTTCAAAAAATGGAGTGGCTATACAGAACTGGACAAACTGTTCCACCCCTGCTATAAATTGATCGTTCAAATAACCGTTTACTAAACGAATGTACATCCACTCACAAATTTTTTCTCTCTGTTTTTTTTATATATTTTTGGATTTTACTTCATGCTCATGACAATAGAGAACTACTTTATTTATACACTATTTTTTAGTGATGGACTACGTCACAAATTTGGCGAAAAGTTTCCCTCCTATATTTGTGATGCAGTCTGTCGCAAGTGTGGCGAGAAAGTTTCCCTCCATTATAATGTCATCATTTTTCACGGCAATTGTTTCGCACCATTATTTTAGTGACTTTGTATGTCATTAACAAAAACAAACTCGTGAAATCAGAAGTTTTCATTTTCGGCTGAAAATCCTTTCACGCCTTTTCTTTTTTCGACATGGTCGATCATAAATACTTGTTTGAAGCATATTGATAATTTCGGCGAATTATTAGTGACGTGTGTCACAAATACTTGCGAGTCATTGTTCTGTGTTATTAGTTTATGACGCACCACGTAACAAAAAATCAAACACGTCAGTAACGACGCACTGTGTCATAAATCACTGAACTCATGGCGTGTGTCGCAAGCCCTGCGTCTTAATCGACATTTTTCTTGTAGTGCAGAATGTATATTAAGTTTATTACAGAATCCATGTTTAGCAAATCCGAACACATTCAGAATATGTGAAAAAGTTCATAAAAGCTTAAAAGGCGGGAGGAAAAGAAATTTAACAAAAAAAACATACCTTCCATTAGATCTATTCTTTTCTTGTTTTAGATCTTCAAGATTCGGTGATGTCTAAGAAATCTATGGAGAAAAATATGCTGAAAAAAGTAAGACTAATTTTATCCCCAAATCTATGCTTTTCTTGCTTTGGATCTTCAAGAAAAGTATAGATTTGAAATTTATAGTAAAAAAATAGAGAAACCCCTTTTTTTACATGATTTTCGTCAGATCTATGCATTTTAATCTTTAACTCTTCTATATTTGTGTATTTTTTTTAGCGTTCTATGGAACAAAAATGGAGGAAAATGGGGGTGAGGATGAAATTTTTCTGGAAAAAAGAAAGAGAGAGATGTGAGTTTTGAAAGAATGAGTGAGAAAAAAAGAAAAGAAATGAGGAAGAGAGAGAGAGATGGCAACAAAAAAAGAAAAAAAGAAAAAAAATGAGTTGTGCACTTGAAAAGAGAGATGAGAAAGAAAATTTTGGGAAAATAAATTTGATTTGATTGGAAGGGCATTTAGGTAACTATTTTCATTAAGGTTGTTACCAAACCAATCTTTTAGAAATATGGAAAATTTGTTATCTAGATTATTTTTCCTTCTTTTGAAAATGTTTGCTAAAGATGTTAGTATTTTTAATATATTTAAATAGTTATATTATAAAATCTTAGTCTAATTATATTGAAATAATTGCACCAATAACCACAATAAATCATCATACTCCACTTTTAATGGTTGTTGAATATTTATTTCTGATTTACTTTAAAACCACCGATTATGGAGGCGTTTCTGAAATTCATGTTTACGTATTTTCCCTGTTGACTTTCTTCAACATATTTTCGTTCTTCCTTTAATGTTTTTTTTTTCCTTTTTTACTTTTTGTTTTATTCCGGCCTTAATTGAAGGGATTGTTTTCTGCATTTAATTTCTTTTTGTATGCTGATTGATTTGATAATGATACGTTTTCCCTCCTCGTCGTGTTTTCTTCTCTAACCATCTCATTGATTTGTGGACAAGAGTATTGTAGTCGTTCATGGCGTGTTCGTGACCCTTTATTCTTTTTCCACTTTTGTCGATGAGAAACTAAGGAAGTCGACTTCCATATATTTCTACTCTGATCAACCCCTTCTTTTCTTCAGAGACGATGATGGCATTAATGGTGTCTCCGTTCGTCAATGTCAATAAAACCGCACGCCGTTGATTCAAATTCCGTTTCACCAATTGCGAATTCGACGCCCGACCGGCTTTGTTTTGCTTTTTCTTAGCCAAGATCTGCTCACGCTTATCATGAAAAAAGAAGATCCTCGCTTGTTTACTGTGTTTTCCGATACGACCATACGACCGGCACACACATGACCACACTTTCTTGTGATTCTTCTTGAAACGGGTCGTCATTTTCGTTGGAGAAATGAGTTTCGCGAAGGTACAAATTTCGGAATTTCAGGATTCCAATATCAGGATGAACCTGTTTCAAAACCTTGAATACGTAGATCTTGTAAGTTTCTACACTTCTCTTCCGTCAAGTTACTTTTAATCAAATGTCTATTTTTATTCAATATTTATTTTAAATGTCTGTTTACATATCTTTCAAAACTATTACCTCTTTTCATCTTCAATTTTGTGACATGTATCAATTTTAACTACACATCAATTAATGTTTACTAAAAGTAAACGGTTTATAAAAAAAATTTACTTTTCAATTCTCCGGCGAACTCGCTTTTTCTGTATTTTGTAGAACAAGTTTCTTTTAATCAAATGTTTATTTTTATTCAATATTTATTTTAAATTTCTATTTACCCAATTTTTCCTATGTATTTTGTAGGATGATGAAAAAGAAAGACATTTGAATTTTCCTGGAAGAAGAATATTCAGAAGTCTGAAGATTTTTATTTTATTTTTTGCTATAGTTTTATTTTTGTTTATATTTAATTTTTCCATTAATTTTGCAAAATTTAAAGGATTTTATAACTTTCCTTATGTCGCTACGTGATAGCGACGCGGAAAGAAGAGGAGTCGCAACTAATCATTGGTTTTAAGGTATGGTGTGATTAGTCACCTAGTCTCTGAGTTAAGGATGGTCTGCTAACGTTTGATGGTAGGTTCGGGAGTTTATTCACACATAGGGAAGGTATTAGCATCCTATTATGTTCGTTTGAAAACGATTACTGTTTATTATCTTTGTTATTTAATATTAAAGCTTTTTTATTGTAACGACCCGAACCCGTTAAATTCTTTAAATTCAAATGCACAGTGGAAGACTTAACTTTTAAAGAAAAACGGCGTGGGTTCGTTTAAAAATCGAATAACCAAAACCTGTTTTACAACCCAAATTCCAGAAAAAGCGATAAATCGGGAATGCGCATTCCAAAAGAGAATTTAAGTCATAAAACATAGACATAATTTATGCAAATACCCCTTCGGGCTCAAAAAGACACAAGTATGGTAAATGGAAATAATTTACAAACATTTTAACAAATGCTAAACCAAAAGATGTCTTTAACATTGTCCATACACCATCTCGACTAATCACACGGCTCCACCTCCTCTACCACGCTTCTTAGGACGGGGTTTACCTGAAAATTTGTAAGTGTAGCAACATTAGCATAAAAATGCTAGTGAGAGTAAAACGAAAGCAAGTAATCCTATGAACAAAATCTCATAACCGAAATCGTGTCCAAAGGCCTAAAATGCTCAATACTACCCACATCCACACTTCCAATTTCCATACAATCATACGATAGTCATATACTACCCGTAATCGTCATTCAATACCGTACGATAGATATAAAGACTTAAAGTAAAGTAACATTCACTACTAAGTCTTACTACACAATTCTAAAGAATATGTAAAGTAACAATAACTATCTTTATTACCAAACACATTTCATCATATCGTGCTATTGTATGGATCGAAATCAACATACCACGTACGGTCGTACCATATCTCAAATCATCGGATATCAGGACTTTCACCACATCGGATATCAGGACTTTCACCATATCAGGTCTCAGGAATTTCACCATATAGGTATCAGGAATTTCACCATATCAGGTCTCAGGAATTTCACCATATAGGTCTCAGGAATTTCACCATATCAGGTCTCAGGAATTTCACCATATCAGGTCTCAGGAATTTCACCATATAGGTCTCAGGAATTTCACCATATCAGGTCTCAGGAATTTCACCATATAGGTCTCAGGAATTTCACCATATCAGGTCTCAGGAATTTCACCATATAGGTCTCAGGAATTTCACCATATCAGGTCTCAGGAATTTCACCATATAGGTCTCAGGAATTTCACCATATCAGGTCTCAGGAATTTCACCATATCACAAATCACCGCACCATGATACGTATGGATCCGAATCAACATACTATCATGTGCCATATCACAATCATAGTACCATAGTACGTATGGATCCGAATCAACATACTACTATGTACTATATCACAAACCCTCGCACCATGATACGTATGGATCCGAATCAACATACTATCATGTGCCGTGTTACAAAAGGTTAAGCTTCCTAATAAGTTAGTTAAACTCCAAAGAATTCTACTAAGTTAATTAGAAACCTAACCAACTAGATTACACGAGTTACTACTCAAGTGCATCTTCTAATTACATTACTTCCAAATCCATCAAAGTAACTTTCAAATCAATCAAAGTAACTTCCAAAACCATCAAAGTAACTTTCATCCCACTTTCATCTAACATCTCCAAATCACATTACCATACTTCCAAACCTCTCCGATGTTCTCTAATCATCGAACTAACCATAATTCCAAACTTTCCACACACACTTCAGAATCAAAGTCTCCAACCAAAACTTAATCCTAAGAAGTTATCTCCCTCTTAACATCGATAAACAATTACATAATGAAACTAAATTCATAAAACCACTAACTTTCACATTAAACTCACCTTAGCTTGAAGACAAGCTCCGAATAATCCGAGGTTGTAAATTCACGATCAATTCACAATCCTACAAATGAATTATTCCTAAATTACATTAATTAACCGAAAAGCAATCAAACAACATCTAAACACATAAAACCATGAAAATCCTGGATTCTACCCTTATGGAGCTCTCGGCCAAGCTAGGGAAAAAGGGGTTCGGGTTTGGTTTTCCGGTTTTTATGCATTTTAGAGGTGATTTGGGTTGATTTCGAATACTTAGGAGGTTCGCCACTACAATGAGTAATCGTAATTTAGGGTTTTGCACATTAAATGATTTCTGAAAAATTAAGTAAATAGTAAAAACACAAAAAACCTAACACCATAAACATAGCCAAAAGAGGGAAAATCACAAGGGACGGTTTTCCGGCTCAAACTCGGTTTTAGGGTTCAAGGAAACTCAAGAAAAAGTTACTCAAAGTGTTTCCCAACATGGATTTAACAAGTTTTGGAAATGGATGAAGGTTTGGCCAAGGAAAACACAAGTTTGAATCAAAACTCATATAAAATGTTTGAAATTTCGAAATCTAGGGCTTACCTTAGAGAGGTGAAAACGTTCCAATGGTAGAATGGATAGAAAGGTCTCGGCGAGAGCTTTCCAACGCATCCGAAATCACGTAAAACGGACGAGAAACGAAGCCGGGGCGACGATTTCTTTCTCTCCTCTTTTTTTCTCTCTAAGCTACGGGTTTGGGATTGAAAAATGAGAAGAAAATGATATTTTTTTTCTAATTTTGGCATAATAAAGGAGATGAATGAATAGTGTTAGGATATTTTAAGAAATTGGAAATGACGTCTACGTCTCTCTTTTACTTTTGCTTTAAAAACGAAACCCGAAGCTCTTAAACTAATCTAAAGGTGATTAATAATTATTAATTGGCCCGTTAATAATTATTAATGTCACCGAAACGAATTTAAAGTATTAAAACGATTAAAAAGAATTTTGGACGAAAATAACTACTAAAATCAAAATTACTAAATTTAAACTAATCTTAAAAGCTTTAATTAAAATAAATAAATAAAATTAAAAACAATTTCACCCCCAAAAGTAACGGGACGTTACATTTATCTTTTAACACACAATATGTTTTTAATTTTTATTTTTAAATGTCTCATATGTTATTGATTAGTACCCTAAACATTAGAAGGCACAATCAAATTGGATGAGTGGCATAAAAGCCATTAGGAAAAAGTTTTAATAGAATTTAATCTCGGTATCCCTTAATTAAATTCCTATTCCTTAAGAAATATAGAAGATCAGTATCTTGAAAACACCTAACTCCATCATAGGAAAGTTGTTTGGAAAATCATCTTTGAAATATTTTAATTATTTTAAATTTGATATTTTATGAAAATTTGGAGAATTAATACCTTAATAAAGTCCAATTTCTATTTACAATTTCATTGTTAATTTTTATGATTTTGGAAAATTAGTATCCTAATTAATTCCAATTTCTATCTTTATGGTTTGGTTTATTAATCATATTATGTTTTTAGGAATTTGAAAAATTAGTATCCTAATAAATTTCAACTCCTTTCTATTTTGAAAATCCAATAATGGTCAATATAATATTATACAAATTTATTCAAGTATGACCTTAATATGAAGATGATAAATAGGAACGTAGTAAACACAAAATACGGAAATCAAATTTACAAATAAGGCAAACCGATAAAATTAGCATAATTATTTCAAACAAAACATCTCAACTTTGGAAATTCATAACTTTTTAATCAAAACGTGTTTTAACTCGATTCTTTCTCTTAAATATTCTATATTCATCCATGACTGATTTTTAATAAAAAAAAAACACACACACTTTGTGAAGAAAAACAAAATTTTCATGTAAAAAACATTTCAGCCACGATTTTGGGTTAAAAATATCCGACAGAATTTATACCAACTTTGAAAAATCATATCTTTTTTTATACTAATCGAAAGAGGGTAATTCTTCATCCTATATGTTCATTTACGAGTCTAGTTATTAGAAAAAATAATAATTAATAATCACTTTTAAAGAATCAGTATAAAGAAATCACGAAATAGAAAGTATGCAGAAAATCCCGTAACAGTGAATCGGTTTGAACACTAAACTTTCAAAAATCATAACTTTTTAACCAGAAATCCAAATCAATTGATTCTTTTTTCTACGTGTTCATGTTTAAGTCTTTTTTTTACATAAAAAATTATTACAAAACTGAAAACATAATAGAAAAATCCAGATTACAATCGAAATACAGCAAGCACAATGAGTGACTACATTTTAATAGAAAAACCTTACATTTGGTTTGAAAAAATGCTTACCAACCTTCCGGCAATGCTCAGTGATTCCCAAATCGATGATAAAGACTATGAGACTCTAGATTAATGGAGGTTGACGAAGGATTGAAGTAAAGAGATGAGATGGCTATGGGAGGTTAAAGAGTGGGGCTGGAGGCTCTTGGAAAAAAGAGAGTTGGAGGCTATGGAGATGGAGGCTCTTGTGAATGGTATTGTGTTTGGGAGAGAATGGCTAGCTCACCATGAGAATGAAGAAGTAGATGTGTGAGGGAAGATGAGAGTGTCTAGGGAGAGAATGGGAGGATGAGAGTGTGTCCTTTTAGGGTTGAAGGTGGGCTCTATTTATAGCCAAAAATGAAGAATTAAAATAAGGAAAATTCAATTTGATTAGTAATTTCTTCCTAATTTATTCAATCACCCAATCATCTTGTCACTAATTGGCACAAATTTAAGTTCTTTCCAAAATTGCTTTTCAAATCAAATCAATTTCAATTTCAATTTCAAATATCAATAACCAAATTTGATTCAAAACCCCCTTTTTTCTTAAATCATTTTTATCTTTTTATTATTTTTCTATTACGAACAAAAAACTAAATTAAAAATATATCACTTAAAACTTATTAAAACAACAAAATTTCAAACTAAAGTCTGTATTTTTTTAATTTTTTGAAACAAGTAAAATTTTGTTAATTTTAGATATTACCGGACGAAAATGGGCGTCTACACCTTAAATCTTGCATAAATTAAGGAGAAATTAAATAAGGGTATGTTTTGTCTTTTCACAATGTAATTTAATTTGGCCGGATACGGTTTTGGGTAGTTTTGATATATATATAAAAGATCGTGTTTTTTTTAAATAAGCAGTTTTAATTTATCCATTACTGAAATTAACCCACCAATTATATTATATTTTATTTTTAAAAAGAAATATCTGGAATAGAAATAAATCAAAATAGTTTACAACCCCTTATGTTTTTTTTTTAAAAATAATTGGTTAATAATATTCTTTTAATTAATTAAATAATCTCCTAATAAAAATTATATTTTTTAATGGTACAAAAATGATAATTTAATATGAAAAAATAACTAATTTAGATATTAAACTGAATCGATAGGAGTAAAAATCAAAATCAAAAGTTTTTCATCCAAGCCTTCTTTTTTTAGTTTGGGAAATTTCATTCGGTAGCAGAATTTTTAGCAATATTTATAAATATAGCATTTTAAAAAAGTATTTGCAAATATAGCAGATTTTTAAAAACCTCCATTCATGTGATCAGAGATATCAGTGATAACTTATAAAATAATCGGTGATTACTATCAAGTAATCAGTGATTCCTGCACAAAATATCAGGATATCAGTAAATCAGTGATTACCTGTGAAGATATCACTGATTACTAGTGGCAATTTTGTAATATTTTTAGGTGCGAATTTAATTTTTCTGCTATTTTTGCAAATATGTTTTTTTACTGCTATTTTTAAAAATATTGAACCTATTTTTGCTATTTTCGCAAGAGCCCCTTTTAGTTTTATACATAGTATAGATTTTTACAATAACTAATAATAATTCATATCCATGTGATCAATTCTCATTTTTCACGTTTCCCTTTTTTATCGATTTAAAAAAAAACAATAAATAGTAAAGACCCTAGACCTTATTTCCAATAACTCAAAAGCCTCCATTAAGATTTTATAAATTATTGAGCTTTCCCATTTCATATTCGTAGAGAGAGAGAGAGAGAGAGAGCATGGAAGAATTGAAACCAAGGCCAACTAATTCATCACCTCTAACCCCAATTGGTTTTCTTGAGAGAGCTGCACTTGTCTACGGTGACTGTCCTTCAGTTATCTACAACACCACTACCTACACGTGGTCTCAAACCCACCGTCGATGTCTCCAGATCGCTTCTTCCCTCTCATCCTACGGTATCACAAGAGGCCACGTCGTGTCTGTCGTTTCTCCCAACATCCCCGCCATGTACGAACTCCATTTCGCCATCCCCATGTCAGGTGCCATCCTCAACACCATCAATCTCCGTCTCGACGCCCACACCATCTCCATCCTCCTCCGTCACAGCGAATCAAAACTCATCTTCGTTGACCAATCCTCCCTCTCTTTAATCCTCAACGCCCTCTCTTTATTTCCAAAAGAAACCAAAACATCCCCTACTCTCATTCTTATCAAAGACGATACAGCCGACGAATCACCACCCTCCACGTCAGAACACCTCGATACATACGAAGAAATGGTGGAGAGAGGAGATCCGGAATTCAAATGGATCCGACCCATCAACGAATGGGATCCGATAACGTTAAATTACACTTCGGGAACGACTTCTTCTCCAAAAGGGGTTGTTCATTGCCATAGAGGAATCTTCATCGTCACGCTTGATTCCCTCCTCGAATGGGGCGTTCCTAAACAATCTGTTTATTTATGGACTTTGCCGATGTTTCACTCTAACGGATGGAGTTACACGTGGGGGATTGCTGCCATTGGTGGGACCAATATCTGTCTCCGGAAATTCGATGGGCCATTAATTTATTCCATGATACGAAGCCACAACGTCACCCACATGTGTGGCGCTCCCGTTGTTCTCAACATGTTAACGAATGTTACAGATAATAAATCGTTAGATAAACCCGTTATGATAGTGACAGCCGGCGCTCCACCTCCGGCTTCCGTGTTGTACCGAACCGAATCGATCGGTTTTACAGTGACGCACGGTTACGGGTTGACGGAGACCGGGGGTTTGGTGGTTTGTTGTTCGTGGAAACCGGGGTGGAACCGGTTGCCGGCGATGGAGAGAGCGAGGTTAAAAGCGAGACAAGGAGTGAAGATGATGGGGACGACGGAAGTTGACGTGGTGGACCCTGAAACGGGACGGAGTGTGAAACGTGACGGATTATCTCTAGGGGAGGTGGTATTGAGAGGTGGGTCGGTTATGTTGGGTTACCTTAAAGACATCGAAGGGACAAAGAAAGCAATGAGAGAAGACGGTTGGTTTTACACAGGAGATGTCGGAGTGATGCATCCTGATGGTTATTTGGAGATAAAAGATAGATCGAAAGATGTGATAATAAGTGGGGGAGAGAATTTGAGCAGTGTAGAGGTTGAATCGGCGCTATATATGAATCCGGCAGTGAATGAAGCAGCGGTTGTGGCAAAGCCAGATGAGTATTGGGGAGAGACGCCTTGTGCTTTTGTGAGTTTGAGACAAGGGTTGATTAAGAAGCCGACGGAGGAAGAGATTATTGAGTTTTGTAAAGGGAAATTGCCGAAGTTTATGGTGCCCAAAACCGTGGTTTTCAAGGATGAATTGCCCAAGACATCGACGGGGAAGATTCAGAAGTTTAGGCTTAGGGAAATTGCCAAGTCTATGGGTTCTCCGACCAAAAGCCGTTTGTAGAAATCTCCATAATTTATTTTCGAGAGTTTAAAACTATTTTTCATTTTCAGACCGTCTTAAAATTATTCGGTCTTGAACATTTTCGTAAAGAAATGGTATTAAATATGTTAAATAACCAGTAGACCAACTCACGTGTGGAATTTATGTTAACTCAGGAGCTCTGCTCTGATAACATATTAAATATGTTAAATCACCACCAGAGACTCAAAAATTTATTAGGTAAGACTGCATTTAATCATATATCTCAACAGATAGATATTTCTTTGTTTTATGATAGAAAGAAATAAATTATTCAAAATTATTTAATCAGTTTTCATTTTTTGATATATATATTATATTTGAAGTCGAGATAAAATAAAGATATATTAATCTATTGAAAAAATTGTAAAGAAGAAAGATAGACAAGAAATTAAAATTTGCATTTTCTTTTATGAATTAATATAATAGATGTTTATTGCTCCCAATAGGTTACAAATTCTATAACCTCCACATGTTACAATTCTTGTAATTTATTTCTCATATTTATGTTACCTATTTAATCCTTGTAATTCATGGATTTACTATTTCATTGTAAGCCTATAAATAAACGTAACGTCCCATTATTTTATTAACTGAAATTTATTTATTTAGTTATTTTGATCAAAATATTTAAGGTTAGTTTAAATTTAGTAATTTTTAATTTAGTAGTTATTTTCGTTCGATTTTAATCGTTTTATTACTTTAAATTCGTTTCTGTTGTATTAATAATTATTAATGGGCCAATTAATAATTATTAATCACTTTTTGATTAATTTAAGATCTTCGGGTTTCGTTTTATAACTAAATCATTTAAAAAAGGACGTAATCATCATTTTCCGATTTCTTAAAATATCTTGGTACTATTCATGGTCTTCTTTAAATAAGTCAAAGTCAAGAAAGCAAGCCATTTTTTCTTCTCTTCTTCCTTCTTATGGCCGAGCCTCCCTTCTCCCTTCTATCTCTCGTTGGCTTTTCTTCAATACTCGGTGGATTGATGTAATTTCAGTTGCGTTGAAAAGCCCTTGGTCCAAGGATCGTTTTCAACCTATCAATCGAAGTTTTCCTCCATTTTCTAAAAGCCTCAAGGTATGACAAAGTTTCTAAAATTAAGCTTTGAATAGTGTTTTAATCGAGGCCAAGATTGAAATCATCGATTTCTTGCTGAGAAACTCGAAGATTTCAATCGAGGAAGTCGTTTTAGGTGATTTCAGAAACTTTCCCTAACCCTAAAACCGAGTTTGAGTCAAAAACCCGTTTCGTTTGTTTTTCTCTCACTTGGTCATGGCTAGGGTGTTTAGTTCGTTATTATTTTGTATTTTACTTAATTTTTTGGGAATCAATTATTGTGCAAAACCCTAAAACACGGATACCCATTGATAATTCGAACCTCCAAAGTACTCAAAACCAAACCGAAACACCTCTAAAATGCCTAAAAGCCGGAAAACCAACCCGATAGCACCATATGGCTAAAATCCGGGTTTTTCATCGTTTTATGCGTTTAGATGTCGTTTGTTCAATTTCCGGTTAATTAATGTTTATTAGGTGAAATTTATTTGTAGGTTGGTAATTGCTCGTGTGGATTCTACCTCGACACTTTGGAAGTCCGATTTCAAATCTAAGGTGAGTTTAAAATGGAAGTTAGTAATTTTATGAATTAAGTTTCATTACGATATTGTTGATCGAGGTTAAGTGACAAAATAATCTCCTAGGAGTAAATACTTATTTGGTTGGTGACTTTAGTTTCGGAAGTGAGTTTGAGTGACTTTGGAACTTTTTAGTGATTTTGGGTGAAAAGTAAGTTTGAGAACGTTTTGGAAGTCTTGTAAGATTATGGAATGTTTTAGAAGGAATTTGAAAGTTTAAGATACTTTGAGTAGTTTTAGAACAAAGTAGCTTATGAGTTATTCTTGGAAGTATTAAAGGTTATGAAGATTTTGAGATAAAGATGGGAATTGAAATTACTTTAGGTAGTTTTTGACTAAAGTAAAGTAGAGGCCAAAATGCTTGGAAGTTAACTCATGGATTATGGTAACGGCTTGAAAATTATATTTGTGATTTAAGGTGATTTATTGTCATTCGTGATATGGTGATGTTAAACCTTGATTTTGCTTATTTGGGAAATTAAAAGACCTTGTGGAACTTGGCATCGGTGATGATAATGGTTAGTGTTTATACGATCTTATTACCTTGTGTAAGGAATAAGGATTGTGGTAGTACCGTGGAATATAGAATCATGATGATAATACGATGGATGTACTCGAGACTTTTGATAAGAGGCAGCACTTTGATAAGTACAAAAGATAAGCATGTCATTGAGTGTAATTGTAGTATGATTGTATTGTTTGTTAGTTGTTTGTGTTGATATGCTCATTTAATGAACCGATTTATAGTTACTATGTGATATGATCTTGGGATATAAAAGGTTCATAGATGAAACATGCTATGAGCGATGTTATATGAGGAGATCGAGATACTATGAGATGTGATCTTGGGATATAACAGGGACATAGATGAAACAGTCTATGAGCGATGTTATATGAGGAGATCGAGGTACTATGTGATACGATCTGGGGATATAACAGGGTCATAGATGAAACAGGCTATGAGCGATGGTATATGAGGAGATCGTGATCTTGTGATAAAACAAGGACATAGATGAAATAGGCTATGAGCGGGTGTTATATGGAAAGATTGGCAGATAGATCGAGTTCATATAATGAGCATCCCAACTTGTTTGTTAGTTGTTATGTAGGTACATGTTTATCCTTTGTACAAGTGTTTCTTTTTCAATGGTAATACCTTATGTGGTAATATGTGGCAACTTATGGTAATTCGATATTTGGTAGTATGTGATCTATAATTTGGTAACACCGTATGTGGTAGTATTTTGATGTTGATCCATACAGTATCATATTATGAGGACAGATGATCTGGTAACAGCGTACGTGGTAGTTTGTTGATGTTGATCCATACGGTATCACGTTACGAGGATAGATGATCTGGTAACACCATACGTGGTAGTATGTTGATGTTGATCCATACGGTATCACCTTACGAGGACAGATGATCTGGTAACACCGTACGTGGTAGTATGTATATGTTGATCCATACGGTAATACGTTACGAGGTAACTTCATGTGGTACGAAATTGGTATTAGATGTGGCTCGATTTGAATCGGAAATTGGGAAATTGATTGGTGTATGATTAGGATGAATGGGAAGTGTAGAATGGGTAGTAAAGAGCATTTTAGGTCTTTGGACACAATTTCCGGTATGAAATTTGGTCCATAGAATTACTTGCTTTCATTTTACTCTCACTAGTATTTTTATGCTAATGTTGCTACACTTACCATTTTTCTGGTACTTCTCAACATAGGGACGTGGTAGAGGAGGTGGTGTTGTTTGACTTCTCGAGGTGATGGATGGACATGGACATAGACATGGACATATTTTTGCATAGCATTCTTGGAATGCTTGTATATACTTTCCATTTATCATACTTTGTATTTTGAGCTCGTGTGAGCGTTTGTTTTAAATTTGTAATGGTTTATGTTTATAAGTTGTTTTTAGAAGTTTTATTTTCAATTGGAATGCGCATTCCACCATTTATCGCTTTCTTTGTTGTGAAAAGTGTAAAACAGGTTTTTGTTAGTCCGAATTTTAAACGTACCCATGCCGTTTTTCTTTAAAACCAAGTCTTGTGCTGTGCATTTGAATTTAAAGGATTTAACGGATTTAGGTCGTTACAATAAAGGTTGTAAGAAAGGTTCTATATCCCAAAATGAATATCATAGATCAATTATCTCATTCTCTTGTGTCTCCATCTTTCTTTCTTTCTTTGCTTATTGTGTTCTTTCGATTTAGTTTATAATATGTTATCATCACGAGTCTCTACCATTCTTCTTTTGCTGAAGTTTTCCTTGACTTCATCTCGATTCTTTAAACACAAGGTAATTATTTTACCTATCATTGATTCGTATTTTTTTTCATTACAGTTTTCTTCAACACTACCAAATTGATATTTTGGTTAGATGTGAAGAACTTGCCTACTAAATTTTAAATTACTTGTTTTACTTTAGGAATTTTTGTTTTTAAATCTATTAGCAATAATTTGAGAAAATCGTGCTTTTGTTTCTCCAAACCATGTTTTCATGATTCTGTTAAACTTCCATTTCTACATGGTTTGGATTACTGATAATGTCTTATTTGTTTCTTAATATCACTGAGGCTAACGATATAATTTTAGCTGCTCTCTTATCTTTTAATTCACTTTCCTCTTATTATTGAAATTTTTTTTTGTTTAAATTTTTATCATTAATTCTAAGCATGATTAAAGTTTCTTAATTATTAGTTTTTTAACAACTTCATTTGGTATATAGTTTTAAGGAATGGTTTTTATGTAATGTATTAAACCAGCTCATTAAAGCTCTTAGCTTGGTAGTTATCAGCTGTTAGGAAGTTTTTAGAAGCTATCATTTTCTGTTATGTAATTAGTTGAATTATTGGCTTAGATGTATAGCTATATAAATAGAGTATTTAATCTTCTTCAAGAATTAATGAAAGAATAATATTCATTCTTGAATTCTGACATGGTATCAGGAGGTTTTGGCTAACTGCCTACTTCCTCTTCTTCCTCTTCGTTTCCATCTTCTTCTTTTTTGATCCTGTTTTCTGATTCATCCATGGCAATAGATCCAACTTCTTCGTCTACGGCCATTTCCATTCCATCATTGAACTCTTCTTCCGCAACGCAACCTGTTACTTTTGGCAATCATTCTTCCATAATCAAGTTGACTGATGAGAACTATCTTTCTTGGAAATTTCAAGTTCACTCAGCCATTGAAGGCCATGGATTGGAAGACTATATCTCTGAAACTCCAAATGTTCCTTCTGCAACAATTGATAATACTTCTAATCCGGCATTGTGATGACCCGACTCCTTTTAAATCATTTAAAAACCAAAACACAGCGGAAGTCTTAGTATTTAACAAAAAATGGCATGGATATGTTTGAAACTTGGACTATCCAAAACCTGTTTACATTTTTCACATCAAAGAAATTAAAAGATGAGGAATTGCAATTCCTGTTCTAAAGTGTAAAGGAGTTTATAATCGTAAAAGTTAAAACGAAAAGCTCTTATCATCTTGGCTTGGAGGATCAATGTCTGAATCTATTCTTTATGAAATTACAGATTGTGTAACTTCCAGCAAGGTATGGACATGTATTTCAACTCTTTTTTCATCTCAGAATCTAGCTCGTGTTATGCAATACAAATCAAAGATTCAATTGCAGAAAAAGGATAATCTATCAATGAAAGATTATCTAGAAAAAATGAAATTGTATGCTAATGCATTATCATCTGTTGGGAATAAAATTTGTGATAAAGATTTGATAATGAATGTTCTTGAGGGCCTTGGAACTGAGTATGGTTCCATTGTCTCCGTAATTACTGCAAGATCTGAACTTCAATCTTTCAAGGACGTATCTACTCTTCTCCTATCTCATGAGGGGCGAATTTAGAGGAAAATTGTTGTGACTGATTCAACTTTACCAATAGTAAATCTTACTGTACAGAATCGAAGAGAAAATTTACCCGTGTCCACTGGAAATTCACAGCAAAACCAATCTACTTTTCAGCCCAATTCCAATTAGAATAGAGGAAAAACAATAGAGGAGGTCGATATGGAAATAATAATCGTCTTCAATGTCAGCTTTGTTTCAAATTTGGTTACACTGGTCTTAAGTGCTATTCTAGATTTGACCCAAATTACTAAGGACCAAACAATGGAAACTCCAATTATAATCCTCAAAGTCGGAACAATGGGAACAATAATAATGGCTGATCTAATTTTTAGTATCAGGGTGCACCCACAAATCAAATGCAGGCTTATATTGCTTCAAATGATCTTTTCATGGATCCAAACTGGTATCCAGACTCAGGGGCAACACACCATGTGACTAATGATCTACAAAATTTGAATGTAGGAAGTGAGTATCAAGGAACAAATAGGATTCATGTTGGTAATGGAGTAGGTTTGAACATCTCTCATTTAGGTTCTTCCACTGTTTATTGTCCAAAAACTATGAATGCCTTCAAATTGTAAAATCTACATCTTGTTCCAAAAATTTCTCAAAACCTGCTAAGTGTTCATCAATTTTACAAAGATAATAATGTCTTTTTTGTTTTCTATTTTAACCATTGTCTTGTGAAGGATCAAGTAACTGGCAAAGTTCTTCTTGAAGGCACATGGAGGGCTTTATAGGTTGAATCTTCAAATTCATCATTTCAAAAGTTCATGTCAGGGCAATGTTGCATATATTTCTGCTCAACCCACTGTTCTACACACACCTTTGACACATCCTGCTGATAGCAATGTTTCTTTTTTTCAATCTCTAAAATGTACTACTTTAGATCTTTGGCATAGACGTTTAGGTCAGGCAAATGTTTCAACTGTGAAACAAGTCTTACCATATTGTAATATTACATTCCCATTCAATAAAGAGATTACTTTTTTTTTCATTTTGTCAAGTTTCCAAAGCTCATAAACTGCCTTTTTATTTTCAAATACTATCTATAATAGTCCTTTTACAGCTTGTAGTGGTAGATTTGTTGGGACCATCCTTTACTACATCTAGAAATGGGTACAAGTACTATCTTAGCTTTGTTGATGCCTTTTTTTAGGTATACATGGATTTTTTTCCCTTCAAAACAAATCTGATGTATACAAGACATTTATAACCTTCAAAACACAAGTAGAAAAGAGTCTCAATACTTCTATAAAAGCCTTACAAACTGATTGGGGAGGGGAGTTTAGATCTTTAACATCTTTTCTCTAACAACATGGCATTATACAAAGAGTAACTTGCCCACACACATCTGCCCAAAATGGACTTATTGAGAGAAAACACAGACAGATTGTAGAATTTAGTCTTTCTCTTCTTAGCCAAGCAACAATACCCTTACATTTTTGGGATGATGCTTTTTATATTGCTGTGTGTATCATGAATAGATTGCCTACTAAAGCTCTCCAAGGTAAGATTCCTTTCAAGCAACTCTTTGCAAGTAATTTTGATTACTCTTATCTCAAAGTCTTTGGTAGTGCTTGTTATCCACTTCTTAGACCCTTCAATAAACATAAACTTGACTCTAGTTCTACACTATGCCTCTTTCTTGGTTATAATGCTCATTATCATGGCTATAAATGTCTTTCTCCTACTGGTAGACTCTATATATCCAGACATGTTATATTCCATGAAACTTATTTTCCATACCAATCAAATTTTTCATCTCAACCTATAGTTTCATATAAGTCTCATGCGTCCTTACAAATACCTTTAGCTAGTTTTTCTCAGTCTTCTCTTCCTTCTCTTCTTGGTTCTATTCCTTCAAATAATATTTCACCTCACCAAAATCCATCAGCTGAGCAGCATACTGTCATCAACAGTCCTGTTTCTTCTCCTTCTGCTACTCAAATTGTCCAAACACCAATTGTAACGCCCCACTTTTTTCGGTAAGTTTTAAGTTAATAAATATTTTTTTTTATTATAATATTTATTGGAATTTAAGATAAGTGATGGTAATTAATATTTAAATTTTTTTTTCAGGAATTTAATATAATTACTTTTTCATTATCGGAGATAAAGGAAAATAATTTTTTTTTTAAAAAAAGCAAGAAAACGTGAAAAGGAGAAGAAGAAAAGAAAGGAGGGTTTTCATCTGTTCATTCACGTGAAAGGAAGTTACAGAGACAAGTTAGAGTTTTCTCTTCCTCTTCCTCTTTGCCGCCACCCTAAAAGGGTTTCCGTTAATCAAATTCTTTCATTCTTTGTATTTTTAAGTGTAGATTGTGGTGAGGTTGATGGATATCAATCACTTCTTCTTCATCAAAACTTATCTTTGCCTTTCGATCAGACATTGTAGAAGTAGAAAAGACCTCGAATTTAGTTGGGGCATGACTCGCTTCTCGAGTGCTCGCCTTTCTTTTTCTGCTTGACTCTCCACCAGTTGGTCCACCCAAAATAGTTCTTATGTCACCACCCAAAGATTTTTGACCACCTCGGTCTTGGTCTTTTCGTTCGGGTCTAGCTTCTCGTTGTCCATCTTCCCTTCTCATCACGAACTCCTTTAGGTACCCCCTTTGAATTAAAGCTTTAATTTCCTCTTTGAGGTCAAAACAGTCGGAGGTAGTGTGACCATGATCCTTGTGAAAGAGACAATATTTATCTCTATTCCTCTTATTCGACCCTGCCTTCATCCTTGGCGGCCACCTAACCAAATTTTTGTCTTGAATCTCCATTAGTAGTTGTTCAGCTGGGATAGTAGTAGGGGTGTACTTCTTGAACTTGGTCACAATATTACCCCGCTCCTCAGTTCGTTGTTCTATCCTGCTTCTTTTCTCGTCCCTGTACCGGTCATCCTTTCGAGTTATGTTTTCTGCTCGATCTTTTCTTTTGTGCTTAGGATGTTTACTACTCCCTCCCTCATCCGGAGCTTTTCTTGCACTAAGTAATTCTCCCGCGCTCATATACTTTTGTGCTCTTGCAATGAGTTCTGTGTAAGTAGCAGGAGTCTTTTTGCCTAAGGACCACAAAAACTTTTCATCCTTCAATCCAGCCATCATTGCGGTTAGAGCAATGTCATCGCTGTAACCTTCAACTTTCAACGCTTCACTATTGAATCTTACTACGTAGTCTCGGAGACTTTCCCCCGACTTCTGACGCACAGTCAAAAGGTGCGTAGCAGGTTTTTTATGATCTCTTCCGCCTAAAAATTGAGTTACGAAAGATCTAGTAAGGTCTTTAAATGATGAGATAGACCTTGGCTTGAGCTGCCTATACCACCCTCGTGTTGAGCCTCCTAATGTAAGAGAAAATGCCCTGCATTTGATAGCATCCCGGACTCCCTGGAGCTCCATCCAGGTCTGAAATGTATCAACATGCTTAACTGGATCCGTCGAACCATCATAAATTGCCATAGTTGGCATTTTAAACTTAGTAGGAAGTTCTACTTCCATGATATCATCCGTGAATGGTGGTTTAGTTTGCTCGAGGAGATCTTCTAATACAGGGGGAGCCTTTCCGCGATACTCTTTCTTCATATGACCAAGCTCATCTTGGAGCTTCTTTAACTCCGGTGCCCAAGGTTGTGAACTTTCAACAATAGACTTTGCTATACTAGTTTGTGCTTTTCTTTTTTCGTTGAGCACTTCTCTAAGGTCAGACCTTCCTTTCATGCTTGGATGCCTCTTGGGAGAAGACTTATTAGAAGAAGGAGAAGTGTCCCGAGTATGTAGCCTCGACTTCCCCTTCGAACCACCCTTCTCGTGATTCCGCGACTCTGCAACACCTTCTATAGGTTCTTTTTCTTTTTCTTTCTTCGATCGTAAATCATGGTTGTCAGTGGGGGCTTGGTGATCTGACCTTCGTGTGAGTATCTCCAGTACTTTTGTAAGATCTCGGTTCACACCTCGAACTTGCTCTTCTAAGACATCTACCCTTCTGTCTGGCACTGGCGCAACCCTTACCATTTCTCGATTTTCTTCAGCTTGTTGTTGTCGTTCTCTATTGCTACGAGTTTGATATCTCGTATTACGAAGGTTACGGTTTTCACCGTCATCCACATCATCACCGTGTTGACTTCTTCGACTCATCCTAAATGGTAGAGCACTTAGTTATGTACTCTTTCCCACAGACGGCGCCAAATGTTGTTGCGTAAAAATGGATAGCTTCCACGTAAGCAACGAACTGAAAGTATGGGACGAGTCAGATGTAGTACGCTGCACTGGAGGTGTTGCGTAGGTGATATGCTGAGTAGTTGACGAGCACTGTATGTACCTGCACAGGAAATAAAGAGAGCACCGGTGTGGTGCCGGCCTAACACCCTCCGATGCTTAAGTCAGTGCAAGAAGAGCTAGTGTGCCAGAGAGAATTGTCGTAGAAATTAGTTACCTAATGAATGAATTTCTTCTCCTATTTATATGAGAGGAGGTTGATGACATCATCGTGCCATGTGTCGCATCGAGATTGGGCCACATGTTGCTTCCCAATGACATGTCGCTTGTTGGTCATGCCACGTGTCATCTTTTGATTGGATATCAATACAATGTAGTTTCTTGGTCTTTGATACATAGTCTTATTAGATGACGTAGACGTAGACTCTCGGGACTATGTAGACATACCTTCTCAGGTGACGTAGACGTAGCCTTCCAGGCAACGTAGACGCGGCCTCCCAGACGACGTAGACATAGCCTCATCTGTCCAGGTGACGTAGACATGTCGATTGTGCATTCTTTGAACAAGTTTAGAAATTCCACGTGTACTGATATAATTTCACCCACAACAGTTGGGTTTGTTTGCAATCGGGTCATAGTGTAGAAGATCTGATATTTATGAAAAGAAACACCAACCTTTTTCCATATAAACTATATATGAAAGTGTTATGAATTGAATGATATGAAGTTATGCATGCCACCACCTCCATAACCCCCTTCATTAAATTGTATTCATAAATTAAGTAACATTGTTTATTAATTACCATGGGAGGTTTGTAAATCTCATTGACCTATAAATAGCTAAGGTCTTGATAAAGAAAACGCACAACAATAAAAAAAAGGCAATTATCTCTCTCGTAGTATTTATCTACTCTTTCTTTATGTCTAAATGTGACGACCCGACATTTTTAAATAATTTAAATTAGAATACACTGCGGAAGACTTTTATTTTAAGAAAATTTGGGGTGGTTATGTTTGAAAATTTGCTGGCCAAAACCTGTTACATCTTAATTTCAAAATCTAAAATACACAAGGAACATTAAGTTCCTATCCAGGAGTTCAAAATGATTATAATAAAAAAAAACAACGACAATAAGCTCTTATGAGCTAATTACAAAGTACAAATCATCAAAATGATATAAAGTTCACAAAACCATGTACATGGATTTTTACATAACACATAATCCATCTCGAAATCATCATCTTCTCGATCAAGCGCGCACCAGCTCCTCTTCCACGATCCCAAACATTACCTGAAATGTTTGTAATATCATGAGCTAACAACTTAAGCCCAGTGAGAATAATAAGAATAAAAAGTAAGAATAGACCTCAAACTCGCATTTCGATTTGGGTCCAAGAATATACTTACTCTTTGTTATCCATCCATTCAAAGAGTTTATAACGAAGTATTCCACTTTTACTTACCAATTCTTCAATATAATTGTGGAACTACATTCCAATATTTCTGATATGGTTGCATAAATGCATATAGCATTTATATCTCATTTTCCATATATACCTTATACTATATACAAGGTTTACTTTAAATTCTTATTCTCCCAAAGGATGATATTAATTAGCACACTTAGTCTAATTGTTCATCCATAAACTTGTTATGACATAAATGAGAAAAATAAATAAACTTTGCATAATTATAACATCTCGATTCTCTTTCTCATCTATCATATGCATAAAAGTAATGAGTACATCCCGTAGGATACGCATTCGCCATTTATGCATGAAATGAATGAAGAAGGTGATGCAGACATCCCCCGAAGGGTCCAACATTCTTCCCTCATTTTCTTTTCTCTCTTTATTTTCTTTTTCTCTGAAGGCGATGCGGACATTCCCCGAAGGGTCCAACATTCTTTCCTTCTTTTCTTTCTCATTTTTCCTTTCTTTTTCTCGGAAGGCGATGCGAACATTCCCCGAAGGGTCCAACATTCTTTCCTTCTTTTCTTTCTCTCTCTGAAGGCGATGCGGACATTCCCCGAAGGGTCCAACATTCTTTCCTTCTTTTCTTTCTCTCTCTGAAGGCGATGCGGACATTCCCCGAAGGGTCCAACATTCTCTCCTTCTTTTCAATGATGCGAGATGTTATGGTGCAATATGTTATGGTTATGCTTGCACATACTTGCAAAAAGTAAATAAAGTAAAGTGCAAATAATAAAGTAACCGAAACAAACACAAAGTAAAGGGGCATAAAGTAAAGGATGTAAGGTAAATGACATAAAGTAAAATAGATAGTACTCTCGGACGAACGATATGTCGATCGAACTCCGGTATCAATAATAAGAGTAGAATCATAACTTAAACGATTAACCTATACCTTCAAGGATTCTAACTTCCAATATAATCCGAGGTTCTATTAACCGTTCTAAATACAAGTTGGATCTTTTAACTTCCAATAGTCCAATCTTAGTTCCGAATCGAAATTAACTTAGAATCTTCTAAGATTCAATACTTTCCTTGAGAACTCCTAAGTTCTCACTTAAAGGATTAACTCTTAATCTTAAGGGCACTAACTCACAACCCTCTAATCTTAGGTTCGGATTCTAATCTTAGTTTCAAACTCTACAAACCTTCACACTTATTTGCTTTCTATAGATACTTTAAATTCTAACTATTCTCACCTTAGAAAGAGATGACTTCGCTCCTAAATCTGGGAGAGCGAACAATCAAGCGGTTCGAAAACACCTACAATTAAATTATATCACACAATCATTAATTTACCAACTATCGATCAAACATCAACTAAACGTTCAAAACAACGAAAAACTCAACAAACCCCCCATAGAGGCTCTCGGCCCTCTCATAAAAAATGGGCTTCGGGTTTGGTTTTCCGGCTTTTAGGCAATACAAATGTGTTCCGAGTTGGTTTTAAGCAAATTCGATATTCCCGATTTTAATGGGTATCGATAATTAGGGTTTTCGAACATTATACCCTTTCCCGAATTGAATTTAAATAAACATTATTTCATTAAATTCTAACCCATAATCAAACCCAAAAGGGTAATTTTCAAACGGGAAGGGTTTCGACTAAAACTCGGTTTTAGGGTTATGGGAAAGTTTCCAAAAACTCTTAAAACTACTCCCGTATTTACAAACACCGAGTTTCACGGCAAGAAATCGAAGGAAATCAAAGAAAACTCCATTAAAACACTATTTGGAGCTTAGGGTTTCAAGCTTTACTTACCGAGAACTCCTTGGATCTCGAGAGAAAAGGACGATAGCTAGGTGGAAAAGGATCGTAGACTCGAGGGCTTTCCGTTGCAACCAAGATCGAGCCGATCCGTCGAGAATTGAGCAAAACCCAAAAAAATCCCCCCCAAACCTTGAAGTTTCGGCCAAGAGAAGAAAAATGAGAGGTTTGGGGTCAACTTTGGTCAAATGATGCATTTAAAGAAGATTATGAATAGTGTTTGGATATTTTTAAGAAATTGGAAATGATGGTTACGTCCTTTTATGACTTTTGACTTCTAAATCGAAACCCGATGCTCTTAAATAAATCTAAAGGTGATTAATAATTATTAATTGGCCTATTAATAATTATTAATGTCACCGAAACGAAAATTAAAGTATTAAAACGATTAAAACGAATTTCGGTCGAAATTAACTACTAAAATCGAAATTACAAAATAATAATTAACTAAATACTTAAATTGAAATAAATAAATAAATAAACAATATTAAATAAAATAAATAATAAAAAAAATCACTTCAAAATAACGGGACGTTACACTAAATCTCTTTCAAGGTAGTGTTCTTCTTTTAGTATTTTCTTAGTTTTATAACACGTTATCAGCACGAGTCTCTACCACCTTATTTCGGTACAGTATTTATCTCCTTTTAAAACTATTTTCTTTGAATAGAACTTTGACATAGTTTAAAATAATAAAAAACATTGGCAATTAATCTAAATTAGTAAATTTATATTATGATATTACTTGTTTGATTTTGTTATCAATATTTATTTGTGTTTATTTCTGTGACGACCAGACCCAAATTACAACAATAAACATGCTAAAGCATTATAAAGCAGCGGAAGACTTGTTTTAAATAATTTATCCTTTAAATCATATAGTTAAATAAAAACATCCATCAAAACATAAATAGAAAAGTATCTCAAAGTTATAAGATGTTTACAAAACATGGTTCAAAATAAAACTAAGCATCCTAAACAACATATGTCATAATAGTCCATCGACTCGCCACGCCACTAATCATCAAGGCCTGGTTCCCGTTCAATCACCTGAAATGTTTTGGTGTAAACACCATTAACTAAACTCGCTAAGTGAGAAAAGAATGTTAAACGAAAGAAAACTTGTAAACAACTACAATCTTTACTTGGAAGAAAATAAAAGGCATATTAACTATTCTTCTTTTAATTATTTTTTCTTTAAGTCTTTAAACAAACATGTCACCTCACCATTGAAGCAACTTCAAACAAACAAAACAAATGAAATGCGGTATTTGCAACCTTTCTTGCTTGGATCCATCAATCAAAACTACACGAGTGATGAAGTGGTCCAATAATAATAGAGCAAGTCCTTGACTGAGATAGCCTTAGATCTTACTAGTGAACTTAGCTTTGATACACAATCGCAGCTAGCTTTGATACACAATCGCCCCCTCACTTATATCAGGGACCATAACTACACCCTGCAATAGTAGCGACAAGAAAGATGTACAAACCCTACATTTCCAATCACATGCATATCTCAATTCATTCTTGGCAACTCATGCCGATTTCCTCTTTCAATTTACCATTACTTTAACAATTCACATCTCAAGTTCATAACAACAATAAAAAAACAAGAGCATACAAATCAATCAAACACACTAATATACTTAATAACGTTGAAGAGAAAGTAATCGTAATCATATGGGGCACGACAAACCCTTTATTTTTGAAAAGTAAATGCAAGCAAAAATGATGAGATGCTCTTCCCAGCAAAATGGAAGTACAAACTAGCTAGAGTGAAATTTCATGGAGGTTTAAAATATGCACACAATAAATATCAAACATCAACACAATATCAAACATGAAATCAATCAAATGAACCAATTAAAGAGTTGGGGTCATTTCCAACTTTCCCTTCATTTACCACTCTTTACTCACCTTCTCGATTCCAATTCTCGTTACCAATTACCACTTTTGTGAAAATTCCGGATTACCGAAACAAACACCACCTACACAAGATTGATTTAACCATAATGAAATACTATTTAAACCCATTTCAAAAATAAAAATAATTAGCTCTAAAACGAGCGGCGGTGTTCGGGACTTCAAATAAAAAATTGATGTTATGATTTTAATATTAAAACTAAATTCAAGTCAAAGCTTTTATATATATATTTAGGGTAAAATTCAAATTAGACTCATGTGGTCTTTTGAAAATGCATGAGCACCCCCTGTACTTTGAAAATGGCAAATCGCACCCCTGTGGTTCCAATTTTTTTCAATCAGACCCCTCCCCTTCAATGTCAATAATTTTCTTTTAGCCATAACTTCTTCGTTTGAACTCCGATTTGGACGATTCAAGATGTTTTGGAATCTTCATTTCCGGCTTTACATAATCGTCACTTCGAAACTTTGAAATCATCAATAACCAAAAGAGTTAACGATGTCAATCATACCTAGTGATTTAATGTTAATAAAACCTTTTATTTATTAATGATTTCAAAGTTTCGAAGTGACATTTATGTAGAGCCTAAAATGAGAATTCCAAAACATCTTGAACCGTCCAAATTGGAGTTCAAACGAAGAAGTTGTGGCTAAAACAAAATTATTGACATTGAAGGGGAGGGGTCTGATTGAAAAAAATTGGAACCACAGGGGTGCAATTTGCCATTTTCAAAGTATAGGGGGTGTTCATGCATTTTGAAAAGACCACAGTGGTCTTATTTGCATTTTACCCATATATTTAATATATATGTAAACCAAATTCAAGCTAAAACTTATTTATATATATACATGATATCAATACATAATTTAAATCAAAAGTTTATATATATAGAATACCAAAATCTAAGACAAGGCTACAGACTTTAGATTTAATGTTTTATATAAAAACTAAGGCTACAATATTGAGTTAAACGTTTATATATAAAATATATATTAGTAAAGCAAACCATGACAATTTGGACAATGGCAGGGGAATTAAAAGTGGCGCTGGACACAAATGGGAGGCAAACTTTAATTTGAAGACATGTTTATTTATAGACAAAATGGAGACAAACTTTAATTTCAAAGCGGTCGTGGGCACAAACAGATTGAAGACAAAGTTTATATATATTTATAAAATTAGTTAAGCCAAGAAAGACCCAGAGCACAAACAACTAGTTTCAAAATTATCATTTATCCATTAACCCAAATACACACATTCAATCAGTTTTAAAACAACCTTTAACAATTAACCCAAATACACACAATTAGTTCCATAACACCATTTATCAATGGCTTCAAAGCTTAACCAAGAGAAATAGACAAAAACCATAAATAAATGCATGAGTTTAAATTTGTCACCTTCAAGCTCCAACAATGGTAATGATTCCTCCCCAAGATTTCAAAAACGAGAAATTCACTGAACACTATAACTCCCACGATTTGAGCTTCACAAAGAAAGGTTGAAGGAAAAAAATTACATAGATCTTCTTCCTTGCTTAGCCGTTAGTGATGGATGTCTAAGAGTAAGGGGTGTCGTGGGATTTGGGGGGAAAAAAAGGGAGGGGAGGGGTTTGTTGTGGGGTTTGGGGGGAAATGGGAAGAGAAAGGAAAAAGGGGACAGGGACGGGTGGTGGGTTTGAGGAAAAGGGAAGGGTCTAATGCCCCTTTCCTTTTTATTTTATTATTATTTTTATTTTATTTTTTATTTCCTCTAGAAAATCAATTCCCACCCAATTTACTCTAAATCTCAATTTAATTAAGTTTAATAAAATTCTCGTTTAATTCATCCAAAATTATTCCAATACCAAAATTGTTTTTCTTAACTACAAAATTAAACTCAATTAAACTTTCAAATCGAAATTAAAAAATAAACTTTTTAAATTCAAAATTTTCAAAGGAAAATATTATAAGCTTAAAATTTGAATTGACCTGAAAAGTCCGGGTCGTTACAATTTCATTTCTTAAATCTTAACTTAATGTAACTATGTTTGCCCAATTTATTGTAACGACCCGAATCCGTTAAATCATTTAAATTCAAATGCACAGTGGAAGACTTGGTTTTAAAGACGGCAGGGGTACGTTTAAAATTCGGACTAACCAAAACCTGTTTTACATTGTTCACAATCAGAGAAAGCGATAGAAATGGAATGCGCACTCCAGTGGTAAATAAACTTCTAAAACAACTTAAAATTCATAAGGCTTTAACAAATTTTAAAGCAAACGCTCGAAGTATAAAAAATTAGAAATATATACAAAGCATTTCAAGAATGCTATACAAAATGCATCCTTTGTTCATGTCCATTCATCGCTTCGAGAAATCAAATGGCACCACCTCCTCTACCACGTCTCCTACGTCGAGATTTACCTGAAAAAATGTAAGTGTAGCAACATTAGCATAAAAATGCTAGTGAGAGTAAAATGGAAGCAAGTAATCCTATGGACCAAATTCCATACCGAAAATTGTGTCCAAAGACCTAAAATGCTCTTTACTACCCATTCTACACTTCCAATTTATCCTAATCATACACCAATCAACTTTTCGATTTCTGAATCATATCGAACCACAATTATTACCAATTTTGAACCACATCAAATTACCTCGTAACGTGTTACCGTATGTTACCACCTCAATATACTACCACATACGGCATTACCATATCAAGTGTCCTAGTAACATGTTATCGTAAGGATCAACATCAACATACTACCACGTACGGTGTTACCAAATTCTCACATAAAGTATTACCATTTAAATCAAAACACTCGTACAAAGGATAAGCATGTATTTACATAACATCTTACAAACAAGTTGGGATGCTCAGGTTATGAACTCGATTTATGTGCCAATCTTCTCATATAACATCGCTCATAGCCTGTTTCATCTATGACCCTGTTATATGCGAAGATCATATCACATAGTATCTCAAGCATATACCTACGCCATAGTCTGTTTCACCTATGGGATCAGTATACCTCAACTCATATACCTACGCCATAGTCTGTTTCACCCATGGGATCAGTATAACTCATCTCAAATACCTACGTCATAGTCTGTTTCACCTATGGGATCAGTATAACTCAACTCATATACCTACGCCATAGTCTAATTCACCTATGGGATCAGTATATTTCAAGTAACATAAATCGGTTCATTAACTGAGCATCACAACACAAACTAATAACAAATAATCTACCATACAATTTACACTCAATGACATGCTTATCTTTTGTACTTAACAAAGTGTTGCCCTTTAGCAAAAGTCTCAAGTACCTCAATTATACTATCATTAGGTCTTCCATAATCCACATTACTACCACATCAAGCCATAATCCTTATTCCTTACACAAGGTAATAAGATCGTATAAACACTAACTATTATCATCACCGATGTCAAGTTCCAAGAAGTCTATTAATTCCCCAAAGTAAGCAAAATCAAGGTTTAACAAATCAATGCTATTAAAGAACATAAGCAGCTTGGAATTACACGAGTTAACTCCCAAGAATTTCCTCTACTTTACTTTAGTTCAAAACTACCTAAAGTAATTCCAATCCCCAACCTTATCTCAAAATCTCCATAACCTTTAATACTTCCAAGAATAATTTCTAAGCTACTTTGATTCAAAACTACTCAAAGTATCTTAAACTCCCAAATTTCTTCTAAAACTTTCCATAATCTTACAATACTTCCAAAACATTCTCAAACTTACTTTTTCCCCCAAAATCACTAAATAGCTCCAAAGACACTCAAACTCACTTCCGAGTCTAAAGTCACCAACCAATAAGTATTAACTTCTAGAAGTTTGTTTTATCACTTAACCTCGATCAACAATATCATAATGAAACTTAATTCATCAAATTACTAACTTCCATTTTAAACTCACCTTAGCCAAGAAGTCGAACTTCCTAAGTGTTGAACCTCTCGTACGATTACCAACACCTACAATAACACAAATCGAATAAAATTGATAAACCATAACTAAAATGAGAAAAAGTGATTTTCGGATGAATAGTGTTTTTCGATATTGCGAGCTCAAAATCGTCAAATTTCTTGATGGGCATACATGATTTCAACTTCAAAACTCATTTAGAAATAAAAATAAAGAAATCCATAGGAAAAGTTTTTAAAACTCACTTTTTAGGGCTTCCCTTAGAGAGCGAGAAACGTCATAAGGTTAGGATGGAAAGAAACTCCACGTCCCGAGCATTCCAACACAACAGAAATCTTTGAAAACGGTCGAGAATCGATGAAAACCCAAGAGCTCATAGAGCTTGACATTGGCGTCCATGGAGAAGGAAAGGAGAGAAGAAATGAAATATCTTTTTTAATTGTGTGTTTTTAAAAGAGAAAATGAATAGTAAAAAGATATTTTAAAGAAACCAAAAATTACGAAATTGTCCCTGATTTGCTTTTAGCTTTTAAAACGAAACCTGAAGGACTTAAACTTGTCAAATGGTGATTAATAATTATTAATTGGCCCTTTAATAATTATTAATCGACCCAACCTAATTTAAGCTAATAAAACGATTAAAAAGGTTTACGAACGAAATAAACTCCTAAATTCTAAATTACTAATTCTAAAATTAAACTAAATACTTTAATTAAAATAAATAAATAAAATTACTTCAAAAGTAACGGGACGTTACATTTATACTTAAATAAGTATAATTTACTTATGATAAATTATTAGTATGAAAGTATAATGTGTTCTCAATTTGTTTAGTATTTATAAAAATTTAAGATATTTTATAATTAATTTTTATCAATCAAGTATTCGTAATTTAAATGAGGGTGATATTAAAGACTTAAAAAAATAGTGTTTTAAATATTTCACCCCGTAGATATATCTTAAAACAATGGTGTAACCCTTGTCAATTAATTTCAAAACGTATGTTACTATCATTTCCTTCTATTGATATTCATTGTTCTCTCTAAAAATTGACAACTTGTTCCATGCATTACTTAATACAAATTAGTCATTAGCTATCAGAAGAATGTCACATTGTTCTCATGGTATTGCTTTTGCTTTTAGATTATTGTCATTACTAATGTATGCTTAATTTAATTTATAAAGAATTATCCAATAAAAATAGGTAATGTGGTATTCAATTTATCATGCTTCACATAATTTTATCATCTAAAATTAGCATATTTTATAATTCATATATGTGCTTGACAATTTACATATTTTAATTCTTATAAAATTGTGGTTGGATTTACTTTAACTGTACTATTAAGTTCAATAAAACTATTTCTTCTAATAGTTTTCAAATGAAAAATCTCACAAACTTAAGAGTTTTTAGCTATTGATATCAGTGAAAAAAATTTGTCATGGATAAATTTAATATTTTTATATTATCTAAAATTAGTTAGAAATGAAAATTATTTGGAGAAAAATATTAACGATAGAAATATGTTTGAGAATATATTCTCCAATTTTCATGCCTCGAATATACTCCTGAAGCAGTAATATAGAGAGAGGAATTTATAAATTATGAATTGATCTCACAAAATCTCGACCAACTGGTTTAACTCATTCCCCAAAGTGAATGTTATGATATCAAAAGATTTCAGATTACTGTCGTGATAGAGAGATAAATAATTTGACTAATCATAGTGATCATAATAGTAATCCCTCCAATTTAAAGAAAACCACACAATGAAGTAAGGAAAAGTTCCACATAATAAAAGGTTTTAAATAAAGACAACTAGATGTGACCATAAAAGGTTATTGGCCTCGTACCTATTGTACATCCATATGCAATAGTGAACCTGAAGTTCACTAATCCAGACATCTTTAGTGCTTGGTATGATCGATCAAGTCATCTTGGATCGTTAATAATGAGAAAAATAATTGAGAATTCACATGTGCATCCATTGAAAACAAGAAGATTTTTCAATCTAATGAATTCTCATGTGTGGGCTCTCAAAGGAAATTAATAATAACGTCATCACCAGTCAAAGTTGTGAGTGAATCTCCAACATTTTTAGAACGAAATCATGGTGACATATGTGGACCTATTAATCCCCCAAGTGGACCATTTAGATATTTTAAGGTTTTAATTGATGTATCCACTAGATGGTCACATGTTTGTCTATTATCATCTCGAAATCTAGCTTTTGCAAGATTACTAGCTCAAATAATTAAATTAAGAGCACAAAATCTTGATTGTTCAATTAAGAAAAATCATCTTGATTATACCAGTGAATTCCAATATGGGGCATTTAATAATTATTATTTGTCCACCGGGATAACTTTTAAGCATCTTGTAGCTCATTTTTATACACAAAATGGTTTAATAAAATCATTTATTAAACGCCTCCAATTGATTGTTAGATCATTATTTGTGATAGCAAAGCTCCCTATATCTGTAAAAGGGATCATGATATTGTATATGTTATTACAATAGCACGCATTAGACCAACATCTTATAAAAAAAATGGTTTATGGCCAGAAGTCAAATATTTTTCATTTGAGAATTTTTTATTGTTGTGCAATATATATTCCAATTGCTCCCCCACAATGTACTAAAATGGCTTCTTAAAGGAGGATATGAATATTTTGGGTATGAATCCCCTTGATCAATTATCAACTATATTGAACCCCTGATCGGTGGTTTATTTACTACATGATTTGTTAACTGTCATTTTTATGAGACCAATTTTCCAACATTCAGGGGAGATATGTTAAGAAAGTTGGAAAAAGAAATATAGTGAAGTCCTTCCTTATTGTCTCATCTTGACCTAGTAACTAATTATAATGAACTAAATGTTCAAAGAATTATTACTTTGCAAAATATTGCAAATCGATTACCTGAAGTAATTAATTATGTAAATAAAATAACAGATCATGTATTCTTGTTGTAAAAAAATTACAATTAAAATAATTGTCCCTGAAGGATAACTTAAAGAGTCTAAGATCACATTTAAACGTGTAGACCTTTAAGACCAAATGATAAAGCTCCTTAACAAAGAAAGTAAAGAAAATGCACGAAAAATCGCGATACTCATGAAGAGATAATAAAGGATCAATATGAATATTGATCATATGAACTCAGTTATATGATACCACATAATCAATATGTAAAATATTGATCGAATGACTCCATAAGAGGTCCAGGTACCTGAAAATAAAGAGATCTCAATAAAATGTATCAACACTGAGATAAAATGAGATTGGACCATTGATAAGGTTTATAGTGCATTTTCATATGCTTTAGCTATTGATATTATGCGAGATCTTAAAGATCTCTATTGAAAATGTCGACAAATGAATTATTGGCCAAAATGAAAAGATGTAATTCAAGAATAATTGAATTCACTTGAAAAATGTGAAGTATTTAGACTTGTAGTCCAAACTCCCAAAGGAATAACTCTAGTGGGGAACATATGAGTGTTTGTGCATTTATGATTATAAAGTTGTGAGATATAAAGCACAACTTGAAGCAAAAGGTTTCTCTAAGAAAACTTGAAGTTGAGTATGAAGAAACATATTGTACTATAGTTGATGCAATTACATAGAGCTATCTTATAAGCCTAGCTGTGTATGAAAGACTTGGCATGCATCTAATGGATGTAGTCACAACATATTTATATGGCTCTCTTGATAATGATATCTATATGAAAATCCCTGAAGGATTAAAGATGCCAGAAGCATATAATTCAACTTCTCAAGAAGTATATTCAATCAAATTGTAAAGATACTTATATGGACTAAAATAGTTTGGATGTATGTGGGATAATCGTCTTAGTAAATATTTTATTGAAAGAAGGCTATAAAAATAGTCTTATTAGTTCATGTGTATTTATAAAGAAATCACAATTAGGATTTGTCATTATTGCTATACATTTTGATGATTTAAATATTATTGGAACTCCTGAAGAGCTTCCAAAGATAATAAACTATCTTAAAATTGGAATTTGAGATGAAAGATCTCAGAAAAACAAAGTTTTGCCTTGGTTTGTAAATTGAGCATTTAGTAGGTGAAATTTATTCATCAATCAACTTATACAGAAAAGATTCTGAAAAGATTTATATGGATAAAGCACATCCATTAAGTACTCCAATGGTAGTGTGTTCACTTGATGTGAAAAAAAAAATATCTTTTTATACCTCGAGAATATAATGAAGAACTTCTTGGTCCTGAAGTACCATATCTTAGTGCAATAGGAGCACTGATGTATCTTGCTAATAATACGCGACTAGATATGATATTTTCAGTAAACTTATTAGCTAAATATAGTTCTTCTCTAACAAGAAGACATTGGAATGAAATTAAATATATATTTTGTTACCTTCAAGGAACAATTGACATGAGCTTATTTTATTCCAACAAATCTATGTTAGAGTTAGTTGGTTATGCAGATACAGGTTATTTATCTGATCCACATAGAGCTAGAGCTCCAACAAGTTATTCATTCACATGTGGAGGATCTGCTATATCATGGCAATATGTGATTATGTTGAAATTCTTGAACTTCATGAAGCAAGTTGAGAATGTGTATGGCTAAGATCAGTTACTCAACACATTTGTGAGACTTTCGGTTTATCATCCAACAAAGAAATTCCAACAATATTACATGAGGATAATACTGCATGTATAGCACAAATAAAAGAAGGATATATTAAAGGAGATAAGACAAAACATATTTCACCAAAACTCTTTTTCATACATGATCTTGAAAGAATGGTGATATAAATGTCCAAAAAATCAGTTCCAAAGATAACCTGGCAGATCTATTTACAAAGGCATTACCTACAACAACATTTGAAAAGTTGGTGTAGAATATAAGAATGCGGCGGCTTAGAGACCCCAAGTGGTGTTCCTATGAGGGGGAGTAAATATTATACTACACTCTTTTTTTCTTGACTATGGTTTTGTCCCATTGGGTTTTCCAAGCAAGGTTCGGTTCTTACTATAAAAATCATGTACTCTTTTTTCTTCACTAGGACATTTTTTTTCCCACAGGGTTTTTTCCTAGTAAGGTTTTAACAAGGCATATTCTTATGGTGGTGTCATACAAGGGGGAGTGTTATGAATTGAATGTGTAACGTCCCGTTATTTTTATAGTAATTTTTTTTATTATTTATTATTTTTTTTTATTAATTAGTTATTTATTTAAATTAGATTAATTAAGCTTGTTAGTTAGTTAAATTATATTAAGTTAATTAAGTGTGTTTGTTAGTTAATTAGCAAAATAGTTAGATGGTGGGGCCCACACACACTTTATTTTTTATGTCTTATTTCCCTAAATTTTAGGGCACCCTTCTATTGAGCAAAAGAGAGAGAGAAAACAGCTCATCCTTTTTCTTCTTCTTCTTCGTGAGCAACCAAGCAGCAGCAAACTTTTTTTAAAAAAACAATTCTCTCTCTCTCTCTCGTGGACCAGCCTCCATCACCGTAGCCCTCAACCTCTTCCTCCCTTTTTTATTTTCTTGTTATTTTCACCATCAAATCGTGGCTTAGCTCCCCCGCCACCACCGTAAAATAGCCATAGCCACCGTCTCTCTCTCCCTCACCGTGAATCAACCCACGCCACCGCCCCTACTTTCTTTTTAATTTTCATCTTCCTCTTCTCCTTCGTGTTGCAGCCACCACCGCCCTCCACTTCTCTCTTTTTTCTTTCCACCGTCACCTTCGTGAATCAGCCCACGCCACTGTCAACCCCGTAGCTTCGCCACCACCTTTCACCATCGGACTTAAGGGTTGAGACTGGTTTGGTTTTGGGTGATTTGGTGAGTTTTCGTTTTACAAGAATCTTCGTCGGACGTGAGGTGGATTGAAGTGGAGAGGTTGAGCGGGAGGAGAGATGTGGACCACTGTCGAAACGCCTTGGAATCCGCCTGAAACCAGACAGAGGTGAGCAGCTTCCTTATCCCTTGGCTGCGTACGTGCGTGGTGAAGATTAGAGAAGAATCGGTTCACTTGAACCGACTGGCCAGTTCACTTGAACCGTTTCAGCTGGTTCAATCCTATTTTTGGGCCAATTTGAGCTGTTTGTGTCCAGTTTTCGCTATTTTAAGTTGGTTCTCATGCTAATTAGTTGTAATTAATTAAATTTCAGGTTTCGAGCAACTCTATAGGCGTTAGTTTCATTTAATTGAGGCCAGTTCTTGATTTTTAGCTACTTTCCTAAGCTTCAAAGGTGAGTTTAAGGTGGTTTTATGTATGAATTGCATGAAGAATTGTTGATTGATTATAAGAGAGAATGTGAAATTGAGATCCTATGAGGATATTGGTTGCTTTGACGATTATCGAGAGTGAGAGTTGTGACTTATACTTTGATTTTTCTTTTCATAGTTTAGTTAGAAATTCGGAAATGTAAAGTTAAGTTTATTATTGTAAACGGTGGTTTCAAATTGAATGGAAGTATTTGGGTTTGGTTTTGAGAAAAGTTAAGCCTAGGGTGAGACTTGGAATTGGGATATGAGAAAACTAAGTGTTGGGCATATGGTTAGTGGAACGATGTTTTCCGTTAACATTTATTGCATATGTGTTCTTCGTATCTTCTTTTCTTTCATAGAATGGCTAATGGCATGGTTTATCGTTTCTTACGCTTGCACTTTATATCTATTTGATAATTGGTTCTTACGCGCGTATTCTACTTTTTACCGTAGTGACAACGAGTTCGACCCGGTTATGTACTTTATTTTCATGTTTAATTGCGGTTGTGGGCTAATGGTAGTTTGATAGTGGATTTAGGACTCTACCAATATTGAGGACCTTGGATGAAACAGGTCAGGTTGTCAATGAATGACGTGATTATGAAAATATTGGGGACCCTGGATGAAACAGACCGGGTTGTCAATGAACGACGTGATTATGGAAATATTGGGGACCTCGTGATTATGGAAATGTTGGGGACTTTAGATGAAACAAGCCAGAGTTGTCAAATTTCCCGAGGTTGTGATGTTTATAATAAAGTGGGATTTTCTTATTTGCTAATGCTTCTTGGTCGAGAACTTTAGCGGTGATTCATGGATTGTGGATGTTGAATAGTGGTGTAATTGTTTTCCTTCGGTAATATGTGGAATGTAACTTCGGGATGGAATTGCATGTGGGTATAAGATGTTTGGGAGTATAGAATGGGTAGTAAAGAGCAAGTTAGAGTTTTTGGACACAATTTTCGATGTGGAATTCGTCCATAGGATTACATGACTCTATTTTACTCTCACTAGTATTTTTATGCTAATGTTGCTACACTTTAAATTTTTTAGGTACGCCCCAAGGTAGAGGCCATGGTAGAGGTGATGGTGCCGCGTGATCTCGAGATGATGTGATAGGCATAGGCAGGGTCGTGTTATGCATTCTAGGAATGCATGGTTATTAGATACTATAAACTTTTATCTGTTATCTTTGGATTTGTGTTTTGGAGCTCAAAAGAGTATTTGATTCTTATTTAATTTCTCTTGAATTAAACTATGTCGGGAATGTGCATTTCCAAGATTTTAAATGTTTTATCACTTTTTCTGATGTGAACTATGTATTCAGATTTTTGGTTTGTTTGAAATACAAATGGTACCATACCGAATTTTCGTAAAATTAAGTCTTCTGCTATTTTAATTCTGCTTTAAAGTATTATTGTAAAGACCAGACTTTTTAAACTAGAATTAAATAATAGAGCAAGCGGAAGACTCGAAATAATAATAGAAAACCTGGAAATTTGATAAACCATCCTTTCATTTCAAAATAAAATCCAAAATCCTTAAAACATTCTGTAAAGACCGAATTTTCTCAATTCTTTAAATCAGAATAAACAGTGGAAGACTTATTTTTACAAAAATTTGGCATGGATCCGTTTAAAATACGAACTCCCTAAACCTGTTTACATGGGCACAATCCAAAGAATTTAAAACAAACGACATTTCACTCCATTTTATACCCAAAGTCAGAGAAAATAATACGAAATAATATACAACAGTTATTAAATTCTCATGAGCCATAAATACAAGTTTAAAAGTAATGACATATGATTTTTATCAAGCATTCGTAGAATGCTCCCAAAATATACATGCAAGTCAATGTCCCAAAAGCCATCCCCTCGAGATCAAGCAACACCACCTCCACGACCTCGTCCTCTCCCACGAGTATTACCTGAAATGTTTAAGTGTAGCAACATTAGCATAAAAATGCTAGTGAGAAAAAGATGGATGCAAGCACTTCTATGGATCAAATCCCATATCGAAAAATGTGTCCAAAAATCCTATTGTGCTCTTACTACCCATTCGATATTCCCAAGTACTTTGCATAAGAAATCAATCTCATTCCACTATATCGTTAATTCAAAAAGTAAACATTCAAGCTCGTAAAATAAAGTACTAGTGCATAACAAAGTAAATTTCACATTTGTGACCACATTGTCACATTTCACAAACCATTCTGTAACCTCAATGTCACCGTGACCACATTGTCACCATACACCAACCATAATATGACCTCAAAGCCATCGTGACCACATTGTCACCATACACAAACCATAATATGACCTCAAAGCCACCATGACCACATTGTCAGCATATACGAACGATAGTATGACCCTAAAGCCATTGTGACTACATTGTCACCCAATACGAACCATAGTATGACCCGAAAGCCATTGTGACTACATTGTCACCCAATACGAACCATAGTATGACCCGAAAGCCATTGTGACTACATTGTCACCCAATACGAACCATAGTATGACCCGAAAGCCATTGTGACTACATTGTCACCCAATATGAACCATATCGCTAATAATACCATACTAACTCGATTCTAAACGAAGAATCTCTACAAATTCTTTTTTAACTATCTTATGGCCACTCAATACATCGGAATATCTAATACTCTTCTCCAATTTTCGAAATCTAATTCTCCTTGAGAATATAACTTAATCCACCAATAACATCTCACAACTTAACTAATTCTTTCCTTATGCAATTTCCTTAACTCCCAATTATAAGCATTCTTGGAAAAGTTCTAAAATCTAATAACCCTCTTAACTTTGATCGAACATAATCGTCAAGTAATTTGAAAGCATAAAAGTAATCACAACCATTTTAAACTCACCTTAATAATGAAGTCAACTCCTAAACGCCGGTTGACCAAAATCACGAACGATGCACAAAACCTATAATTAAAATACACCTAAAGTAAATTAATTAACCGAAATGAACAACGATCGTCACTTCATTAAAATAAAGGACAAAACAGCCCGGGAATTCACCCATGAAGCCCACGGCCCTATGGAAGTTCAAGGTGGAGTTGGTTTTCCGGATTTTTAAGCACTTTAAAAGGGTTTCGAGTTGATTTCGGGCACTTTGGAGGTTGGTAATATCAATGGGTAAACATGATTTAGGGTTTAGGTCAAAAGTTCAATCCCGAACAATTTAGTAAAATTATAAAACATATCAAATTCAAAACCCTAACCATCATGAAAAATGAGAAAAACTCAAGGAAATGGTTTTTTGGCTCAAACCCGATTCTAGGGTTTAGGGAAAGTTCTAAATATGCATAAAACAACTCCCTCGATCTAAATCTCCGAGTTCCCGAGCAAGAATTGGAAGATTAAAACCAAAATCACCATTAAAACACTATTTGAAGCTTTAGGTTTTGAACTTAAACATACCTTAAAGCCTTGAGAGAAAGGATGGAAAGTTCGATTGGTAGGTTGGAAATGATACTCGGGCCCGTGGCTATCCAACGCAACTGAAATTATCACGATCCGCCAAGAATCGAAGAAAAACCAAAAATGGGGGAATTGGGAGGGAGACTCTCGGCCAAGAGGAAGAACAAGAAAGAAAAATGATGAGTTTTGTCTAATTTTGCTTTATTTAAAGATGAATGAATAGTGTTTTAGATATTTAAGAATTTCAGAAATGACGCCTATGTCCTTTTCTTGCCTTAAGCTTTTAAAACGAAACCCGAACCACTTAAACTAGCCCAATGGTGATTAATAATTATTAATTGGCCTATTAATAATTATTAATACCATCGAAACTAATTTAAGCTAATTAAACAGTTAAAAAGGTTTCCGAACGAAAATTAACTATTTACTTCTAAATAACAAATTCTAAAATTATCTTTAACCCTTTAATTCAATAAATAAATAAATAATTTCACCTCAAAAATAACGGGACGTTACACATTCAAATATGGGAAGCGCTTCCCTTTTAATTTCAAACCATAAAGTAAATTATCACGTAAATCCATAAAATGCATAATGACAAGTAACGTAAATAGTAATGCTCAAAAGAGCTCAACAAAATCCATAAGAAACGATATGAAATAAGGAAAGTAAGTCCATGGACTACACTGACTCAAGTCCATCCATCATCATCAATCTGCTAATCACGCTGCACCAGCTCCACGGCCACGAGCACGACCACGCCTCGTACCTGAAAGTTTAATATAATGAGCGGGAAACCCAGTGAAGATAAATTGAATAGAAAGTAACTTTAGATCCCAAATCCAATCCGGATTTATGTCCAACGAATCCTATTGTCTCTTGACTACCCAAACCAACTTCCGAACATCAAGTCATGCAATTCTCCCAAGAGCAGAAAATAAAGAGCAAGAATGAAGATCATGCAAGTAGTCAAGTCTCCCGAACTCTTAGTAAACAGAACACGTAATCATACGTTTAACTTTTAGGAAAGATATCTAGAACGAGTTAAGCTCACGTAGTCTTAACTAAGAATAAGATCAAGATCATAGAGCCAAGAACATAGAACATAGAACATAGAACATGTGAATAATGTCAGATGGTGCAAGCTCACGTAGTCTATACACGATCCCGTTATCTCACCAATTACATGCATAGCTCACGTAGTCAAATCGTGTAACTTTCACCACATCGGTTATCAGGAATTTCACCATCGGTTATCAGGAATTTCACCATATCGGTTATCAGGAATTTCACCATCGGTTATCAGGAATTTCATCATCGGTTATCGGATTTCATCATCGGTATCGGGAATTTCACCATATCGGTTATCGGGAATTTCACCATCGGTTATCAGGAATTTCACCATACCTTCGGTTATCGAATTTCACCATATCGGTTATCAGGAATTTCACCATATCGGTTATCAGGAATTTCACCATCGGTTATCAGGAATTTCACCAGAGAAATAAGAATCAAGAACATGAAAACATGTAGGGTCATAAGCCCATACTCTATCGATCACAAAAAAAATCCTAAAATCATCGAATGACTTATGTACTAAGGACCAATGCTGGAAGGCCCAGTCTTAGTAAAAGTCCAAAGTAATCAGGAAACCTCGATATCGTAAATAATCTCTAAGAACATAAGATCACTATTGCTGGGAAGGCCCAGTCTCAGTAAAAGCTCAATTAAATCATGAATATCTCGATAACGAAATTAAATCATTCAAGAAGACATGGTAAACATACTTTAAGCGATAACATAACTAAGCCAATTAGGTCCATACTTCAACTCCCAAGAAATTGTAATTCCATAATTTCCATATCAATTCTATACTCCCAATTCCTATAATTTCATAAAATTAGCATGCTTTAGTTCACTTAATTCCAAATTAAACTTATCTCCCGAACCATAAAAATCGTTCAAGTATTCGATTTCTAAATTTACTATAAAATTCTATTTATCCTCACCTCGTAGCAATCCAATAATTTTCTATATATTAGCTCCTCCAAAAAGGTTGTCAAGAACCACCTACAAATTCACATTTAAAACTAATTTAAAATACCCATCAACATCTAGAATAATTAACAGAACAACATGATAAGACAACGCGGTTCTGGGCTCGGAAGAAGATGGAGGGTTTAGTGGAAAATTCTAGTCAAAACTGATATTATGTTTTCAATATATGTGTATAATATCAAAACTAAAGTCAAGTCCAAACTAATATATACATATATGATATTAAAACTGAATTTTAATTCTAAAGTATATATATATATATATATATATATATATATATATGTATAGATATCTATACATATGTATACATATATATATATATATATATATCTATACATATGTATACATATGTATGTATACATATGTATACATATGTATGTATACATATGTATACATATGTATGTATACATATGTATACATATGTATGTATACATATGTATACATATATGTATATACATATGTATATATATATAATTGAATGCAAAGGAAAACCCAAATGGTATGAATTTGGACAAAAGAACGTTCTGGAGGGTGATTAAAGTTGATGGCTTATTTTAATATATATATATAAAAGTAAAACATGGAGAATTTGGACAAAAGCTTAAAGTTTAATAATATATATATATATATATATAATAGATTTAAAGAAAACGTTGCAGGCAGTGGGGAAAAGAGAGCTCACCGTCTTCTTTCTTTCCAGCGACGTGTTGGGGTTTTAGTGATGGAAATGGAAGAAAAAGCTTGGTTAATTGTGAATGGTCAAGAGATCAAAGCGAAACGACAAGCCCGACTTCAAAACTAAAATTAAATTACACTACTCCATTGGTCCAAAACCCTAAAATTGAGGATCAAGATTGCACATGAGTGGATCCACTCCTATCCTCACTTCATTTTAAATTTCTATTGTAATTAGATTTTTATAAAACCAACAAAACTAAAATTAAATTACACTACTCCTAACTAATTAACTAGTAATAAGCTAAATTAAATTAGCTAATTTAAATAACCTAAATTAATTTAATTAAAATAAATAACTATAATTAAGAATACTAACTAATATAAGTAAATAACAATTAAATAACAATAAAATAAAATAGTAAAAAAAAAAATTACTGTGAAATTTACGGGATGTTACAATTATTGAAAATTCGGGTCTATACAGAATGATATGAAGTTGTGGATGCCACCACCTCCAAAACCCCCTTTATTAAATGTATTCATAAATTAAGTAACCTTGTTTATTAATAACCATGGGAGGTTCGTTGTGACGACCCGTCACTTTTAAATAAATTAAATTCAGAGAAAACAGCGGAAGTCTTTTAATTTACGAAAAATTGGCGTGGTTTTGTTTGTAAATTGGCATGCCGAAAACCTGTTTACATCCTAATTTTCAAATCTAATAAAATCTCATGGACTTTAAGTCCAAATCAGGAGTTCAAATATATAATATCATAAAACATCATCCAGAAGCTCTTATGAGCCAAAATACAAAATACGATTTATTAAAGTCCTTAAAGTTCATCAAAATAAAACATAAACTTTACAAATCCATTAGTCCATCTCGAGGTCAGCATCCCTCGATCACGCAGCACCACCTCCTCCTCCTCGACCTCTAGCCAAGGCATTACCTGAAATTGGTTGTAATATCATGAGCTAACAAACTAAGCCCAGTGAGAATAAATAGCATAAAAAGTAAAGATAGACCTCAAACTCGCATTTCGATTTATGTCCAATTACTCTGACACATTCTACTCCTAAAGTTCTCCAAACTCTAGGTAATTCTATCCATGAATTCCAAAGTATGACATTACTACACTTGTAGTCAATTCTCAAACATTAACTTGTTATGACAAATAAAGTAAAGCGAATAAACTTTGTTTAACATATAACATCTCGATTCTCTATTTCATCAATCATATTCACGAGTGCATAAGGACATCCCGTAGGATTCCACAATTTCTTTTATGCATGAGGAAGTAATATGTACATCCGCAACTTACAATTCAACTCCACATAAGGAAGTAATATGTGCGTCGCAACTTACGATTCAACTCCCTATGTATGAGAAGTAATATGTACGTCCGCAACTTACAATTCAACTCCACATAAGGAAGTAATATGTATGTTCGCAACTTACAATTCAACTTCTATGCATGAGAAGTAATATGTACGTTCGCAACTTACAATTCAACTTCTATGCATGAGAAGTAATATGTACGTCCGCAACTTACAATTCAACTCCACATAAGGAAGTAATATGTGCGTCGCAACTTACAATTCAACTTCTTTTCAATGATGCGAGATGTTATGCATATGTTTACATATGCTTGCATAAGTAATTAAAGCAAATATAAATGATAAAGCAACCGAAACGAGCATAAAGTAAAGGGCATAAAGTAAAGAACATAAAGTAAAGGGCATAAAGTAAAATAGATAGAATCCCGGATGAACGATATATCGATCGAACTCCGCTAACAATAATAAAAGTAAAGCTCAAAATATAACGATTAACCTAAACTTTCAAGGATTCTAAACTTCCAATAATCCGAGGTTCTATCAACCAATCATATCAAAGTCTTGGATCCTTAAACTTCCAAGTGATCCATTCTAAACTCCGAAACTAATCTAACTTAGAATCTTCTAAGATTCGAGGTTTTCATCGAGAAATCCTAAGTTTCTCGCTTAAAGGATTAACTTCAAATCCTAAGGCACTATCTCACATCCTCTAACCTTAGATTGGATTCTAATCTTAGTTTCCGATTCTACAAATCATCGTACTTATTTGCTTTCTATAGTTACTTTAAATTCTAATCATTCTCACCTTAATTAAAAGTGAAGACTTCGCTCCTAAGCACCGGAAGAGCGATCAAACAAACGGTTCAAAAACACCTACAAAAGGATTAATATCCCGAAAATTAATAAAATACAAACCAACGATTAAACAACGATGAAACAAGCAAAAAGACGAAAAAACCCACCAAACCTACCCCTTGGAGGCTCTCGGCCCTCCCTAGAAAAGGGGTCTCGGGTTTGGTTCCTTGGCTTTTTGGCAATTTAAATACATTTTGAGTTGGTTTTAAGCAAATTCGATAATCCCGATTTCAATGGGTATCGATGAATAGGGTTTTTGAACATTAATCCCTTTCCCGAAATGAATTTAAATAAACATTCATTCATTAATTTTTAACCCAAAATCAAAACCCAAAAGGGTAAATTTCAAACGGAAAGGGTTTCGACTGAAACTCGGTTTTAGGGTTATGAAATAGTTTCCAAAAACACGTAAAACTACTCCCGAATTGACAAACACCGAGTTTCACGGCAAGAAATCGAAAGAAAACAATGAAAACTCCATTAAAACACTATTTGGAGCTTAGGGTTTGAAACTTTACTCACCGAGAACTCCGCAAAACACGAGTGGCAAGTACGAAGGCAAGGTGGAAAATGATCGTAGGATCGATACCTTTCCACTGGAACGAGAATCGAATCGATCCGGCAAGAAACGAACGAAATCGAAATTTTTCTTTTTCTTCTTTGAGACCCATGGCAAAGGAGGAGGAATTTTGGATGAGCTTGGTCAATTTTTGAAGTCAATGATGAGTTTTTAAAGACAAATGAATAGTGTTTTTAGATATTTTGCAAATTGGGTAATTACGATTTTGCCCTTTTATGACTTTTGGCTTAAAAACGAATCTCGAACATCTCAAACTACCCCAATGGTGATTAATAATTATTAATACCATTAAAACATATTTAAATAAATAAAGCCATTAAAATGAATTAAAATGAAATAAACTATTAAATTCTAATTTAATAATAAATAAATGAATTTTAATTACTCAAATTAAAATAAAATAAATAAAAGTTTTTTTTTTTTATCACAGAATAACGGGACGTTACATTCGTAAATCTCATTGACCTATAAATAGCTAAGGTCTTGAGAAAGAAAACACACAACAATAACAAAAGACAATTATCTCTCTCGTAGTATTTCTCTATTCTTTATTTATGTTTAAATCTCTTTCAAGGTAGTGTTCTTCTTTTAGTATTTTCTTAGTTTTATAACAGAAAGTATTTTCTTAAGGCATTTAACTTTCAGTTTGAGGATTATTCATAAATTATCATAATATTAACAGATCCATGTTAATTAATTTTTAATTAATAAACCAATATAATTACGTTGCGTAGTTAATACTTCCTTCATATTAGATTTCTTTAAAATCCAAAGATCAGTAATATATCGTTTAATAGCAAATAAGATGCATTAATTGTTAATTTGTGTTATTTGAATTCTCTATGTATTTTAAAAATTCTCGAAGCTATAAAAAATCATTATATCGATCTATTCTAATGCCAAAACCCTAAATCAAGAAGAAATTGTGATTTTTAACACTTTGATTGAACTGATCTTCATATGGATTGGACCGATATTAGTTCAATATCAGACCATCCGATCAAAGAATAGAAATCATAATTTCTGAACATTTGATCGAATCAGTAGTGAACGATCCAATCTTGTATTAATACCAAACCGTTCTGATCAAAATGTCAGAAAACATGATTTCTGTCTCTCGATCTAGACTAAGATTGGTCTAAGATCAAATTGTCAGAACTTGACCTATTTTGCTCTTTGTATTTTCCGTAATGAAACTGGGCTATATTTATGGTTTCATAAGATAATTACATATATTTATATAATTCATACAAGAAAACGTCAAAGTTAGAGACAATTACAATATATTCACAGAATTTAATAGTATTAGTCCACAATCCGGATTAATTAGTAAAAGCATCTGAAAATTAAAAAAATTTGGCAAAAAAGTTTACCTTAGAAAATATTTAGTAAAAACATCCTGTTTTGACCGGTCAAAGTTCAAATACGTAGTCTTTGACTACGTATCCGACGTGGCGGGCTAAATGGCAGTTTGGCTGGCATGGTGTGACTGATAAGTGGGCCAAGAGATGACAAGTTGGATGAATGCGTAGTCATAGACTACGCATTCTTTGAAAATTTAAAAAAAAAACCTACTGAATATGAAGATTGAAGATTGTCTGCTCCCTTGACATGACAATTCGTTAGTTGGCCAAAAGAAAAAGAGTATAATTAATTATTTGAATTAGAGTTTGTTTTTACTCTATTTTATTCCTTTACCAGCTGTCAACCTTATTCTTTATCCTAAAACCATAAACAAAACTTACTTTTCAAATTCCACCACCTCAATATTTAATATATAATCTAACATTTTTTTTTTTGCTTTAATTTTTCTTTTTTTATCCAATTTTTTTTCTTCCACCACGTGAGACTGAAGAGGATAAGGCAACAAACTAAGTAATACCTTGAATGAATCGAAATAAAAAATTGAAATATATTCCCGTGGCGGTGGTGGTGGTGCTGGTGGCGATCAAGCCTTAGGTAAGGAAAACGATATCTGTAGGCAAATTATTCCCGTGACGGTGGTGCTGGCGACGATGAAATCGTTTAATCAATTATATAATACACAGAAAAAAAAAACTCAAGATTACTCTTATTATATAATTAATGAAACGATTTCTTCAGTCAAATTAGTTTTAAAAGAATTTTAATTATGTAAATTTTTGGTTAATCCATGACAAAGTTTATATAATTGATGAAACGATATCTGTAGGCAAATTATTTCGGTGGTGTTGGTGCTGGCGACGATGATGGTGGTAATGATGACGATGATGGCGGCTTGAGTATATCTCAATAAATTTCGTCTTGTATAGTATTTCTAATAAGATTATGAATTTTTTTTTCCGTGTATAAAAATTGGATAAAAAAAGAAAAATTAAAGCAAAAAAAAAAATACTTAGCTTATCTATTAAATATTGAGGTGGTGGAATTTGAAAAGTAAGTTTTGTTTATGGTTTTAGGATAAAGAATAAGGTTGACAGCTGGTAAAGGAATAAAATAGAGTAAAAACAAACTCTAATTCAAATAATTAATTATACTCTTTTTCTTTTGGCCAACTAACGAATTGTCATGTCAAGGGAGGAGACAATCTTCATATTCAGCAGGTTTTTTTTTTTTAAATTTCCAAAGAATGCGTAGTCCATGACTACGCATTCTATCCAATCTTTTTTTTTTTATTTTTCAAAGAATGCGTAGTCTATGACTACGCATTCATCCAACTTGTCATCTCTTGGCCCACTAATCAGTCACACCATGCCAGCCAAACTGCCATTTAGTCCGCCACGTCGGATACGTAGTCAAAGACTACGCATTTGAACTTTGACCGGTCAAAACAATATTTTCTAGGGTAAATTTTTTTGCCAAATTTTTTTAATTTTCAGATGCTTTTACTGATTAATCCCCACAATCCACAATGCTACTCTGCATTGTATTCAACTTCGATTGGCTAATGCTTCAGACTCTCATAACCCAACATTATTAGCTAACAAATGGATTATGCAACTAGAAATGGGCAGCAATAACTCTGTTACGAGTGCTAGATTGATGTAGGTTGGAAGAGAATCTCAATAGAAGAACTTATGTCCACCCAAATCTATACGAACCAAGACCCAGTGACTGGCTATGAGGTTAAATGGTGTGTATACCTGTTAAGAGACTAAATTGTCAGATAATCCATATATGATGCATGAATAGAACTGGGAGTTTAAGATATTCTCACATAATCAAAATCACCCTCATGCGACACTGAAATTATCCATCCCGCCTACCATATAATTTATCAAACCGTCGCATTTATGCCAATCAAAAACACAGTTTTTTCTGCAAGAAAACTTCATAATCTTTCAATCCACAATGTTGCTATAATCCACATGTATAAAGGTTAACACATCGAAAGCTAGCATTCTAAAAAATGTAATGAGGATTACAATAATAATCGTGAATATGGTGTCATCAACTGTGAAAGGAGGATGCCTAATAAACTTGGGAAGCATCCTCAACTTACTTTGAATGAATAAGAGATTTGTATCCATATGGTGCAGTATATAAAGCAAAAACATTATATAAGTTAAAACAAATTAGTAAAGAACAAATCAATCAAGAAAGAAAGATCTATATTTTGTATTGGACCGATCCCGATCAAAGATATCAAGTAAAATTTGTCTCTTTGATCAGACCAGTCGGGATCGATTCGAACTTGTACTGAAATCGGTTTGATTAAAGAGACTAAAACCAATCTTTGTCTCTTTGATTAGACCGAAAATTGGTTCGCAGAGATTGATTTTATGTACCTTCTAGCACTCTAAGTATGACAAAAATGAACAAATCATAAGTTAACTAATGTAACAACCCGACTCTTTTTAATTCATTTAAAACCAAAAGACACAGTGGAAGACTTAATTTTTATAAAATTCGGCATGGTGGCATTTTAAACTTGGACTATCACCATACCCTATAGTACATTTTTTCACAACCAGACATAAAAGTGGAAATGCGCATTTCCTTTTATAAATAAACCCCAAAATGAAAAACATATAAACATAAAGGAACAATTACAAAGTGCTCTCATATGAGCCCAAAATACCAAATATCCAAAAAAAAAAAGAGAAACAAAGTTGAATAAGTGAAAATATTAAAGTCAAGCATTTATAGAATGCTAAAAAGTCCATGTCCATGTCCAAATGTCATCGCTCCTCGGTCAAGCAGCACCATCTCCCTTACCACACCCTCTACCACGTGGAGTACCTGGAAAGTAATAAGTGTAGCAACATTAGCATAAAATGCTAGTGAGAGTAAAATGGAGGCAAGTAATCCTATGAAACGAATTTCATATCAGAAATTATGTCCAAAGGCGTAGCATGCTCTTTACTACCCATTCGATACTCCCAAATACATCCTAGGCAAGATATCAATCATAATCCCAATCACAAATGCACATCGAATCACTTAAAGTATTACATCTTACAAGATCCCAAGTACATCATTCATATCATAATTAGAATTTCCAATATTCAAGGTATCACCGCTATCAAACCATAATCCTCAATCGTCATATAAGATAAAGAGATCAAATAAAATGGCAACCATAATTACCACCGTTACCAAAACCACGAAGACATAGTTCCCAAAGTAAGCAAAAATCAAGGTTAAACACCACAATAAAACCAATGACAATAGAACAACTTTAGATTACATAAATAAACTCCCAAGAGTTCCACTACGTTACTTTGGTCCAAAACTACTCAAGGTACTTTCCACTTCCAAGATTCTTCTAAAATTCTCCATAGCCTTACATTTCTCCCAAAAGCATACTAAAACTTATTTTTCACCCAAAACCAATAATTGAAACTCTAAATTCACTCATTAATACCAAAATAGTGCAAAACTCACTTCCAAGATTTGTAGTCACCATCCAACAAGTATTAGCTCTTAATAACCATTTTGTCACTTAACCTCGATCCAAACAATAACGTCATGCAATCCAATATATAAAATTACTAACCACCACTTTAAACTCACCTTAACAAAGTATACAAGCTTTCTAAATACCGAATGATCGACCGAGCGAACGATTACCAACACACCTACAAGTTAAATATATCTAAGAAAATGCATTAATCAATCAAACATCGAACAATCGATACCTAAACACACAAATCGAACAAAATTGCCTGGTTAAATAAGTAAGAGGGTTTGGTGGATGTTCGGGTCTAAGGTTGGTATTGATTTTAATATATATGTGTCATATATGGACTTAGGTTAAAGCACAAAATATCAAGAGCTCATAATTAAAACGACCAAACGCGTTGGACTAATGACGAAGTGAAACTAAACATTATTAATTAGTCCATTAATTATATTTAAACACCTAGCTTCTAAATATAATTTTTTTAAATAATAATTCACCGAGTAGATGTCTAAAACTTGAACAATCTAAATAAACTAACTTCTAAAATTAATTTAAAAGCTTTAATTAAATAAAAAAAATTATCTCGAAAAAATAACGGGACGTTACAACTAAGTATTATCAAATTGTTAAAAAAAATAAACTACCTTACAATCAAGTTTTGCTTCGCTTATTAAATCTATAAAAAAAGTTCTTGTATTTACCCCAGCATTAGGTGGATGGGTGAAATTATGATTGAATCTGGTATCTTATGCATATGGCCATACCAACCTAACTTGGAAGGCTTCCCTTTTTGGTATTTACATTAGCGATCGTATTGAAGTACCCAACTTTTTTTTTTAAATCTAGAGTACGAGGTTAAATATTAATCGACCGATCTATCTCCATTACCTTAGAATTAGGAAATTCGATCGTGACTAAAGCATCCCCCATCACCATCTCCTTCTTTTCCTTCTCATCCTTATCCATTTCATCATCCTTACCCTTCCCATTCTTATTCTCTTCCACAATCTCATTCTCATTCTCATCATCATTCTCCTTCTTCTTCTCCTTCTCATAATCTCTCTCATCCGCCTCCTCCAATTTATCCTCTATCATTATAAACAATATATATAAGTGTAGGATTGGTATGGCAACCCTAGAGGGGGTGAATAGGATTTTAGATTAATTTAAGAACTTTTTGGATTATGGTTTCTAATTAACAAGTTAATTAGACTTTTTAAGCTCAAACAATTAAAATAAATTTTTGTGACAACCCAACTCCTTTTAAATCATTTTAAAACCAATACACAGCGGAAGTCTTAATATTTTTTTTAAAAAACGACATGGATATGTTTAAAACTTGGACCAACAGAAACTTGTTTACATTTTTCACATCAGAGAATTTAAAAGACAAGGAAATGCGCATTTCCGGAATCAAAGTTCAAAGAAATTTCAGAACCATAGAAGACTGAAAACAAAAGCTCTCATGAGCTTATATACAGACGTGCATCAAAAGATGAAAGGCAATAAGAAAATATTAGTCCAAAGACTATATACTTCCTCTAGCCCATCTCGCCATCATCGTCATCCAAGATCAAGTAGCACCAGCTCCTCTCCCACGACCTCGATCACAGTCGATACCTGAAAATGTTTGTAGTATCATGAGCTAAAAGCAAGCCCAGTGAAAATAAACAGAAAATAAAGTAACATTAGAATCCAAACCCGTATTCGGATTTGTGTCCAAATAAAACTCACATACCCTTTACCTTTCAACCACCAAAAAGGGTTTTGTATCAAGTATTTCACTTTCACTTACCAAATCTCCCGTATGATCAAGGATCTAGCTTCCAAGCATTTAGGAGGACGTGTTTCATAACACACAAATTTTTTTTATTTCATTCCTTTTAATACCTTATGTGACGACCCGACATTTTTAAATAATTTAAATTAGAATACGCAGCGGAAGTCTTTTATTTTAAGAAAATTTGGCGTGGTTATGTTTAAAAATTTGCTGGCCAAAACCTGTTTACATCTTAATTTCAAAATCTAAAATACACAAGGAACATTAAGTTCCTATCCAGGAGTTCAAAATGATTATAATCATAAACATAAAGACAAAAGCTCTTAAGAGCTATATACAATTGTACAAATCTCAAAATTATATAAAATTCACAAAACCATGTACATGGATTTTTACAACTACTTAGTCCATCTCGAAATCATCATCCTCTCGATCAAGCTCGCACCAGCTCCTCTTCCACGATCCCAAACATTACTTGAAATGTTTGTAATATCATGAGCTAACAACTTAAGCCCAGTGAGAATAATAAGAATAAAAAGTAAAGATAGACCTCAAACTCGCATTCCGATTTGTGTCCAATTAATCCGACACAATTCACTCCTAAAGTTCTCCAAACTTTAGATAATTCCATTTTAGACTTTCCAAAGGATGATATTACTAACACTCGTAGTCAATCCTCATCCATTAACTTGTTATGACATAAAATAAGAAAAGTAATGACCTTGCATAAATTATAACATCTCGATTCTATATTCCATCGATCATATGCAATGTAGGGTTCGCATATACCCTTATGCATGAATGAGGTAACAGGTACATCCCGTAGGATACCCATTCAACCCTATGCGTGAAGAAGTAACAGGTACATCCCGTAGGATACCCATTCAACCTTCTTTCTTAGTTTTACTTTCTTTTCTTTTTCTGAAGGTGATGCGGACACTACCCGTAGGCTCCAACATTCTTCCCTTCCTTTCTTTCTCACTTTCTTTTCTTTTTCTCTTTTCAATGGATGCGAGATGTTATGGTTATGCTTGGATATGCTTGCAAAAAGTAAATAAAGTAAAGTGCGAATAATAAAGTAACCGAAACAAACATAAAGTAAAGGGGCATAAAGTAAAAGACATAAAGTAAATAATTAGGAAACTCCGGACGAACGATATGTCAATCGAACTCCGCTAACAATAATAAAAGTAAAATCATAACTTAAACAATTAACCTATGCCTTCAAGGATTCTAAACATCCAATATAATCCGAGGTTCTATTACCCGTTCTAAATACAAGTTTGGATCTTTTAACTTCCAATGATCCAACCTTAATTTCGAATCGAATCTAACTTAGAATCTTCTAAGATTCAATACTTTCCTTGAGAACTTCTAAGTTCTCACTTAAAGGATTAACTCTTAATCCTAAGGGCACTAACTCACATCCCTCTAATCTTAGATTCAGATTCTAATCTTAGTTTCAAATTCTGCAAACCTTCATACTCATTCGCTTTCTATAGTTACTTTAAATCCTAATTATTCTCACCTTAGCCAAATAAGAGTTCACTCCAAGTTTCCGAAAGAACGATCAAACAATGATCCGAAACACCTACAATTAATTACATCTAACAATTAATAAATAAACATACATCGATCAATTAACATCTAAATGTTGGGATTTATGCCCTAGAATTCGTAATTTGTAATAGAATATTTTATGAATAAATAAAAGTATTATTTTAGTGAATTTTGTGCAATTATTATATGTTGATATTCGTTAAATATTCAAACATTAATGAAAATTCCAGAGTTACTAATTCTGTAATCTTGACTACTATGAGATATAAAGTGGATCTAGTCCAAGATAGTAACTCGAATAGTCTACAGTAAACGAATACCGTTAGGAAACCTTATTCTGGTAACACTGTTGATGTTGTTCACTGATTTGATCCAAATCATTAGCATGATGTAGATGCAAGTGGAAACATCATATATAATGAGTTTATATAAGACTGGACCAGGATAATAAATCGATTCCTAAATAACACCGTTGATAGGAAATGATTTATAATATCAAATTTACGTTATTAAGATTGATACGTCTCAATCCTGAGTATATTGTGAACTCACATTAATGAAGTCTTTTCCTTTGATTCACATAGTTGAGGGTGATCTGTTGATACACTTGATAAACTCCCATTTTGGGGAAATGACTAAATTTGTGCTTGGGAACATTTCTATACAAGATGGCATTCATAACTTTCCTAAAACAAATGAAAGTGTTAGTGCGGCACTATTCTAACTTAGGAACTTTAGGTATCTCCCTTGTTGTAATGATTCGGTACTTGAACATGAGGCCTCACCTTCTCACTGGCCCGAGAAGGATCGTTCTATACTTGAAAACTATAGAAAAATGTTCATTAGAGAATCATCGGGTACACAAGGATAAAAGAGATAATTACAAGGGTAAAACGGTAATTTTGACCCAGGTTGTAATTATGAGATTACCACGTGAAGGATATGTCAAAACAAACTTAATAACAAATGGACATAACCCATCTATAGTGAGGGGAGTTCAACTTAAGGTTTATAGTGGAATTACCCTAAGTTAATAATTATGATTAATTAATTGATGAGTTTAATTAATAAATCAATAATTATTGGAGCCCATGATCTATAGGTCCATCGGTCCCTATGCTAGCCCATATATCATTGTAACTAACCAAGTTATTAATTTAACTAGGAAGAAATATTTACATTTAAGTAATTAAATTACTTAAATAAAGGATATATTAATTGTTTAAATAAAGAGTTTATTTAAATGGAAATTAATATTAAAATTATTAATTATTTAAATAATGAGTTTATTTAAATAGAAATTAATAATTAATATTATAAATTAAATAATGAGTTTATTTAATTTAATAATAAAATGAGAGAATTAAATATATTTGTTTTATGAAACAAATAAGTATTTTGCCCAAAATAATTAATTAAATGAATTTGATTCAATATTAATTAATTGAAGGATTTTTGGAAATATGTATTTAATTAGAAAATCTTATTTTTCTAATTATAATTGCATAATAGATAATATCATTTGAATAATAATTATTATAAAAAAAAAAAAAAAAAAAAAAAAAAGGATAAGATAAACATCTTATCTTTGGTCACGCTGTATGACCATTTTAAAAGCAAATTTTGAATTTGCTTAATGAATGGCCTGACGCCATTGTTTTTTATTTTTTTTTTTTTTTTTAATTTTAAATAATTTTGATTATTTAAATTAAATGAAATAAGAGTTCTAATTTGATTAGGAAACAAACTCTTATTTTTCTTATAAATATGACCATTGGGTGCTCATATTTGAAGACTTTGATATTTATCAAAATTCTCTCTTTTAGTCTCCCCATTGCCGATTTTGGCATAGAAAAATAAGAAGAATTTTTCTTCTTATTCGTTTGTTCTTCCGGTTCGATTCCCACAAGTCGGGTTGGTTTGTGATCGGGATATAGCATAGAAGGCTTGGTGAAGTGGATTGATGCTGTAAAGGAAACCCCAACCGATTCTCCATAAATCTACAATGTAAGTTTTTTCTAAAAAATCTTATAATTTCGGTTTTCGATTTGATCACGATTGCATGTTATTAACGAATAAGTAATTAAGAGTTAATTAGTTTACTAAAGAATTTCCGCTAATTTAGTAAATAGTTCCTTCAATTGGTATCAGAGCCTACGTTAATTAACATGAATTGTGATTTTCGAAAATCGGTGGGTTGCATAAAAACGGTTTTATGTATGTATATAAATTGTTATATAAATTGTGGATTTGCTAGTTGACTGTTTAGGTATTCTTGGGCACTTAGGATTTAAATTTTATTAGAAAATTTGTAAACCCAATTTTGGGCATAGGATTATTTTTGTAATCGTCGGGAATAACGGAAGAAAAAGATGATGCAAAAATCGGCACAATGATGGTGATGGGATCGGCTAGGGCGGCGACAAGGATAGATTTGGACAAGATATGGTAAGATATTTTTCCAATATTATCTTTTAAAAGATATATATTTTAAATATATAAGATAAAGATAAAGGGTAATTTCTAATTATCTTATATCTTTATAATATATTTTGAAATATATATTAATATTTATGGAAAATCTTTTATTTTATTTTTTTCCATAAATAGATAAAAGATAATTATTTGAAAAATAAACCTTTTATGAAAAATATTGGAGAAAATATTTCCTTTCATAAAAGGCCTCCCACGCCTACATCAAGATGAGGAGAGAGAAATTTTTCAAGGTTCAAGACCTACAACAAGTTTTAATTATTGTAATTTTAATTTTGTTGTAGAAATAGTGCCAAGAATACCGGTCAATCTAGTTGTTTAAATTATTTAAAAATTTGTATGAGATATGATTTATAAATAATTGTTCATGCATATATGTATGTCATGTAGGAAATCCCACCATAGATGTATGATTAAGATAGATTTAATTGTACATGCATACATAATTATGTGATAAAGTTGTTATTATATTTTATGTATGTGATAAAGCATGTTGATTTTATCTTGTTATAAAATATTTATGCCGATGAGATTAGGATAAATGCATGCTAATTTTAGATAATATTCATTTATTAAAATATTTAAAATTGAATAGAACTAAAATTAATATTCGAATGTGGATTTATTTGTTTAAACAATTGGACCTAAATTCACATAAGCACTATCGAATAGATATTTAATTAAGGGTTAATTAAAAATTAATGAAAATGATTAATTAAATTGAATGGATCTCCGCAGAAAGCTCGCCCTGGCGATGAGGTTTTTGAAAGTTCCCTTAACACGGAGCGCCTCTAACCGGGAGCGATCCTGGGAGAAAAGTTCAAGATAATTAATCGATTTCATTAAGAAGGTCCCATAATGTGATTAGTTTTAAATCTAGGAAACTTGGCAATTCACATTAAAATTGATCTAACCAATTTAAGAGTTAAGATTGAGTTAGGTTAAACTTAGATAAATTGATTAGCCTAAATTTGTCTGAGTATGAAAACCCAATTTTAAAATTTTGAGTGGGAGAAGGAAACTTGACAAAGTATCCTATGGTCTCCATTATTAGGCTCGCAACGTGAGATTCACACTTGACCTCTGTAGCACCCATAGAAGTGTTCATTCCCATAGGAAGGTTTTATAGTGTGAATCAATATCAAGGTGGGTCTCCCGAATGGGATAAAGGATTTTAAATGCGAATTGAAGACTGAATCTACACTTCGTAGACACTCATCTTTTCTCATTTAAAGGACTAAAATAATGGGTTACACTCATAAGAAATTGATAAGGTTTGTTATCAAAATTTCTTGACCAAACACACGGTAAAACAATTCCATAGGAATATGAGTTATTATGGATTGGAAATTGTTCGAGAAGGGTCTCGGTTTAACGTACAGGGTGACTGACTTATCATTCGACGGCACTCTACCCGGGAAGGTTAAACTACTGTGGCATAATAATCTGTTTAGGGTATTTCTATTTGTTGAACATTGTAGCATTCATGCATCATGTTTAATTTTATGCCAAACACATTGTTTGAATATAGAATTGCTAATTAAAATTCACTTAATTTTATTCATTACGACTAAAATGTCCTCCTCTAATATTGCAACCAATAAAATTGATAACTTTGTCAAATGGAATGAATTGTTAAATGACACTTTAAATCAAGATTCTAGTCTAATCCTAAAAGATCTTAATTTGCGGTCGATGCAATTAGTCGCGTAAATATGACCAACAAACGGATGAACGGCTTAGATAGTAATTGATTTACTTGTAGCAGAATCGTGGTTAGTGGAAGATAATTTATCCGAATGGATATTTGATTCTGGTGCCACAAACCACATTTGTTCATCCGCTCTAATGTCCGATTCTTGGACTAAAATAGAACATGGTACATATACAATGCGGTAGGAACAGGCGGTTCCTTACGGCGATTGCATGTGCAGACATTTGTCCGCAATTCAATTCTCGTTATATACGATTATACAACGTTTCTTGGTCCCCTGGATTTGCTAGAAATCTAGTGTCGGTTTCACGTTGCATGAGAAATGGTTATTCAATTGACTCAGGGATTGATGAGATCAAGATATACAAAGGGAATTCGTATATAACCTCTGCGGTCAATAGAAAAAATTTGTTCATATTGAGTCCGTCAATAGGAACAACAACACATAATATTGAAATGTTCAAGACGCAAAAACAAGAACTAAAAGACAAAAGGTTTCAAAAGAAGAAACGTATTTATGGCATCTAAGGTTAGGTCATATAGGCTTAGACAGGCTTGAAAGACTCGTGAAAGCTGGTTCCCTAAGTCGGTTAGAAATCGGAACCATGCCAGCTGTGAACCCTGTTTGGAAGGCAAAATGACCAAAAGACCTTTTACCTGGAAAAGGTAATAGAGCCTCAGAACCACTCGAACTTGTGCATACGGACCTTTGTGGACCATTTAATGCAAAAGCTCGTGGTGGATTTGAATATTACATCTCTTTCACGGATGACTATTCACGCTATGGATACGTTTACCTAATGATCCACAAATCGAAGCTCTTGATAAGTTCAAAGAGTATAAAGTCAAGTGGAAAACCAATTAGGTAAAACTATCAAAACACTTCGATCCGATCGTGGTGGCGAATATCCTGGACTTAGACTTGGAGATTATTTGATTGAACATGGGATAACATCCCAACTTTCAAGACCGGAATGCCTCGAGAAAATGGTGTGGTTGAAGAAGAAAAACCGAACGTTATTAGACATGACTAGATCAATGATGAGTTTCGCAACACTGTCACTTTCTTTTTGGGGATATGCAGTTAAAACTGCTTTATACATACTCAATGTGGTTCCATCCAAAAGTGTTCCTAAAACTCCACAAGAGTTATGGAATGGACGTAAAGGAAGTTTACGACACTTTAGGATTTGGGGGTCGCCCACTCATGTGTTGATGGCAAACCCAAAGAAGTTAGAACCCCGAAGTAAAGTATGCCTTTTCGTAGGCTACCCAAAAGAAACAAAGGGTGGGTACTTTTATTGTCCCGTGGAAAACAAAGTATTTGTGTCGACAAATGCGCTTTTTCTTGAAGAGGATTTTATGAAAGATAGAAAACCCAGAAGTGCAATAGTGTTGAATGAAATAAGTGATAACAACACAATTCATCAATCAACAAGAGTCGTTGATAAAACACCTGAAATCCAGGTGCAAACTTTATCGAAACCTCGGAGAAGTGGGAGGGTTATTAGAAACCCAGAACGCTTTATAGGATTTGGAGAAATCCATATTGCCATAGCCGATGACAATCCTGAAGACACATTGACTTATAAGAGTGCAATGCGGGATATTGATAAAGAAAAATGGCTCAAAGCCATGGATCTCGAGATGGAATCAATGTATTCCAACTCATGCCTGGACTCTCATAGATCTTCCAAATGGTGAAAAACCCATAGGATGCAAATGGATCTATAAGAGAAAAAGAGGTGCGACCGGAAAGTTGAGACTTTCAAGGCTAGATTAGTGGCAAAAGGTTATACTCGGAGGGAGGGTATTGACTATGAGGAAACTTTTTCCCCAGTTGCCATGGTTAAATCTATTCGCACCATCTTATCCATTGCCGCTTATTATGATTATGAGATTTGGCAAATGGACGTCAAGACTGCCTTCCTTAATGGCAATCTAGACGAAAGCATCTATATGATGCAACCGGGAGGGATTCATTACTCCAAGACAAGAACAAAAGGTTTGTAAGTTGCAAAGGTCCATTTATGGACTTAAGCAAGCATCAAGGTCTTGGAACATTAGGTTTGACGATGCAGCAAAACTTATGGCTTTGAACAGAATATAGATGAACCTTGTGTATACAAGCGTATCATAAAAGACAAAGTGGTATTCATAATTCTTTACGTTGACGATATTTTGTTAATTGGAAATAACAAAGGAACGTTAACGAAGTTAAAGAATGGCCGGCAAATCAATTCCAAATGAAAGATTTGGGAGAGGCTAGTTATGTTCTTGGGATTCGATCATTCGTGATCGAAGTAAGAAATCACTAGCACTGTCTCAAGCAACGTATATTGATAAAATTATCAAACGCTTTGCTATGCAAAATTCCAAGAAAGGTATTTTACCTTTTAGGCATGGAATTAGTTTGTCTAAGGAACAATCACCTAAGACACCTCAAGAAGTTGAGGAAATGGGACAGATACCATATGCTTCAGGCGAGGAAGTCTAATGTATGCAATGTTGTGTACTAGACCTGGATATCTCTATGCAGTGGGAGTAGTCGGCAGGTTCCAATCCAATCCTGGAAAGGAACATTGGGTTGCGATTAAAAGCAATTCTCAAGTATCTTAGGAGAACGAGAAATTATATGTTAGTGTATGGAGATAAGGATTTGATCCTTACAGGATACACGATTCGGATTTCCAAGGTGATAAAGATTCTAGGAAATCAACATCGGGTGCAGTGTTTACACTTGGTGGAGCCGCCATAGTTTGGAGAAGTATTAAGCAAGGTTGTATTGCGACTCCACTATGGAAGCGAATATGTTCTTGCTTGTGAAGCCGCAAAGGAAGTCGTCTGGCTCAAAAGTTCCTAAAAGATTTGGAAGTTGTTCCAAATATGGAATTGCCCATAACTCTCTATTGCGATAATAGTGGTGCGAGGGCAAATTCAAGGGAACCAAGATCACACAAAAGATCAAAACATATAGAGAGGAAATATCATCTTATAAGGGAGATAGTGCATCGTGGGGACGTGCTGGTCACGAAGATAGACACGAAGGACAACAGAGCTGATCCGTTTACAAAGACTCTCACGGCTAATGTGTTTGAGGGTCACCTAGAAGGACTAGGATTACGAGACATGTCTCACTTACTCTAGGGCAAGTGGGAGATTGTTGGGATTTATGCCCTAGAATTCGTAATTTGTAATAGAATATTTTATGAATAAATAAAAGTATTATTTTAGTGAATTTTGTGCAATTATTATATGTTGATATTCGTTAAATATTCAAACATTAATGAAAATTCCAGAGTTACTAATTCTGTAATCTTGACTACTATGAGATATAAAGTGGATCTAGTCCAAGATAGTAACTCGAATAGTCTACAGTAAACGAATACGGTTAGGAAACCTTATTCTGGTAACACTGTTGATGTTGTTCACTGATTTGATCCAAATCATTAGCATGATGTAGATGCAAGTGGAAACATCATATATAATGAGTTTATATAAGATGGACCAGGATAATAAATCGATTCCTAAATAACACCGTTGATAGGAAATGATTTATAATATCAAATTTACGTTATTAAGATTGATACGTCTCAATCCTGAGTATATTGTGAACTCACATTAATGAAGTCTTTTCCTTTGATTCACATAGTTGAGGGTGATCTGTTGATACACTTGATAAACTCCCGTTTTGGGGAAATGACTAAATTTGTGCTTGGGAACATTTCTATACAAGATGGCATTCATAACTTTCCTAAAACAAATGAAAGTGTTAGTGCGGCACTATTCTAACTTAGGAACTTTAGGTATCTCCCTTGTTGTAATGATTCGTACTTGAACATGAGGCCTCACCTTCTCACTGCCCGAGAAGGATCGTTCTATACTTGAAAACTATAGAAAAATGTTCATTAGAGAATCATCGGGTACACAAGGATAAAAGAGATAATTACAAGGGTAAAACGGTAATTTTGACCCAGGTTGTAATTATGAGATTACCACGTGAAGGATATGTCAAAACAAACTTAATAACAAATGGACATAACCCATCTATAGTGAGGGGAGTTCAACTTAAGGTTTATAGTGGAATTACCCTAAGTTAATAATTATGATTAATTAATTGATGAGTTTAATTAATAAATCAATAATTATTGGAGCCCATGATCTATAGGTCCATCAGGTCCCTATGCTAGCCCATATATCATTGTAACTAACCAAGTTATTAATTTAACTAGGAAGAAATATTTACATTTAAGTAATTAAATTACTTAAATAAGGGATATATTAATTGTTTAAATAAAGAGTTTATTTAAATGGAAATTAATATTAAAATTATTAATTATTTAAATAATGAGTTTATTTAAATAGAAATTAATAATTAATATTATAAATTAAATAATGAGTTTATTTAATTTAATAATAAAATGAGAGAATTAAATATATTTGTTTTATGAAACAAATAAGTATTTTGCCCAAAATAATTAATTAAATGAATTTGATTCAATATTAATTAATTGAAGGATTTTTGGAAATATGTATTTAATTAGAAAATCTTATTTTTCTAATTATAATTGCATAATAGATAATATCATTTGAATAATAATTATTATAAAAAAAAAAAAAAAAAAAAAAAAAGGATAAGATAAACATCTTATCTTTGGTCACGCTGTATGACCATTTTAAAAGCAAATTTTGAATTTGCTTAATGAATGGCCTGACGCCATTGTTTTTGATTTTTTTTTTTTTAAATTTTAAATAATTTTGATTATTTAAATTAAATGAAATAAGAGTTCTAATTTGATTAGGAAACAAACTCTTATTTTTCTTATAAATATGACCATTGGGTGCTCATATTTGAAGACTTTGATATTTATCAAAATTCTCTCTTTTAGTCTCCCCATTGCCGATTTTGGCATAGAAAAATAAGAAGAATTTTTCTTCTTATTCGTTTGTTCTTCCGGTTCGATTCCCACAAGTCGGGTTGGTTTGTGATCGGGATATAGCATAGAAGGCTTGGTGAAGTGGATTGATGCTGTAAAGGAAACCCCAACCGATTCTCCATAAATCTACAATGTAAGTTTTTTCGAAAAATCTTATAATTTCAGTTTTCGATTTGATCACGATTGCATGTTATTAACGAATAAGTAATTAAGAGTTAATTAGTTTACTAAAGAATTTCCGCTAATTTAGTAAATAGTTCCTTCACTAAAAGCTCAAAACAACGAACAACCCCATAAACCCCACTATGAGGCTCTCGGCCCCCCCATGAAAAGTGGGTCTCGGGTTTGGTTTTCCGGCTTTTAGGTACTTTAGAGGTGTTTCGAGTTGGTTTTAAGCAATTTCGAAGTTCCCGATTTCAATGGGTATCGATAGTTAGGGTTTTTGAACATTATGCCCTTTCCCGAATTGAATTTGAATAAACAATAATTCATTAATTTATAACCCATAATCAAACCCACAAAGGTAAATTTCAAATGGGAAGGGTTTCGACTGAAACTCGGTTTTAGTGTTTAGGGAAAGTTTCCAAAAACTCTTAAAACAACTCCCGTATTTACAAACATCGAGTTTCACAACACGAAATCGAAGGAAATCAACGAAAACTCCATTAAAACACTATTTGGAGTTTAGGGTCTCAAGAGAAACTTACTGAGAACTCCGTGGATCTCGGGTGGCAAGTACGATAGTTGGGTGGAAAAGAATCCTAGACCCGAGGCCTTTCCGATGCAACCGAAATCGAGTCGATCCACCGAGAAACGAACGAAAACCCAAAATCCCCCAATCCCCCTTGATATCTTCGGCCTTGGGAGAGAAAGATGAGAGGTTTTTGGTCAACTTTGGTCAATTGCTTGATTTTTAAAGACAAATGAATAGTGTTTTGATATTTTTAAGAAATTGGAAATGACGGTTGCGTCCTTTTATGACATTTGACTTATGAATCGAAACCCGAAGCTCTTAAATTAATCTAAAAGTGATTAATAATTATTAATTGGCCTATTAATAATTATTAATGTCACCGAAGCGAAAATAAAACATTAAAACGATTAAAAAAGAATTTCGGGCAAAAATTAACTACTAAAATCAAAATTACAAAATAATAATTAAACTAAATACTTGAATTGAAATAAATAAATAAATAAATAATAAAAAAAAATTCACTTCAAAATAACGGGACGTTACACCCTATACTATACATAAGGTTTACGTCAAATATTACAATCTCTAACTTCAAGATCTTCCAAATAATTGAGAATCTAGTTCTCTCATATATGTATCATAATAATTATACAAGGTTCAATACACCCTTGCATTCAATCTCATTCCTTTTTCCTATAGCACTCAGCTATACATCATATTTCATTTCTTTTCTCTATGGAAATGAATGTTGTATATAATGTTTCATTTCTTTTCTCTATAGCAACTCAGGCTATAAAATAAGTTTACATTCCTTTATTTTTAATAATTAATGCTAAGCTCACTAAGTCTTAACATATTCAAACAATCATAATTTATGATTAATGACGATAATGTTAGCACACCTAGTCTAAACATTATCATTAACTCGCTCAACAAGTGTAAAGGGCACGCAACCTTTACATCAATATAACCATCAAATGCTTATAATGACAGTATTGAAAGCTCACACAGTCTAACAATACCTCATTATCTCGCTCAAACAAGTGTAAAGGGCACTCAACCTTTACATCAATAATATCTTCCCACCTCTAGTGAATTATGACGGTAATGAAGCTCACTCAGTTTGAGCATTACCTCATTAACTCACCTACCGAATACAAGGTTCAATGCACTCCTGTATCCTCATATATGTATCATAGTATTATGGATAATACCAAATAATGTGAACTCGCATAGTTCCATCATTATCTCATTATCCATCTCCTCCGATCATGCAAAGTACACGCAGCCTTTAGTATTCCTCATGATACATATACGAAAATATAAAACGAATAATACCAGACAATACAAGCATGCTCAAGCTATGCATTGCCTCATTATTCCTCAAAATAATCGATTATGCAATATGAATATGAATATGAATGTGGTCTCAATGCAAGTAAACATAATTATAATCATTCGAAGTTATTGAGATAACATAACAATAAAAGATCAAAGAATCACGAATTATCCATTATACATAAAACAAGAAATTAGGAACTTCTGTAAAGAAAACAATAAATAAATCAAGCCAAACGGCTTTCAGTTAAACTTGAATTACTAACTTTATCATAAAGTCTCCAATCAAATGATTCTATTGCTTTCAGTAAACATCCGAAGTTCCATAATCAAGTTTCTTATTCATCCCATTATACTTGAAACCTTCAACTTCTGATAATCATTATTAAACTCCGAAACAAATCTAAACTCGGAACTTTCAAGAGTTAAACGTTTCCCTCGAGAAATCCATGAGTTCTCTCGACTCAAAATAGAACTAACTCCCAAGCCTAGGTAAGTTAGCTCACTTACTTTAATCCTTTCGATTCAATCTTAATCTCAACTTCCGATCCTACAAATCGTTCAACTTATTCGGTTTCTAAGTTTACATTTAAGTTCTATTTATTCTCACCTTAGCAATTCAAAGTACAATCCAACGATTCAATGAGGCGTTAACGTGCAACCGACACCTACAATACATCAACCGAAAACATTTTATAAATCATAACTAAAATGACAAAAAGTGTGATTCTTGGGTGAATAGTGATTTTTGGATGAATAGTATTTTTCAGTGAATAGTGTTTTTCGAAAATCCGAGCACGAAATCGTCAAATTCCTTGATGGAAAATACATGATTTCAACTTCAAAACTTATTTAGAAACAAAAACAAACAAAACCGTATAATAAGTTTTGAAAACTCACTTTTTAGGGCTTCCTTTAGAGAACGAGAAACACCGAAAAGCTAGGTTGGATAAGTAGCCCTCATCCCGAGCAATCCAATACAACCGAAAACAAGACGATCCGCCGAGAAACGAAGAAAACCCAAGCTTTTCTTCCCTCCAATGGTGACCCATGGCCATGGAAAGGGAAAAGAGAGAAAAATTGTCTTCAAAATTGATTTTTGACTTTTTAAAGAAGATGAGTGAATAGTGTTTAGATATTTTAAGAATTCGAAAATTACGAACTCGTTCCTTGTTTGCTTTTAGCTTTAAAAACGAAACTCGAAGCACTTAAACTTGCCAAAAGGTGATTAATAATTATTAATTGGCCCGTTAATAATTATTTATAAGCGCCGAACTAAATTTAAGCTAACAATGCAATTAAAAGGATTTACGAACGAAATAAACTCGTAAATTCTAAGTTATAAATTCAAATTAAATCTAAAATTTAAATTAATCGATTCTATAATTAAATTAAGTGCTTTACATAAAATAATAATAATAATAATAATAATAATAATAATAAAATTCCTTGTAAAATAACGGGACGTTACAGTCTACCCTCCTTAAAAGACTTTTGTCCTCAAAAAGTGCACTCACTAAGTGAAAAGCGTGAAGGGATGATTTACTAAATTAGCGGAATTTTGTTTAGTAAACTAATTAACATTGAATTACGGATCTATTAACATCATGCAATTTGTGATAAAAACATGTAGATTCATGCTTATATTTTCGAAAATTAAAATCAAATATACTTACATTGAGTAGTTAATGGAGAATCGGTTGGAGGTTTCTTTACAGCATCAATCCTCAGCAATACCGGATCTTCTATGCTATATCCTGATCGATCAAACGAAACCCGATTATGGGATCAAACTTAAGAAGAAATTGGGAAGAAGAAAAATATTTTTCTTCCCAATGAACTATAGGGAAATCGGCCAAGGGAGGGAGAAGGAGGAAGAGAGAGTTCCAATTTTCTATGGAATTGAATTGTATGATTTACCAATGACCCAAGCCTCCTATTTATAAGAAAATAGGAATTCTAATCATATTAGGATTAATCTATGGAGATAAATACAAAAAGGAAAAAGATATTATCTTTCCATTATCTTGTATTTTCGAAAAATACATAGATAAATAAGATATTATTTTTCTTTTCTTTTAATTTATCTTGGATAAATAAATCTATGTAATTATTTTAGGATATAATTCAAACAATTATCTCTTCCTAAAATACATTGTATGGCCGAAATTCTCATGCAAAAATAATTAATAAATACAATTTATTTAAATAATTATTTTGGGCCAATTTCAATTGGGTTCATTAATCCAATTGGGCTTGAAACTCTCTCTTAAATTAATAAGTCCAACTTAATTAATTTATTTATTAATTACCATTTAAATAAAATATTTTATTTAAACAATTAATAATATTAATATTTTCTCCCGACTAAATATTATCAAATTGTATTTAATTAGTAATTTCCATTTAAATAATTTTCATTATTTAAATAATTAATAATAAATATTTTAATTATTAATTTCCATTAAATAAACTCATTATTTAATTAATAACTTTATTGATAATAATTTATTATTAATTAATTAATTTTAATTATCAATTTCCATTCAAATTAATTATTTGAACAATTAATAATTGTTAATTAATTTCAAATTATTAATTACCATTTAAATATACTTAATATTTAAATAATTAATAATATTTCATAATTAATTTATTGTTTAAAAAAACTCACTATTTAAACAATTACTAATGTTTATATTAATTATCGTTTAAATATACTCAATATTTAAACAATTAATATTGCCTCTTTAAGTAATTCACTTTACTTAAAATTTCTATTTCTTCTAATTGATTTCGCGACTACGATATTTGGGCTAGCATAGGGACCTGATGGACCTATAGATCATGGGCTTAATAATTAGTCAATTAAGTGATTAACTCATAATCAGTTAATTACTTATTATCTAACTATGAATAATTCCATTATAGATTCATAGCCTGAACTCCCCTCACTATAGATGAGTTATGTTCATTTAGTTTATCTTTATTTATATTTGTAACATATCCTTCACGTGGAACCCTCATAATTACAGGCGGATTAAATTTACCGTTCTGCCCCTATAATTACCGCTTTATCTTTGTGTTCCTACTAATCTCCAATGAACTTTATCTTTAGTCGAACTAGAGATAATGTACTTCTGTGATCAATAGAAGTCGTGACGTCACTTGTTCATGTCTCGAATCAGTACATCAAGGGAGTTTTCTAAAGTTCCTAAAATGTTTAGGTATCGCACTAATACCGTTAATTTATAGGAAAGTTATGAATTCCATCTCGTGAAAATGTGTTCCCAGCTACTTATCTAGTTATGTTCCCAAAGGAGGAGTATATTGAGCGTTCTTACAGATCGCTCTCAACCATGTGAATCAAAGAACATAACTCCATAAATAGGAGTCCACATTTCACTCAGGATTGAGATCTATCACGGTTGATAAAGTTAGTTTCTTATTCGATCATTCGTCGTAAATGGTACTAATGAGAAATTTGATTGAACATCGTGATCCTGTCTTATACAATCAACATTGCATATGACTTCCATTTCATGTCTCCCACATGAATGATCAGGATTAGATCATTTGTCTATAAACAAAATGCGAAGCTATCAACAGTGTTACCAGGATAAGGTTCCCAAACGTTATCCATTTACTGTAGACACTTTTAAGTTACTCATCTCGACTTTAATCCTCTCGTATGACTCACATACTTAGTTGTGATTTCATAAGAGTGACTTAGGGTTTTACTATTTGAATGTTCGATATTAATATATTTCCATATATTCCTAATATCGTTAATTGAATCAATCTAGATAATATAAAGAACTTATGTTTATTTATTTAATTTATTCAAGATAAATTATTATTATTAAATAATTACAAGTTCTAGGACACCATTCCTAACAAAGTGAGTGTACTTAGACTATATCTCATCCTCACGTTCCCACGTTGCTTTCTTTGACACTTGGTTTCTCAACAAAACCTTAACCAAGTGAATCGTTTTATTTCTCAACACTTTTTGCTCAAATGTTGGATCTCAACCGGTGTCTCCTCATAAGACATATTAACATCCAAAACTACAAGCTCATAATCAATCACATGGGACGAATCCGCCATGTATTTTCGAAGCATCAATGCATGAAAAATATTATGAACGGCCAAAACGAGGTGGTAAAGCTAAACGATAAGCTACCACTCCAAACTAATTGAGTATCTCAGAAGGACCAATAAAAGTGATAGACTCACTAGTCATTTGTAACAACTTGGGTCCCAAAAGTCTCATCTCTCCAACCTTATCTCAATGAGAGGGAGAACGACACTTTCTACGATAAAGTGTCTAAACAGTGTCATCTCAATAGTAGCCTGGTTACTGTTATTATAAGTAAACTCTTCTCAATACAACTGAGAGTCCTGATTACCACCAAAGTCAAGAACACCTGCTCTCAACATTATCCTCCAAAATTTGGTTAAACCTCTTTATTTGACCATCTGTCTAAGGATGAAAAGTGGTGCTAAAAGCAAATCTGATACCCATGACGTTATGTAAGCTCTGTCAAAATTTCGAGACAAAGCGTATGTCCTGATTTGATACAATGTTCACCGGCACACCATGCAATCTAACAATCTTTAATAGGTACAACTGTACCTTAGTCTTAACTGGGTAGGAAATCCTCCTAAGAATAAAGCGTGTGGATTTCATCAAACGGTCTACAATTACCCAAATGGTATCATAACTCTTTGCCATCTTCGGCAAACCTCTGATAAAATCTATGGAAATCTCCTCCCATTTCCATGCAAGCACTCTCAAATGTTAAGATACCTGGTGGACTTTACTTGCTAACAAATCAAGCTCCTACTCACATACTCTACAATCTCATGTTTCATCCCAAGCAACCAACAATAGATCGACTAGGCATGTCTGACTCTGCCTCTCGAAAACAAACCTGTAAGCCTCAGAAAATTGCGAATCTCAGACACATTAGTCGGTCTAAGCCAACTGTTAAATGCCTCAATCTTAGAGGAATCAATACATACCTCTCTACTTGATACCACTTGGCCTAAAAATGCCATTTCTTTCAGCCAAAACTCACACTTTGAGAACTTGGAAAAAATTCTGATTTTTGTAACACCGTCAAGACCTTCGTCAAATGCATATCATGCATCTCCTCGGTCTTAGAATAAACCAAGATATTATTAATAAACACAATCATAAACTGATAAATGAACCTTCTGAAAACAATATGCATAAGGTCCATAACGCGTCTTAAAACAGTCTTGGGAATATCTTCATCCCGAATCCTCAACTGATTGAATAGATCTTCAATCCTAGCCAAACGATATTTGTTTTTTTTCTTCACAAAACCTCAGTTAAATTTTCAAGAATCAATACACAATCTCATCGAACTGTCTTTCTTTTTCACAAACAACAAGGTTCCTTGGACAATGGAACTGTCCCAGGAACAACCTCAATCTGAAAGTCTAACTCCCTCACCAGCGATAAACCGGTTAGCTCATCTGGGAAAACAATAGTGAAATCCCTCACAAGCTAGTCTCCGGTACAGAAGTATCGACAACACCAGCTATATAATTCCACACTCCATCACTCAGAAGTGTTCTAGCCTCTATCATAGATATCAAAGTGGGTGCTACTCGGCCACTAGATCCACAAAAAGTAAAATGGTCCCACATGGACCCATAAAATCAACAACTTTATCAATACAATCGATAATGGCATGATTCGCTGATAGACAATCCATAACCAAGATCATATCAAAATCAGGCATATGCATAACAATCAAAGTAGAATGTGAACAACTACTCAGAATACACATGTTATCAGTACTAATCACAATATTAACAATCACAAATTTCCCTACTAGGGTAGAAACACGCATCTCGAAACCCAACAGTCTCAACTCAAGAGTAGCCGAATCAACAAACTGAGATAAAATAAAAGAGTGGCTAGCTCTAGAATCAAACAGAACAAAATCTAAATGGCCCAAATCTGACAAAGTACCCATCACTACCATGCCTACAACCTCAACATCCTTTCTAGTAGAAAATACTCAAGTATGATGCTAAGCAGGTGGAGAAGGTAACAAGCGTCGTAAATCTGTACTATTGAGCCTGTCTACCTGATCTCTACCTCTGTCTTGACCTCTGCCCTTACCTTAGGGAGTATACTGAGTTGGCGGTGCCTCCTGCAGCTTTTTCTGATAATTCTGACCTTTGTTACTATGTTGTGATGGGTATGTCTTATACGCCCTACAAAAGTGGCGAGATTCCAAATTTGATCTCAAGAATAGCATCTTGGTGGGAGTGTGCATCTCCCAAAATGGAAACTGGCACAACTATTGCATTAAGGATGAACCTGTCCCTGTACTCTCGGCTGCCCATGTTGAGCTCCACCTCGAACCTGCTGCTGCTGTTGTTGCCTCCACTGTGGCGGTATCCCTCAATTAGCATCGTCATCCTCTGCCTTCTTCTCCTGAGAGGAATTTTGTCCCGTAGTAGCTAGTTTTTCCTTCTTTTCATAAGATGCAAAATCCAAGATAAGGACAACTCTAAAGCCTCCTCATTCAAATCTTGAATGAACTCGACTTCATAGATCATTTCCTTTCTTACAATGCAAAATTGGTGTCTCTCAAGCACCTTAGTTCAATAATGTTCTATTCTTCTAACATACGATTCACCTTAGAGTCTATCTTGAAAAAACTCATTAGGTCCAAACTACGACCTACAAGTTTCTCAAAATTCACCGTCCCAATAGATGGTCAAACACAATGTGATTGAAGTTCACCAAACCATCACATCGCCTTATAAAAGTCACCAATATCATGGTCCGACAATATTCCCTCTAGATCTTAATCAAATACAAACACTCAACCTTAGTATTAGTTAACCTTGACAATTTACCAAATAGGGATCTCGATAACTCGACCTTGAGTATATTCAAATTCAGATTGATACATCATAGTGTAATAGCGACTTGACTAGGCCATTAACCAATTATCATAATCGTTAATGGTCCTCATGGAGACCCATCACGAAATGTTCTAACTTCCTCTTTTGAGTGGAAACAGACTTTCCTTAACACAATACTATCACAATGATTTACCAATTACCATAATTCAACTTCTTCAACTCAAACCAGGAACTTGTCCATTGAGTTGAATTTAAGTTACTGGACCCGAGCCAGACCGATTAATTATCAACACTTACTCACTTCAACCAAGTGTGTCATCTCTTAATACTGGGCTCCAGACAATCATGTCCCCTTTCTACACTTAAACGTCAACACACATTTACTAACACCACTACTTAGCAATTGTGTGACAATCAAACTTTAATCAAACGTTGAGGATCAAATGATCAATCTCTCATAGTATCTCATCTCCTTTACACTGGCATTACGTCAATACGCTTAACAAGGTGTACAACCTCCAAAACTTCACGGGTCATTCACATTCTCAGTACCCTTACCCAAAACTCAGTCTATGGTCATATAAAGATCACCACATGGTGGTTTTATGAGGAGGTGAAATATCACAAATACAATTAACGTTTAACAACCTTCTCATAAACTTTTCCATTATTAAAGAAATAAAGCTTGAGAGTAAAAGTTCTAGGCATACCTGGTGTTGTTGATCTCAGATGATGACTAGAGAGTGGACTTAAAACAAAACATGAAAACAAACATGCATCACATGTAGTCTACAGAACCCTTAGGCTCTGATTATAACTTGACGATCCGACTCCTTTTAAATCATTTTAAAACTAAAACACAGCGGAAGTCTTAATATTTAAAAAAAAAAGGGCATGGATGTGTTTAAAACTTAGACTATCCAAAACCTGTTTACATTTTTCACATTAGAGAATTTAAAAGACAAGGAAATGCGCATTTCCATAATCAAAGTTCAAAGAAATTTTAGAACCATAGAAGACTGAAAACAAAAGCTCTCATGAGCTTATATACAAACGTGCATCAAAAGATGAAAGACAATAAGAAAACATTAGTCCAAAGACTATACACTTCCTCTAGTCCATCTCACCATCATCGTCATCCAAGATCAAGTAGCACCAGCTCCTCTCCCACGACCTCGATCACGGTAGATACCTGAAAATGTTTGTAATATCATAAGCTAAAAGCAAGCCCAGTGAAAATAAACAGAAAATAAAGTAACACTAGACTCCAAACCCGTATTCAGGTTTGTGTCCAAATAAAGCTCACATACCCTTCACCTTTAAACCACCAAAAAGGGTTTTGTATCAAGTATTCCACTTTCACTTACCAAATCTCCCGTATAATCAAGGATCTAGATTCCAAGCATCTAGGAAGACGTGTTTCATAACACACATAACATTTTTATTTCATTCCCTTTAATACCTTATACTATACATAAGGTTTACGTCAAATATTACAATCTCTAACTTCAAGATCTTCTAAATAATTGAGAATCTAGTTCTCTCATATATGTATCATAATAATTATACAAGGTTCAATACACCATTGCATTCTCTCATTATACAATTCAATCTCATTCCTTTTTCCTATAGCACTTAGTTATACATCATATTTCATTTATTTTCTCTATAGCAACTCAGGCTATAAAATAAGTTTACATTCCTTTGTTTTTAATAATTAATCCTAAGCTCACTAAGTCTTAACATTTTCAAACAATCATAATTTGCGATTAATGACGATAACGTTAGCACACGTAGTCTAAACATTATCATTAACTCGCTCACACCAATATAACCATCAAATGCTTATAATGACAGTATTGAAAGCTCACACAGTTTAACAATACCTTATTATCTCGCTCAAACAAGTGTAAAGGGCACTTAACCTTTACATCAATAATATATTCCCACCTTTAGTGAATTATGACGGTAATGAAGCTCACTCAGTCTGAGTATTACCTCATTAACTCACCCACCGAATACAAGGTTCAATGCACTCCTGTATCCTCATATATGTATCATAGTATTATGGATAATACCAAATAATGTGAACTCGTATAGTTCCATCAATATCTCATTATCCATCTCCTTCGATCATGCAAAGTACACGTAGCCTTTAGTATTCCTCATGATACATATACAAAAACATGAAACGAATAATACCAGACAATACATGCACGCTCAAGCTATGCATTGCCTCATTATTCCTCAAAATAATCGACTATGCAATATGAATATGAATGTGGTCTTAATGCAAGTAAACATAATTATAATCATTCGAAGTTATCGAGATAACATAACGATAAAAGATCAACGAATCACGAATTATCCATTATACATAAAACCATAAATTAGGAACTTCTGTAAAGAAAACAATAAATAAATCAAGCCAAACGGCGTTCCGTTAAACTTGAATTACTAACTTTATCATAAAGTCTCCAATCAAATGATTCTATTGCTTTCAGTAAACATCCGAAGTTCCATAATCAAGTTTCTTATTCATCCCATTATACTTGAAACCTTCAACTTTTGATAATCATTATTAAACTCTGAAACAAATCTAAACTTAGAACTTTCAAGAGTTAAACGTTTCCCTTGAGAAATCCATGAGTTCTCTTGACTCAAAATAGAACTAACTCCCAAGCCTAAGTAAGTTAGCTCACTTACTTTAATCCTTTTGATTCAATCTTAATCTCAACTTCTGATCCTACAAATCGTTCAACTTATTCGGTTTCTAAGTTTACATTTAAGTTCTATTTATTCTCACCTTAGCAATTCAAAGTACAATCCAACGGTTCAACGAGGCGTTAATGTGCAATCGATACCTACAATACATCAACCGAAAACATTTTATAAATCATAACTAAAATGACAAAAAGTGTGATTCTTGGGTGAATAGTGTTTTTCAGTGAATAGTGTTTTCGGATGAATAGTGTTTTTCGAAAATCTGAGCTTGAAATCGTCAAATTCCTTGATGGAAATACATGATTTCAACTTCAAAACTTATTTAGAAACAAAAACAAACAAAATGTAACGTCCCGTAAATTTTGAAGTGAATTTATTTATTTATTTATTTAATATGTTATTTATTTATTTATTTCAATTAAAGTATTTAGTTTAATTTTTATTTTTGTAATTTAGAATTTAGTAGTTATTTTCGTCCGAAGACCTTTTTAATCGCTTTATTAGCTTAAATTAGTTTTGGTCGTATTAATAATTATTAGCGGGCCAATTAATAATTATTAATCACCATTTGGCTAGTTTAAGATCATCGGGTTTCATTTTATAAGTTAAAATTCATAAAAGGAAGAAACCGTAATTTTCGATTTCTTAAAAATATCCAAAATCACTATTCACCTTCTTTAAAAATCACAAAATTGACCAATATTGACCCATTCTTCTCTTCCTTTTCCTTGCCATTGCCGTGAGCTTCTCATCCATGGATGAGAAGAAAATCTTCTTGGCTTTTCTTCGTTTCTCGACGGATCGTCGTGTTTTCGGTTGTGTTGGATTGGTAGGGACGAGGGCTACCTATCCAACCTACCTTTTCGAAGTTTCTCGTTCTCTAAGGGAAGTCTCAAAAAGTAAGTTTTCAAAACTTTTTATATGGTTTTGTTCGTTTTTTATTATAAATGAGTTTTGAAGTTGAAATCATGAATTTCTATCATGGAATCTGACAATTTTGAGCTCGGATTTTCGAAAAACACTATTCATCTGAAATCACTATTCATCCTAAAATTCAAACTTGTTCTCATCTTAGTTATGAGTTGTAATATGTTGTGCAATTGATGATTTGTAGGTACGATTGCTCGTTTGTTGATTCGTGGGAATTTGGATGTCACGTGAGCATGCAAGGTGAGAATAAATAGGATTTAAAGTAGCTTTAGAAACCGAATAAGTTGAACAGGTTTGTAGGATCGGAAGTTGAGATTAAGGTTTAATCGAAAGGATTAAATTAAATGAACTAACATGCTTAGGCTTGAGAGTTAGTTCTATTTTAGTGAGAGAATTCATAGGTGCTTCAAAGGAAATGAGTAACTTTTGGAAGTTCTAAGTTTAGACTTACTTCGAAGTTTCCTATTGTTTATCGGGAGATGAAGGTTTCAAATGTAATAGAGATTGTGAATAAGGAACTTTGTTTGTTTAATAAACAATGGAGTAAGAAATTGGAGACTTTTATGTTAAGTCAAATTCTCGAGTTATCAGAAAGCCGGTTGGCTTGAATTATTCTTTGATTTTCAGAAGTTCCTAATTGCTCGTTTTATGTATAAGAGTAATTCACGATCTATTTACTTTTATGTCCTTTCGATTATGTTCATATTTATATTTATTTACTTTTGAAAGCATATGCATATCATATTGCATCATCATGATCCATTTACTTTATGCCCTTCGGTTACTTTAACATTCATATTTACGTTTATTTATGTAACGACCCAAATCCGTTAAATCCTTTAAATTCAAATGCACAGCAGAAGACTCAATTTTAAAGAAAAACGGCATGGGTTCGTTTAAAACTCGGATAAACCAAAAGCTGTTTACATCGACCCAATTCAGAGAAAGCAATAAAAATGAATGGAATTGCATTCCAGCTTAAAAGTAAAATTCTAAAAGAACTTTAAAACGATAAGACAATTACAATTTTGGACAAATGCTTTCCGAGCTCAAAACATAAAGTGTGAAGGATGATGAAATTTTACAAGTATTTCAAGAATGCTAAACCAAAATGATTCCATGTACCTGTCCATCCATCATCTTGACCAGTCATACGGCGCCACCTCCTCTACCACGTCCCCCTCATCAAGATGTACCTGAAAAAAATGTTAAGTGTAGCAACATTAGCATAAAAATGCTAGTGAGAATAAAATGAAAGCCAGTAACTCTATGGACCAAATTCCATACCGGAAATTGTGTCCAAAGTTCTAAATTCTCTTTACTACCCATTCTACACTTCCAAATCATAATAATCATACACCAATCAATTTCTCAAATTCCAAATCATATCGAGCCACATCTAGTACCAAATCCGTACCAAATCATAATACCATATCATATTACCACATCTAAATATCTCGTAACATGTTACCGTATGTTACCACCTCAACATACTAACACGTACAGTGTTACCATATCAAGTGTCCTCGTATCGTGATACCGTATGAATCAACATCAACATACTACCACGTACGGTGTTACCAAATCACGTATCATCGTATCGTGTTACCGTATGGATCAACATCAACATACTAACACATATGGTCTTACCAAATCACATATCACATACTACCAATTCTCGAATTACCATAAGTTGCCACATATTACCACATAAGGTATTACCATCGAAAACCAAACACTTGTACAAAGAATAAGCATGTAACTACGTAACCACTAACAACCAAGCTGGGATGCTCATTATATGAACTCGACCTATCTGCCAATCTTGCCATATAACACCCGCTCATAGCCTGTTTCATCTGTGAACCTGTTATATCATAAGATCATATCACATAGTATCTCGATATGTGACGCTCATAGCCTCTCTTTCATCTATGGACTACACATATCCATAAGTATCTCGATAAGTAACGCCCATAGCCTCTTTCATCCATGGACTACACCTATCCATAAGTATCCTGATATAGTGACGCCCATAGCCTCTTTCATCCATGGACTACACGTATATCCATAAGTATCTTGATAAGTGACGCCCATAGCCTCTTTCATCCATGGACTACACCTATCCACAAGTATCCTGATATAGTGACGCCCATAGCCTCTTTCATCCATGGACTACACATATATCTATAAATCGGTTCATTAAATGAGCACCTCAACACAAACAACGAACAAACAATAAAATCATACTACAATTACACTCAATAACATACTTATCTTTTGTACTTAAAGTGTTGCCTCTTACCAAAGACCCGAGTACTTCAATCGTACTATCATCATGATTCCATATTCCACGACACTACCACAATCCACACCAAACCTTATTATCATTAGAACTTTCATACTCCACATTATTACCATAATAAAATACAATCCTTATTACTCACACAAGGTAATAAGTTCGTAAAAACACTAAACAATATCATCACTGATGCCATATTCCACGAAGTCTTATAACTCCCAAATAAGCAAAATCGATGTTTAACCTCATCATGTCACGAATGACAATAAATCACCTTAAATCCCAAGAATAATTTCCAAGCCATTACCATAAACCACGAGTTGACTTTCAAACATTTCCTTTACTTTACTTTGGTCAAAACTACCTAAAGTAAATTCAATTTCCAACTTTATCTCAAAATCTCTATAATCGTTAATACTCATAAGGATAACCTCTAAGCTACTTTGATCTAAAACTACTCAAAGTAACTTAAACTTCTACTTTCATCTAAACTCTCCAAATTCACCTAAATTCTCCAATTTCGTCTTACAAGACTTCCAAATATACCCAAACTTGTCTTTCCACCCAAATTCACTACAAACTCCAAGGTCACTCCGCTCACTTCCGAGTCTAAAGTCACCAACCAATAAGTATTTACTCATAGGAGATTGTTTTGTCACATAACCTTGATCAACAAAATCGTAATGAAACTTAGTTCATAAAATTACTAACTCCCATTTTAAACTCACCTTAGAATTGAAATCGAACTTCCAAAGTGTCGAGGTAGATACCACGCGAGCAATTACCAACCTACAAATAAGTTACATCCAATAAACATTAATTAACCTGAAATTGAACCATCGACATCTAAACGCGTAAAACGACGAAAACCCCGGTTTTTAGCCTTATGGTGCTCTCGGCCATATGAGGGAAAATGAGGTTCGGGTTTGGTTTTTCGACTTTTAGGCATTTTAGAGGTGTTCCGGGTTGGTTTTAGGTACTTTGGAGGTTCGAATTATTAGTGGGTAACCGTGATTTAGGGTTTTACACAATACTTGATTCCCGAAAAATTAAGTAGAATACAAAACAATGACAACTAAACACCCTAGCCATAGCCAAGTGAGAGAAAAAAAAACAAACGGAACGGGTTTTCCATTTGATTCGGGTTTAGGTCCAAGACAACAACCTCATCCAACGTGATTTTTCCTAACTAGAATTCACAAACAACAACCGGGAAAAACGAATCAAGGCTTGCATACAAGATGAATACAAAACAATGACAACTAAACACCCTAGCCATAGCCAAGTGAGAGAAAAAAAAACAAACGGAACAGGTTTTCCATTTGATTCAGGTTTAGGTCCAAGACAACAACCTCATCCAACGTGATTTTTCCTAACTAGAATTCACAAACAACAACCGGGAAAAACGAATCAAGGCTTGCATACAAGATTGGAAAAAAAAGAAAACCCAAAAACCCATTTCTGCCTCACCTTTTATCTCCTGGATCTTTAATAGATTGGCTCGATTGATGGGATGGGTAGAAAGTACGTCTCGAGAGCTTTCCAATGAGCTAAGGCACGATGAAAACGGTCGAGAAACGAAGCCGGGGAGACACTTTCTTTCTCTTCTCTTTTCCTCCTCTCTAGCCACGGGTTTGGCTTCTTTTTTTCACTTCTCCTTTCTTTTTTTTTCTTGTCATTATCCTTGAAAAATATGAAATAGATATATATAAAGAAATTTTGGTAAAAGACCATATTGCCTCTCCTCTTATTTCCTTAAGAAAACTTGTTCCGGGTGCTCGTTATTTCACGTTTCTAATTCCAATTCAACTTAACTACTTCTAATCTATCTTAAAAGTATTTAACAATAAATAATGGGCCCGCTAATAATTTTTAATATGACCAAAACTAATTTAAGCTAATAAAACGATTAAAACGGTTTTTGGACGAAATTAGCTACTAAGTTCTAAATTTCTAAAATTAAATTAAATAAATTAATTAAAATAAATAAATAACTAAATGAAATATTAAATTAAATAAAAAAATTCACTTAAAAAAAATAACGGGACGTTACAATTTACTTTTGAAAGCATATGCATAACATCTTGCATCATTGATTCGAAAGGAAAGTGAGAAATAAAATAAGGGAGAATGTGAATCCTACGGGAAGTTCACATTACCTTCATTTATAAGGGAGAACGTGAATCCTACGAGAAGTTCACATTACCTTCAGTCATATTTCAGTGGAATTATATCATGGAGAAGAATTGTATATTTCATTATGGAAAGTAAGATGACAAGGTGAATGTTAGTCCTACGGGAGCTACCATTACTTAACATTATTGATTGAGATGTAATGCTTATGTAAAGATTATTTACTCCTTTTTATACTTGGATGAACCAGGAAGAGATTATGGATATGAAAACATTCTTCCAAATATTTGAGAGTTAGTTTCTTGAGTTCAGGAGTTTTGGTAAAGGTTATATAAACTTTTGATAGCCTAAGTTGTTATAGAGAAAACAATTGAAACATTATATCTAACATACATTTCTATAGAGAAAAAGAATGAAATATGATGATTAGCCGAGTGCTATAAGGAAGATGAAGGAATTTGAATTGTATAATTATTAAGAGAACTAGATTATCTTTTAGTTAGAAGATCATGAATTGGAGATTAAGACTTGATGTAAACCTTATGGATAGTATAAGGTATTTAAGAGAATGAAATACAAATGTTATGTGTGGTATGAAACACATCATCCTAAAGGCTTGGAAGATAGTTCCTCAATTATTTGGGAGAATTGGTAAGTAAAAGTGAGATACTTGATATAAAGCCTTTTTGGTGGTTGAAAGGTAGAGGAAGGTGAGTTTTACTTGGACACAAATCAGGATGCGAGTTTGGAGTCTTTGGTTACTTTTTATTCTGTTTATTTTCACTAGGCTTGCTTTTAGCTCATGATATTACAAACAATTTCAGGTAATGCTCGGGGTGCAGTTTGATCCGGATGATGATGATGCTGAGATGGACTAGGTGTATTTAAAAGTCCATGGACTCATCTTGTTAATTTGTGTCTTATGTTATGTAACTTTGTATATAGCTCTTAATGAGCTTCTGGTTTTACTTTTATGGATGCTAACTCTTTTAAACTCCTGAAATAGGAATTTGAAATTCCTTGTGTTTAAATTTTCTGATGTGAAAATGTAAACAGGTTTTGGCTAGCCTAAGTTTCAAACATATCCACGCCGTTTTTTTTTTTAAAAATATATAAAGACTTCCGCTGTGTTTTAGTTTTTAAATGATTTAAAAGAGTCGGGTCGTCACACAAAATCATATAAAAAGTTTTGGAAACTCACTTTTTAGGGCTTCCCTTAGAGAACAAGAAACACCGAAAAGCTAGGTTGGATAGGTAGCCCTCATCCCGAGCAAATCAACGCAACCGAAAACAAGACGATCCGCCGAGAAACGAAGAAAACCCAAGCTTTTCTTCCCTCCAATGGTGACCAATGGCAGGGGAAAGGAGAGAAAAATTGTCTTCAAAATTGATTTTTGACTTTTTAAAGAAGATGAGTGAATAGTGTTTAGATATTTTAAGAATTCAGAAATTACGAACTCGTCCCTCGTTTGCTTTTAGCTTTAAAAACGAAACTCGAAGCACTTAAACTTACCAAAAGGTGATTAATAATTATTAATTGGCCCGTTAATAATCTATAATACCTCTAAAAGGGGCTTAAGGGGAGAAACTTTTGATTTCCCCTTTTGCCCTTTTAATTTAATTTACTATTTTTTTTATCTATATCTTTATATTTATTTTATTAAGTTTCATACCTACGTATTTTTTTAAAATTAATTGCTATATATCTGTACATTAAATTAATTTATTAAATTGATGAGTTTTTATTTTTAAATTAAATTGCTTTATATACATTAAATTAATGTATTAAATCAATGAGTTTTTGTTGAGTTAAATGACTGTTCATGTATTTGAGGTATCACATAAAAACGTACATACAGTGAATCTCAGTAGCAATTGTTGAGTCATAATTTTTCATTTTCACTTTATGAACCAATTGAAGAATCGAAGCAAATAAAAAACTGAAAAAAAGGACATGGTGAAAGCTGCTTTCAACGGGTAGCACAGCATGGGAGAGGTCATCAAAATTGGCTTGGTTTTTTGAGCAATTGGAAAAAATGAAGAGGAGAAGAAGCAGAATTATTTCATTTTAATGGGAAGAATCTAGCTGCAAGAGAACATTTGATAAGCAAATGCAAAAATTGAGTTTAACCATCTCCACTCCAAGTCTTTTGCTTAGAAACTTTTCGTAATTATATTTTGAAGCCTACCCAAGTTTTTTACTTCTCCGATTCATGTAATAGAGAAGAGATCCAAAAATTATTTCTCTCTTTTGTGAATCAAAGATGGAAGGATTTTTTTTCTTCCTATATGAAACGAAGTTAGTGTTATCTCAAAAGTTAAGGATGTTAGATGTGAGAAAGTTTAGGGGTGAGCTGCGATGAGAGAGTTACTGTTTATTAACCTTCTACTCATTTTCATTATGTCAAATATTGAATGGAATGTTGAGTTGTGAAGATTGACAGGAGAGGGTAACTTTGTATAATCTAATGATAATATATTTCTACGTACTAATTGTTGAAATGTCGTCATTTTTTAAAAATTATTCAAATAGCATAATATAGTTCAATTTTATATTGAACTATTTTTTTTTCATTGCTATTTTCAATGAATTTTTGTTTTTTGTTTTTTTTTTAGTTTAATATAATATTGAATTATAGTCTAATGAATTATTTTGTTATTTTCATTCTTATTTTCAATGATTTTTTTTTCTTTTTTAGTTCAATATTATATTGAACTATAATTATGTATTTGAGTAATTTTTTAAAAGTTCTAACATTTGAGTAATTAATATGTAAAAACATGTTATTTTAGTAAGTGCCCCAATTTTTAATAGTGGGTATAATTTATATTTTTTAATCATTAAGTCATTGATATATATTATGCCGCCTTTGAATGGTTAGTCACTCATTACACACGTATATTTTTTTGATGGTTTGCTATAAACTACCCATGATTCAAAAATGATAATATTCTATTAGTCATAAAACATAAAATATTTAAAATATTATAAATTAAATAAATTATTTAAAATATTATAAATATCACAAATATCACTTAAAATGTCTACTTTTTTTATTAAGTTTAACAACACGTGCGTTGCACGTAAGCTTTGACTAGTTATTTATAAACCTCGAACTAAATTTAAGTTAATAACGCAATTAAAAGGATTTACGAACGAAATAAACTTGTAAATTCTAAGTTATAGATTCAAAATTAAATTAATCAATTCTGTAATTAAATTAAGTGCTTTACATAAAATAATAATTAATAAATAATAAAAAAAAAATCCTTGTAAAATAACGGGACGTTACAATTTTATAATAAAATTCCCTCTAACAAAGTATGTTGGTTTTTAATAAATATAGGAAATATTTAATCATAAATAAATTCTAACAATCAATTATGCTTCAATAAATTCTAGCAACAAATGTGTGAAGCATATCAATTAATTTTAAATGATTGATAATTAATGATCCCAATTAATATGCACAATAAATATTAAGCATTTAATTTCAGTGCAATAAATAAAGAGAATATGGTTAGAGAATGACACCAAGATATATAGTGGTAAGGCCAAAATCTGGCCTAGTCCACTCTTCGGGCGCCTCTCAGGAATTGTATACCTTTTCCGAGAGGAAGTACAACCCAATCATTTTATCGGGCTTAAGATCAAACTCAACCGTTCTTTTTTCAAATCAAGAACAAACCCGATCCTCTTATCGGGAGAAATATCAAATCCATGTTCCTATTTTCACGGGCTAGGAAACCGACCCAAGTGTGAATTATATTTTTTCACACAATTACAAATCTCTAAAAAGATTGAATATAAAAATCAAAGCTCACGATATTACAAGGCTCTTAATAGCCAAATAAATCACTCAAAATAAATCCCAAAATAATAGAAAAATTAGTTTGAAGAACTTCAATAATGGATGCTCAAAAATCAAAATTTTCCTCGGTAAATTTCCCAATTAGAATCTGCCATTTGAAGGATAAGAAAGAGCCAAATAGTCGTTGGTCCACGTGACATTCTCTGGTTGGCTAAAGCAAATCAAAATTTTGAATTAATTAATATAATTATAATTATCACGGGCAGCAAGGGCAAAACGGTCAGGAGAGACGTTGTGAGAGAGAGGAGCTTTTCGGTCAGCAAGAGAACAAACTAAAGGTCAGGACGTATGTGGTATAAAACTAAAATATAGGGGCAATGGGGACTTTCCATGCGCAAAGGAAAAAGTGCAGCTGGCGTTGGGAAACGGTAAAGACGTGTGTCACGTTATGGTTGGCTGCTTTAGGAAGTGGTGGGACCCGCTTGCGTCAACGATGTGTAGGGCGCGTCAACGAGTGGAGGCATATACGGCGACGTGGAGAAAAGAAGATGTGATCGTGCGACTGAGGGCGTTTCTAATTTCTTTTTCCTTTTTTTTAAATCTGAATATTTAATTTAACGAATGTGGAGCGTCGGATTGAAGGGGTTTTTGAGAATAACGGCTGGAGAAAATTCTGACTTTTTATTTTCTTTAATTCTGAATAATCCAATTTTCTTTTCTCGATAACTTTTTCGTTTTAGCTCGGAATTGGACGATTCAAATTGCACCGTACTTGTTATTTTTTTCTCTATAAAATACAACACTAAAATACTAAAATTGATTAGTACTAAGTGTTTGTTATCATCAAAACATAATTAAGTGAGATTAATAGGCCCAAAAAAGCCAACAATCTCCCCCTGTTTGATGATGACAAACCACTTAAGAAAAATGAAATCAAGTGTGTGTATGTTTAATATAAATCACATATATCATATATTAAACAATGTAAATCAATTTAACTTAATATGATATGTTCATTTTTACTCAATTTTTCTCTCCCTTTTGGAATCATTAAAAAAGTGTAATAGAAAAAATAAAACACTAAAGATTCCAAATGGTCATTCCATCAAATAAGCACAATTAAAAAAAAAAAAAAAATTCTCCCCTTTTTTATAGCAATCTCTTAAAAAAATTTCAAGCAATAAAATAGTAAAATATAATTTTTAATTTAAGCATAATAAAAAATTCTTCTCTAATTTTAAAAACTCCCCCTTAATAAGGGATACACTAAACTTTAAAATTTCTTCCCCTTTTTCAAATAAAACAATGATACCAATAATTTCAACTTAAATGTTTTTCATAAAAGTTTTCAAATCTTAAAGTGACTCCCCCTAAAAAAATTGCATTCTCCATATCAAAAAAAATATATCAAGGATACCATAGAGACATCAAAACAAATTATTTCATCATAAAGTTTTAATATTTTAAAGAACATAACTACCCAAAATAAGTATGGCATATATCAAGAGATACCAAATTTAAATAATCAATACAATTGTTGGAGTTATACTAATTAAAAATATAAGTATTTAAACTTTAAATTTCAAAATTCTTTATAAATAAATTTCAAATTTTAAATCAAGAAGACCTTTAAGAAATATAAATGTAACACCCCGACAAAGGATAAATTTAAAATTTTTGAATTTAATATTATTATAAGTAAATAATATTAAATGTTGGAAATTAATTAAGAATATTGTTATTGCATCCATAGGCTTGGTAGTAGATTTTTTTTGCAAGGGAAGGAGTTATGAGCAATTTCATAAAGTTGGAGGAGATTTTAACAATAAAGAAATTTTGGGTTAGGGTGACAAGGGTTAATCAAGTTTGGGTCAATAAGGTGAGTTCATTTTTTTCCCTCTCTTTCTCTCAAGAGCGCCCCCCGGAAAACAATTTTTGACTCTTCGTTTTCTTTGTTAGTTGGGTGACAATTCAAGGTGTAATTACAATTATGAGTGGTTGGAAGACCTTTTGGATAATCCAAAGGTAAATTTTTTCTCTTCTCTTCTCTTCTTTGTCTTCACGTCGCTGCCCTTAGGGTTTGAATTGATGTAGTTTTCATCAACTTTGCTTGATAGGTTATCGATTTGAAGTGTAATTGATTCTAGGTGAAGATCGAAGGATGTTACTTCAACCTTCTATCGCTTTGGGTGAGTTTCGATTCATTTTTACATTTATTAATATTCTGGAAAATTGGTTCTTGATGAGTTCTTGAGTTTCTTGAAAACTCATCAAGAATTCAATTTTGGTTTTACCGCTTAATCCCAAAAGCTTATATTTTATCCAATCGATTTTGATCCACCCTTCACCGAATTAAAAACCATCAAAATCAATCACTTCAGACCTTGACCCACGACCAAACCGAGACCCGGGGGCCCCGATTTAGCCATGCTGCTATCCCCTTCAAACGACGAATTGTTTCATCGTTTGGTTGTCATTTCTTGGATTGATTATTGAATCGATTCTGTAACGTCCCGTTATTTTGAAGTGAATTTTTATTTATTTATTTTATTTATTTAATGTTATTTATTTATTTAGTTATTTCAATTTAAGTATTTAGTTTAATTATTATTTTGTAATTTCGATTTTAGTACTTAATTTTGCCCGAAATTCATTTTTATCGTTTTAATGTTTATTTTTCGCTTCGGTGACATTAATAATTATTAATAGGCCAATTAATAATTATTAATCACCTTTAGATTTATTTAAGAGCTTCGGGTTTCGTTTTATAAGCTAAAAGTCATAAAAGGACGCAATCGTCATTTCCAATTTCTTAAAATATCTAAATTCACTATTCCATCATCTTTAAAAGTCACAAAGTTGACCAAAACAACTCATTTTTTCTTCTTCTTCTTCTCCTTTGGCCGTGAGCCATTTCCTACATTGATGAGAAGAAACTTTTTCTTCTCCTTTCTTCGTTTCTCGGCGGATCGTCGTGTTTTCGGTTACGTTGGATTGGTAGGGACGAGGGCTACCTATCCAACCTAGCTTTTCGAAGTTTCTCGTTCCCTTAGGGAAGTCCCAAAAAGTAAGTTTTCAAAACTTTTTAGGTGGTTTTGTTTGTTTTTTATTATAAATGAGATTTGAAGTTGAAATCATGAATTTCTATCATGAAAAATGACGATTTTGAGCCCGGATTTTCGAAAAACACTATTCACCCGAGACACTATTCATCCGAAATCACTATTCACCCAAAATTGCACATTTGTTCGCATATTAGTTATGATTTGTAATATGTTGTACAATCGGTGAATTGTAGGTGCAATTGCTCGGTGGTTGTTTCGTGGAAATTGGAGATTTGGAATTAATTGGCTAAGGTGAGAATGATTAGAATTTAAAGTAATTATAGAAATCGAATAAGTACGATGATTTGTAGAATTGGAACTAAGATTAGAATCCAATCTAAGGTTAGAGGATGTGAGATAGTGCCTTAGGATTTGAAGTTAATCCTTTAAGCGAGAAACTTAGGATTTCTCGATGAAAACCTCGAATCTTAGAAGATTCTAAGTTAGATTAGTTTCGGAGTTTAGAACTTTGGATCATTTGGAAGTTTAGAATCCTTGAAAGTTTAGGTTAATCGTTATATTTTGACCTTTACTTTTATTATTGTTAGCGGAGTTCGATCGATATATCGTTTATCCGGGATTCTATCTATTTTACTTTATGCCCTTTACTTTATGTTCTTTACTTTATGCCCCTTTACTTTATGCTTGTTTCGGTTGCTTTATCATTTACATTTACTTTATTATTTTTGCAAGCATATGCAACCATATGCATAACATCTCGCATTATTGAAAAGAAAAGAAAGTGAGAAAGAAAAACGAAAGGATAATGGTGGAATACGAGAAAGTCCACATTTCTTCCATGCATAAGTTTTGGTGGGATATTTTAAGTTGCCCACACTACTTCCATGCATAAGTTTTGGTGGGATATTTTAAGTTGCCCACACTACTTCCATGCATAAGTTTTGGTGGGATATTTTAAGTTGCCCACACTACTTTATACATAAGGATAAGGGTGGATAGTATGTAAAAATCCACATTACCTTCATTTCATGCATAAATGGCGAATGCGTATCCTACGGGATGTACTCATTACTTTTATGCTTATGATAGATGAGAAAGAGAATCGAGATGTTATATGTTAAACAAAGTTTATTCGCTTTACTTTATTTGTCATAACAAGTTAATGTTTGAGAATTGACTACAAGTGTAGTAACGTCATACTTTGGATTTCATGGAATAGAATTACCTAGAGTTTGGAGAACTTTAGGAGTAGAATGTGTCGGTTTAATTGGACACAAATCGAAATGCGAGTTTGAGGTCTATCTTTACTTTTTATGCTTATTATTCTCACTTGGGCTTAAGTTGTTAGCTCATGATATTACAAACATTTCGGGTAATGTTTGGGATCGTGGAAGAGGAGCTGGTGCGCGCTTGATCGAGAGGATGACAACTTGAGATGGACTAGGTTGTTGTAAATCCATGTACATGGTTGTCTTGTGAAATTTATATTACATTGTGATTTGTACTTTGTAATTAGCTCATAAGAGCTTATTGTCGTTGTTTTATGATTATGATCATTTTAAACTCCTGGATGGAACTTAATGTTCCTTGTGTTTTTAGATGTTTGAATTTAAGATGTAAACAGGTTTTTGGCTAGCCTATTTTCAAACATAATCATGCCATTTTTTCTTAAAATAAAAGACTTCCGCTGTTTTCTCTGATTTTAATTTATTTAAAATGACGGGTCGTCACAGATTCATTTCTGAATGTTAATATTATTATATTTGAATATTTTGGAGTTTAAGATGATTCTTAGTCATTTAGGAAACGTTAAAGTGGAAATTTAACTTTTCGGCGGTTTTTACCATTTTCGGTAGTTTTTTATATTTGAATGTTAATTAATTGGGCTGCTGTATTTTTTACTTTATTTATGATATTACATTGATATTATTATGAGTTTTGATGAAGAGAAGGTTATGGTTAGTGGCCGGTCAGGTTGTGAGAAAGTAGTGTTAAGGCTATGAGCTTAACACTAGATATATATTCAGTTATAGATGAGTCCATAACCAGGTGCTAATGAACATTGCTCGTAAGAAAGTTTCATTAGAGGTTTAGTTATAGATGCGTCTACAATCAGGTACTAGAAAGTGTTAGTAATCCCGAGGGACCACATTTCTAGTGTTGCATTTTAATTTTGTATGTTGTTAAATAATGATAAATGTTCGTTCTGGATTGATCAAATGTATGAGAATGAGTTTATGAGAAGCTATAGATAATAACTTTGGTTATGAGGACGGTTTGAATTATTTATCCATGTATGAGAATGATTATTAAAGGTCTTGAATACAGAATCATTTAGAATTGCATATTCATGTAAGTGAGTTGAGACTTGAGTTTTAAGTGATATTTGAATTAAAGGTTATTGGAGCATGTTTGAGAGCTTGGGATTTGATTTGAATTGTTTAGAGACTATTTAAAACTTTACTTGTTAATTAAATCATTTTCTCACTGGCTTTAGCCTCACAGTACTATATTTTTTCAGGTAATAATGGGACGAAAGGTGGCGGTTGATGAGGTAGTGAAGATGTGAGGTTCATGTTGTTCAGTGGCCATCGATTTATCATTATTTTGTTGTCAGATTTCTGTGTTGGGAGTCTTATCGGTTTTACATAACTTATGTTATCTGGTTATTTAAGAATTGTGATTCTTCATTTTTATTGTTTTAAAACTGGGTCGTTATTTTTTATTTTTCTTATTATTTCTTTTAAACACTACAACTGCAGAGTTGATATTTATTTAAGATATCTATTTGAAAACAATGTTGAATTTCATATTTTTAATACAGAGAAGTTATTCGAGTCTTCCGCTGTGTCATTGTATTTGATTTTAAACTCTGAAAAGTCAGGTCGTTACAGTTGGTATCAGAGTCTCTTACTTCTAAAGATCGTATGTTAAACATACATTTATAACATGAACCTCATCTTCACACTCATCGGCACTAGGTATCTCATGTATTAAGTCTCTAAAATTCAAATCTTGTCCAAGTAGTATGCTAGTTATTTGATGACACTTAAAATTGTTCAAGTATCGTTATTGATAATGTTTTGTTATTACAAGATGCCTCCTGTAGTTATGAAAAGAAAAGAAAAGAAGATCGTCAGATTGATAAGAAGATGCGATTGTGCGGCTGGGGGCGTTTTCTGATTTCTTTTTCTTTTTCCTTTTCTTTTTTTAAATCTAAATATTTACTTTGACGAACGTGTCGGATTGAAGGGGTTTTCAAGATCAACGGCTGGAGAAAATTCTGACTTTTTATTTTCCTTGTTTCTGAATATATATATATATATATATATATATATAATTATAAATTTAATTTTCTTTTCTTGAGAACTTCTTCATTTTAGCTCGAAATTGGACGATTCAAATTGCACCGTGCTCGTTATTTTTCGCTCTACAAAATACAATACTAAAATTCCAAAATTGATTAGTACTAAGTATTGTTATCATCAAAACATAATTAAGTGAGATTAATAAGCCCAAAAAGCCAACAATAAGTTCATATATGTGATATATTATACTATAAAAAAATCACATTAATGGATAGATTTGTACTTTGTAAATAAATCCCTCAATGTTTTTTTAAAGTGGACATCATTACTTGCACGACCATTTCCAAGCGTTTGACATGGATGACACGATCATCGATACAGATTACACAATCCTCTCTAAAATACATCATTTGTATCTAGATCTCAACTCTCTCTACTTGGCCTGTCTACTTTTTGCTGATCGCTTGATAGGGCATTATCATTTTTTAGCTCACTATAATCTTTCTTCTCAACTAAACCAACACCTTCTTTCTTCTCCATAAAATTCTTATTTTTCTTTCTTCTTAACCAAATCGGGCCTTGATTCAATCTCACTAGTATCTAGCAAAAATAATACATTCCAGACATTTAATGGAGGAGATAAGATTGTATAAATAATGAAAAATGAACACCCCGTACCTTCTTATTAGAAAAAACATCTCGTTGAAGGACCACCAATGTAAGAATTGCAAACCTATGCTAACAACAGATTGATATCAAACCTTCCTGTAACGACCCGACTTGTAAAACAAGCCTAAGCTGTGAACACGCAAAGTGGAAGTGTAGGACTTTTGCATTTAGGTTAGAACCAAACGAAAAAACAAAACCTGGGCTCGAAGTTTAAGTAAAACCTTTATAAAACCCTACTTAATATTCACATTCGGCTTGTCGACCGCTTTAAAATAATAAGTATATTTAAAACACATAAAGTACGTGGTGCACCAAAAACATAGTTGTTACAACCCTTTTTAAACATACAACGTTATTTACAAAAGTTTCAAAATACTTGACTTCAAGACAGGAACACAAACGACCCACAATATTATTCCCATACCAATGCTTTGCTTGACCGATGGCTAACCATAAATCTTCCATCCCGAAGCATCAACGAGCCGCACTTCGGCCACGTCCCCTACCGGTACTTGAAAGGTGATATAAATCACCTTTGAGCATGACACTCAGTGAAAGAAAAAAGAATTAAAATGATGATATGTGATGCTCGGAATGATATGCTCTAATGGAATCAAACACATAGAATGCATAAAAACGAGCTAGAAAGCATAAACATGTATGTTTAATCAAACCATTGCTATTTCAAGTTCAAGACCAAGTCGGGTCATCAACATTCAAACTGATACCTCGTTTCGTCATACTTTCCAATCCAACATTTACTTACGTTTACATCTCTCGCGTTTCACTACGCGCATTTCACAAATGATCACATAAATCACTCGAGCCATAACTCATTTGTTCTTCTAGACTATCATAATAGCCACTCTAGCATCTGGGTCATCCACCACATAGCACCTCAGAGGTACATGCAATCCGCCATGATAACCATATGTAACGTCCAATAACCACTCACCATCACATAGGTTACGACCCCATGGCCATTCAACAAACACATGAAATGCATGAATGAAATGAAATATAAATGATCATGCTTTCTCTACAATTCTCATCGGAAATGAAACTTTAGCACATCGAACGCAAGTAAGAATGATTCCCAATCAACATATGACTCTATCTTTCACTTGACACTTTTCAAAGTGCACATCGAGCATATAAGGTCATGCTTCAAGCATTATACTTTAACATCTCAACAATGCATTACTCGTCAAGCAATAATCCGAAACATATCAAGCATAAATGATAATAAATCTCAAATCAGTATATAACTCAATCTTTAACTTGACACATGTATAAATGCAAAATAATCATATAAGAATAGCTCAAGTTATATGTAAAAGCAAAGTTGGTTCAAGGCAATTCTGCTCTTTCCGAAATCTCAATGACATGCCAAGCTTAGCCCTCGTCTTTCATTTCTTTCACAACCTCCGATTCCCCTTTATTTCATACACCAAAGAGTCCCCAAACCAGACATGATCAACTCTAATATTCAACCTACACCATTTCACTAACAACCACAAGCAACACCACCATCACCACTTTGATTCTTTTTGTTCTCACCTTTACAAACAACCTCTAAATTTACTTATGCTTGTCTTCCTCCTACATCAAACCATTCCAAACTCATTTAGTCTTTAAATAACATTAATATCTCAGTCCATAACATATAATTAAAGTCTCAAACCCGGTTAGTGGAAAAAGTTCCCAAACTAGCCATTTTTATGGTTAAACTTTCGGCCAAAAGGGAATTTAACATAAAATCATTGGGTTGCTCTTCTAAAGTGTTTTTTTATGTATAAAATACATATTTAATCACTCAAATATTCCATAATTGAAAGACTTTAAATAAAAGTCAAGAAAATAAAAAAATTAAAGAAACTAGAAGCTTGAAAACATTGCCGTTAATGGAGGTTTAGGAGCTTGAACACATCCATGGCTTCCAACCTCTAGGAATCTTTTAGAGAGTAGAACTTAGGGCTTGGATTCATAATTTGAAATTGGTTTCCAGAATTTTAAAATGAAAGAAAACAACACCCAAAGTGATTTAAAACATCAACAAAGAACAACCCAACGACTTTATGAAAAAACCTAGAATTTTCTATTTGAAATCTTACCTTGAATCTTTTTGAAACCAACTGATCCTTGCTTGAACCTTCCTACGATGATAATTCTATCACAAATCAACAAAACCCAACTAGATTTCAAGAGAAATTGAAGGAGGAAGCAAAAATCATCAAAGAAAGAAAAGAGGGGGGGCGACCGCCGAGGAGAAGAAGAAGTGAAGAGAAATGTGTTTTTTTTCCTTTTTTTTTTTTTAAATTTTTAACTTATATACTTTTCAAATTTTGAATTTAAAACCCCATAATTGCTATAAAGTCCCTCCACCTCTTCACCTAAGTTCTAAGGCCTCCCCCACTCACTTGTTTATTTTCTAACCTTGCCCCACATTTTAATTGCTAACATGTCCTTCCTCCTTGACTAACCATAGTTAAAAGCTCCCTTCTAATTAATTTTCTACCCTTGGTTAGTGTTTAACTATAGTTAGCCATCAAATAATCAAATCAAAGATAGAAATTAATTTCCTAATTGCTTAACACCTAACACACAAACATACTAATTATAAATAATAATTCAATTAACCTCTTTTAAAACCCGGGGCTTTACACTTCCACATCCCTTGCTGCATAATTTTTACAATCATTGGTAGTGTTTCATACAACCATGCCTGCAACAAGAACATCAGATAGTTATAACTATAAGAGAATTAGAAATCTAAATGATAAATTTAGGATAAACATAGTATAATTTACTCGCTAAAGTAAACCTTCTATCTCTTTGATCGGTCTGATCAAGATCAGATCGATCAAATCACAATATCAGTCAAAACATGATAAGATCGATCAAATAGGCAGAAAGGAGACTTTCCATCACCAAGATTGGTCTGAGCTTCCTTCGACCAATCTTGGTTATTAGTTTGAGGTAGCTAGACAATGATTAATCTTAAACCTTAAACCAACAAATCACAAGGAAAAAACAAAACATAAAAAACAACCAAAAAATCGCAACAAAACATAAAAAAAAAGCGTGCCTGGAAAGGCCTACAAAAATGCACACAGACTGTAATTTTCAACAACCTTTAGATTGACTTCTGCCTTCTTCTTATAATCGACTACTCTTTTATCATTAGTTGCATTTGAGGGCCCATTCGGTGTCATTGCGTAGATTGCTTCACTCCAATCAAAACTTTCAAACAACTCTTCATCATCCAGCCATGATAAAAAGTTGGTATATATTTGTGTACTTCTCAACTTTCCAAACAACGCCAGCTCGATAAAGTACACAATTGCCAGCTTCATAATATCTTCATTATTCACCAAACCATGCTTTAAGAATGTCTATTCAAGTTCTCCTTTCCGTCGAACTATCATTAAATAATAACTTCAAAAACCTAAGACTTCCTTTCATACAATTTTCCCACTGAGCAACAACCCAGTTATATGTTCAATGTAGTGCTTGAAATTAGACTTTCCGTCTTCATGATGGGTCTGAGCTAAGGGTTTGATTTCAATGGATTTATAAAAAAAGATATCTTTATTTTTTTAATAGGGTGTAACATTTACACGAGGTCAATATAATTTATAGGGTAAAATGAAAATAAGAACCAAGACCCCCTGTGGTTTGAAAATGGCAATCATACCCCTGTAGTTCCAAATTATTCCAATAATACCCTTCGCCTTCAACGCCATTAATTTTCTTTTAGCCATAACTTCTTCGTTTGAACTTCAATTTAGATGATTCAATATGTTTTGGAATCATTATTTTAGGCACTACATTATGTTTAGTTTAAAACTTTTAAATCATCAGTAATCAAAAGAGTAAACAGTGTAAATCATACTTGATATATTTTGATGATAATAAACTCTTTCATTTATTAAAGATTTTAAAGTTTTTAATTGACCATAACGTAGAGCTCGAAACGAGGATTCTAAAATATCTTGAATTATCTAAATCGAAGTTCAAATAAAGAAGTTATAGCTAAAAGAAAATTTACAGCGTTGAAAATGAAGGGTCTCATTGGAATAATTTTGAATTACATGGTGTGATTTGCCATTTTCAAACTACAGAGGATATTCATACATTTGACAAAAATCACATTGTCTTATTTACATTTTACCCAAATTTAGAATGTGATGGAGCCATTAATTTCTAAGTTTGGAGGCCAAAAAATCAAATTTATCTATAAACTAACCCAATTTCCCCAAATTTAAGGCCTTTTTTTTTTACTAACCCAAATTTAAGGCTTCAATAAAAAAAAAAAAAAAAAACTCATTCTTTCGTCTCCCCTCAATCCCCCAGTACACGAAAACCAGTACTCCCGCAGCTACCTCCATCTCCACCTCCGACAGCCGTCTTTTTCTTATGTAAACCCAAAAAAACAATGGAAACCTCCGACGATCAGAATCACACTTCTTATCTAAAGCGCAAACGCAACGACATTGAAACAACAACGAATGGAAATGGTATCGACCTCTCTCTCCTTGAAGCACTCGAAAAATCCCAAAAATCAGTTGAAGTTTTAGACCTTCGTACTGTTAAAAAGCTCTCTCTCTCTTTCGAACGTCGCCTCCGGGACAATACTGAAGCTCGCCTCAAATTCCCCGACCAACCTGACCGTTTTGCCGATTCCGAGGTTGAGCTTCATGAAGAAATGCAGAAACTCAAAGTTCTTGCTGCTGGTCCTGAATTTTACCCAGAAATCGTCAAATTAGGTCTTGTTTCTTCCGTTGTTGATCTCCTTTCTCATAGTAATACTGATATTGCTATCGATGCTGTCCAATTGATTCAGGATCTTACTGATGAGGATGTTCTTGATGATAATGATGAACCTGCTCGTGTTTTGGTTGATGCTTTGATTGAAAATAATGTTCTTGATTTATTGGTTCAGAACTTACATCGGTTGTCGGAAACGGATCCTGATGAGATGGCTGCTGTGTATAATACCCTAGCGACTATTGAGAATTTAATTGAAGTGAAACCGGCTGTAGCGGAGTTGGTTTGTGATCGAACGAAGCTGTTGAAGTGGTTGTTGGGGAAGATTAAGGTTAGGGATTTTGATGGTAATAAGCAGTATGCGTCGGAGATATTGGCGATTTTGTTGCAGAATAGTACAGTGAATCAAAAGAGGCTTGGGCAAATGAATGGTGTTGATGTTGTTCTTCAGGCTGTTGCAATGTATAAGTCTAAGGACCCTAAGAGCCCTGATGAAGCTGAAATGGTGGAGAATTTGTTTGATTCTTTGTGTTGTTTGTTGATGCCATTGGAGAATAAGGAAAGATTTGTAAAAGCTGAGGGTGTGGAGTTGATGATTATTATTATGAAGCAGAAGAAGTCTGCTTATGGGTCGGCAATAAGGGCTCTTGATTTCGCTATGACAAATTACCCGCCTGCTTGTGAACGATTTGTTGATGTTTTAGGTTTAAAGACAGCCTTTGCTGCCTTTATGGGTAAGGTAAGGCAACTCATAATTTTTTAAATTTTTTTCATGTTTCATTGTTTTTATGAATCTTCATTCTTGAATGTAATTTAAGGTTGAATTCTGATATCAAAGAGTATCATAATGGTTTTAGAGTCAAAATTGTGATGTGTATGAGACTTGATTATGATAGTGGAGTGGGTTGAGATAAAAACATAAATCTGATAAGTCCATGCTTACACATATGACACAATGCTATATTTGCTTTAGTTAATTTATCCATTTATCTACTAGTAGCTTTGCACTTCTGATATTGATTTATGTTATAGCGGGGAGTAGTAAGCTTAGAGTGTGTCTTTTTTTTTTGTTCAATAAGAAACAATATTTCATTGAAGATGTGAACTATGTGGGATATACAAAAAGCTCTCAAGAGGTTACATAAAAAAAAAATAAAAAAAATCCAAGAGTTGGCACTTCAAAGGAAGTTGTAAACACTAGGCACGACTCACAACCACATTTCCAACTCCTTTGATCATCTTGGATGACCCTCTTTTATTCCTTCATTTCCAATCAAATCTACCAAAAAGTGGCTCTAAAAGTAACAACATTGGACCATGAAATATTTATCTCCCCCCTTTTTTGATAGAAAGATGAACTTTCATTGATTAAAAGAAATAATTCACGTGGATGAGGAGTCCTCAAAGAACAAATTAAAAGCATAAAAGTATAAATCAAACAAAAGAATTCCATTTGTAGTATATGAAATACGGCAAGGAGTTTAAATCTAAAGGCTTTAGAGATTTATCCCACCAAAAGGTGCTAAAAAAATTCCATAAAGCATAAAAAAAAAAGCTTTTGAGGAACCAAACTCAAATGAAATTGACAAAGCAATTTGTGTGAAAGTTTCGCCACAAAATCACAGTTGAAAAATAAATGATGAGTTAGAATTCTTGTGAAAAAGTAAAGAAGTATGTGGAAATAAAGAGCAGGAAGGCATACGAGTTTGCAACACATCAACCATTATAAGTTTACCCCAAGGAGTCCCAAGAAAAGATTCGGTTGGAAACAAAGGACCAAATAAAAGTAAGCGGCATAGGAGAGGGAGGAAGAGGGGAAATGGAAAGGAATGAGATAAAATATTTGCAGGAAAAGGAATTAGAGGAGTCAAGGGTCCAAGATAAGTGATCCAGTTGGTCGGTGAGGAATTGTTTGAAAGGGACTCAAGAAGACTAGTCTTTGAGATTCCATAGAAAATTTGTTTTTCCTTTAAATAAAGCTGCAAAGGAGCAAAGTCAACTCAGTCTAGGAATCCTTGGCAACGATGAAACACACACTGAACTGATGGAACAGGCTGGACCAAATGGATTGAGAGAATTTACCGTGAAGGAATATACTAAGTGATCACCATCTTCACTGTTGTGTGTATATATATATATATATATATATATATATACACTTTTTTGAATAAAACACCTCATAATGCCATTTCATTGATAAAATGAAAGAAACCAAAAGCCACAAAACTAAGGTATACCGTATACCCCAAAACACAAAAGCCAGCTCCACCACCTAATTACAAGAATATGGGCCATCTATCAATAATTAATCCTAACAAATAATTACAAAAGTCTTTGGAAGTTGACACTCAAAAGGATGCATTTACACGTGCCAACTCCCAAACATAATCTCAAGTTCTAACTTCCTGCCTAAAAATTCTTCTATTTCTTTCAAGCCAAATACCCCATACAATTGCACAACATCCCACAATCCATAAAAAGAGAGAGTATACTAAGTAACTAATGAATAGTTACTCAGTTTCCTATAAAAATAAAATAAAAAGAGAGAGTATACTAAAATTTAAAAAGAGTAAAAAAATCCTTGAGGTTTGCCTTGGTGAGCGCCCTAAGGAGGGTGCTTGCACCTAGGCACGCCTTTTAAAACATTAGTGGGGACTTTTAAAATTTTTGTTTCAATAGTTGCTATTACTATTTCAAAGGTGTAGACTTCATTTTAAAATATAGTTTTTTTTAACCAATATAGTTAAATATTTAATACAAGTTACTTGTTAATTATGCAAATATTTAGACCTGATTGCATGATTTTCTTGGAACACCAATTTCGAATATTGTTTAATTTGAGTCGTGTCCAAATGTTGATATGATTTTCTCAGTTTACTCCCATATTCTTGGTTTTTTGATAAAAAAAACCTATGGAATTGCTCTTAAAAACCCTCTAACATAACTAAGGACCCCAAAAGATCAAGACCAAAGAACCCCACATGCAATTGGAAAAAACCCATAAAAAGGCTAGATTTTGACAAACCTCAAGATCAAATATATAGAGACAAGAATTGGATCTTGTTCTAGATTCGAATCAATCCACCAAATTAGAATGTCAATCCTAATGGCTTGATTCTACTGCCACCCTAAACACAAGGAATGACAAGTTGAAAAGGCAAGCTCGGGCCTCGGCTCACAACAATTCAAAGGAAAACCTCTCAAGAGACTTTGTAATTTTACTTCAATAATCTGATTTCTCACAGGCAAGTCCCATGGCTTTATAGCCTTACAATACCAAAATAAACTGATAAAAAGGAATTGAAAAGGCCAAAAGACAGAAGTAATGATAGAAATACAGACAATTAGCTAGCCTATTGAATTTTCAAAGTGTAACCGATAAGGGAAGAGTTACCATTCTGATTTGGTGAGTCTCTGTAACTGAAACTCATTGATCACATGTGTTGATGAAAGTCTTAAATGAAGCCAGTTGTCATAAAGAAGTCTTGAGTTGCATTGATGTCTTGTGTTGCATTTAATGCAACTTGAGTTTTCATTAATATAACCGGGGCTTGAATTAAATGCTAAATGACTCTTGTGATAGCGGAATTTGGGTGAAAGACCCTCAGGTTCTTTTTCTCGTAGTTCTTTTTTTCATTCCCTCTCTTTTGTTTCATTCTCTTATTTCACTTCTTTTCACTTTATCTGGTTAAATGGAATCCCTAAGAAACTTCAATATTTTCTTTGAATGGTGGTTTTGGAGAAAGGTAATACTTGTGATTATTAATTTTTTTTTTAAAAAACAAACCTTTTTTGGCCCTTTCTCCATACTGGTGCTATTTTTGTAAAAGAACTCATGAATCTGTTAACTTTCTTTTTCTTTTTTGTGGCGGCTCTTCAAAGATTTGGAACAAGATTTTGGTTCACATCGGCTTTGTTTGGGTGTTTTCGAAGGATATATTTTCCTTTTTATCCTTAGATCCTTTTGGCAAAGGAGGGAAGAAAAAAACTGAACTTCTGGTATTGTATAGTTGCTGCAACTTTATGGGTTCCTTTGTTAGAAAGTAATGACCGTCTTTTAATGATAACGAGCGTGCTTCCATAAAAAAAATGATAAAGAGCGTGAGATACACGAGATTTGGGAGTGGATTCTTTTATTTTCCTACTCTTGGCAGAGAATATCAAATTAAATTTTGGTTTTCATTTTTCTGTAATGTATTTGGAATCACTCTTTGTAATTAGTGCCTGTTTGTAACTCTCTTTCGCCTCTTTTTGGCTCTTTCATAAATCAATGAAATAGCGTGTTTCTTATCAAAAAAAAAATTAGTGCCTGTTTGGAATAACTTTTAGGAGGGCTCAAAAGTGTTTCTGGAAGAAATCCTTAATTTTTAAGCTCAAAAACTTTTTTAGGCCCCCCCTAAAAGCTATTCCAAACAGGCTCTTAGTAAGAGATTGGGCTGTTTATGCTTTCTGTAATGTTTTTTTTTCTGTAATGTTTTGTATTTGAGGATATATCCTCTTTATTGTACTTTTTTTTCAGCTATTAATAATTTTTTTGTGATTTCATCTAAAACAAATTTGTTCACGTGTTAAAATATGGATTCTTCACCAAATCTCCAAAATTAAAAATGGACCTTCTAATTGATGCTTCCCTCAAACCTAGTTGTTTTTCTATGATTAGGTTTTGGTATAAATTATGCAAACAATGTGCAGATCTTTCATGGGGTAGAGTCTTTGGGTAGCAGGAGTGTGTGCAATAGCATGGGGTATATGGTTGGAAAGGAATAGGAGAATATTCAGGGATGAGGAGAGACATTGAGTCTATGTTTGGGAGTTGGCACATGTAAATGCATCCTTTTGGGTGTCAACTACCAAAGTTTTTTGTAATTACACTATAGGGTTAATCATAAATTGATGGCCTACATACTTGTAATTAGGTGGCGGTGCAGGTTAACCGGGGTATGGGTATATGGTATACCGAAATTATGTGGCTTTTGGTTTGCTTCTGACACTTTACTGTAATGTTTTATTTTTCTTTGTTTTCTTTCATTATTTCAATGAAATGGCCTTTCGAGGTGTTCTTATAAAAAAAAAGTGCAAATCTTTCATTAATATGATCGACAATCGCTGTCATTTTGTTGAAAATTGTGACTTTTTAATGACTTGTTTGAAGATGCTAATGTTCACATGCTTTATACTCTATAGATTCCTGTGAATAAGCAAAACAAGAAAGAGCGTTATCAAGAGGAGTTGGAAGAACGCATCGTGTCTCTTATTGCATCATTATTTGGTAAGCAGGCAAGTGAAATTGAATAGATTTTCTTCTCAGTTTGTGTTTATTTGTCAAACTTTGCTGCTTTCTGGCTGCAGCCAAGATATTCCTTCAATAGCACAATTGCAAATCTTCAAGTGCAGACAATATTTGAATTATTTATAGTTTTACAACGCTCAGCTTTATTAATGGTCATATTGAGTCTTTATAGGGGCTTGGTTTCCAGCATGTGATAATTGGACTTTCGGGAGATTGACAGTACGTGACTGGTTTTTAAGCTTGCTAAATAGACTTTCTAGTTTTCTATTTAAAAAAGAAGGGCTTTCTTGTGAAACTTCTTCCCTAATGATAAAATGGAATTAACTTATCGAAGCCCATTCAAATCCAAATGGTTTACCAATCACCACCCTCAGTCTATTGGCTTTTGGCATCCAATTATAACTTATGATTCTAAAGGCTCCCTTAAAAGAACAAAACAACGGAGAAGGAGGTTATTTGATTTATATTTTTACGTACTTTACTTATCAGATCCTTATGACTCGAGATAATGTATTGTCCATTTTACATTTATTTACAACAGTAAAGCATAAGCATGTGGAAATATCCCATATGCTTTTTATCTTAGTTTCTTTTCTATTTTACAATTTTGACTAATTTTCTTTGACATTACCAGGTGGAATTTTGAGGGGTACCAGGAGAGAAAGGTTATTGAGTAAATTTGTTGAAAATGAATGTGAGAAGATAGACCGTCTAATGGAACTTTACATGAGGTGGGATGAACTTTTTTTTTTGGTAACTATGAACTTCAATTTTTTTGACATTCATGTAGTTCAGAGAATAAGGGAAACCAACAGAAATTGAATTCCTCTATTCGTTTGTTTCCTTTAATGAATGAGATTCTATTGTCTTTATTTATACTAGTTATTTTTTTACAGATATTCTGATAGAGTCAGAGTAGAGACTGAGCGGCTAAACCAGCTTGAATTTGATGATTTGGAGGTTTCATAAGACATATGTTTAATTTTTCCATAAAAAATGATTTACGTTTAATTTATTTCATTTTAGAAATGATTTTATGCCCTAAGATACACTTACAATTGCAGATGGATGAAGAAGAAAAGTACAACCGGAAGTTAGAATCTGGACTTTATACTCTGCAGGTTTGATATGGTGATTAATGTCTAATCTTACTGTAAAAGGTTTGAACTTTGATGATTGGGCATGCTTTATAATTAAGTAGTTATAAAGTTATGTAACAAGAGATGAATGAGTTCTCAGTCTCTGTTGATTGTTTCACCCCATATTGTGCTGTGTAAACTGGGGATTTCAAAGCCTTCATGAATCAAGTGATTTTGTTGTTCTTTAGGGGATACTGGAACTGGTTAAAAATAGCTTTATACCTCTTGTTTTTAAAATAACTTTAAAAAAAGCTTTATAGGTTTTTTTTGAATAAAAACACCTCAAAAGGCCATTTCATTGATATAATGAAAGAAAAACAAAACAAGCAAGAAAAAACGAAAAAGTGGCAAAAACAACCAAACCCCAAACCTTTTAGATTTGAGAATGTCTAGTTAACTCATCAAAATTTTAAGAAGGAATGTCTTAATTGGTGGAGTGCTGAGGTAAGTGGAAAATGGGAAGGCTTAAAATTTATGAAGAAACTTAGGAACATTAAATCAATTTTGAAAGAATGGAGCCTAAAGGAATTTGGGAACCTAAAAGCCAAAAAAGTGGAAATTATTGGGAGATTGGAAACTTTGGATAAATTGGAGGAAAATGAAGAACTCTCTCAGGAGGGAAGAACTGAAAGGGCTTTGATTAAAGGGAAATTAGTTGAATTGATTAGATTGGAAGACATTGCTTGGAGACAAAGAACGAAATTGAAATGGGTAAAAGATGGGGATTGCAACTCTTCTTTTTTTCATCGAATGGCATCTCTTCGGAAAAGTAAAAATCACATTCCATTGTTGATAAAAGAGGATGGCTCTACCATTCAAAATGAGGAGGAGATTGTGAATGCGGTGATATCTTTCTATTCTAAACTGTATGCCTCAGGATCAAAACCATTGGCAGTAATTGAAGGAATTGATTGGCACCCAATTAGTACAATAGAAAGTCAAAATCTTGAGAAGTCTTTTAGTATGGAGGAAATAAAGAATGCTGTGTTTAGTTGTGATGGGAATAAGGCTCCTGGACCGGATGGCTTTTCGATGGCTTTCTTCCAAAGCAATTGGGATGTGGTGAAATATGATTTGGAAAAGGTCTTTAAGGAATTTTTCGAAAGGGGAATAATAGACTCTTCGACTAATGAGACGTTTGTTTGTTTGATTCCAAAGAAGGAAAAAGTTGATAGTCTGAAAGATATACGCCCCATTAGCCTTGTCACAAGTTTATACAAGATAATCGCTAAAGTTTTGTCTGAGAGGTTGAGAAAAGTCCTTCCCTCCACAATCTCTCCCAACCAAGGGGCTTTTGTAGAAGGAAGACAAATCTTGGATGAAATCCTTATCGCGAATGAAGCCATCGAGGATTATAGAGTGAGGAAAAAAGAAGGGATTTTGCTTAAAATTGATTTTGAGAAGGCATATGACCACGTGGATTGGAGCTTCCTTGATCAGGTGATTATGAGGAAGGGATTTGGATACAAATGGAGAGCTTGGATGTGGGCATGCACGAGATCGTTCAATTACTCTTTTATCATAAACGGAAAGCCGAGGGGGAAAGTGTTTGCTGGTAACGGAATTAGACAAGGAGACCCACTTTCACCTTTCTTATTTACTATGGTGGTTGATAGCCTCAGTAGGCTTTTCGAGCGTGGTTTAGAGAGAGGAGTGATTGAGGGCTTTCACATAGGTAAGGACAAAATTCCGGTAACACATCTTGAGTTCTTGATGACACCTTGATATTTTGTTCCGTAAGGAGGAGTCCTTCCAAAATTTCTTGGACATTTTGCAACTTTTTGAGTGGAGCTCTGGCTTGAAAATAAATAGAGCAAAATGTTCAATGACCGGGGATGAATATGGAAGAAGAAAAAATAAGGTCCATGGCTAGAAAGTCAGGGTGCAAGATTGAGAGCCTTCCGTTTAAGTATCCTGGGAATGCCATTAGAAGACAATCCAAAAAAGAAGGCCTTCTGGGAACTGTGGTTGAAAAGGTGAATAAAAGATTGGCTTCTTGGAAAAAGGGGTACTTTTCTAAAATGGGAAGACTAACTTTAATCCAATCAAGATTTCTTTGGGAATTCCAACATACTTCTTATCTATTTTTCGAATTCCAGCAAGTATTAGGGAAGAGTTGGAACGGATTATGAGGAACTTTCTATGGGAAGGGTCCGGTGAGGGGAAAGGATCACACCTTGTCAATTGGAAACAAGTTTCATGCTCAATGAATGAGGGAGGATTAGGCATTGGAAATTTGGACAAGAGAAACGTGGCTCTACTTGTGAAATGGTTATGGAGATTTCCTAGAGAACCTTGCAGTCTTTGGCATAGAGTGATAGGGAGCAAATATGGTTGCCAGTCAAATGGTTGGGACACGAACGTAGTGAATAGAGGCACTGCTAGGAATCCATGGAAGGCGATATCAAAATGTTACCCTCTCTTCCTTAAGCGTGTTAGATGGAAGGTTGGAGATGGCAATCGAATACGCTTTTGGGAGGATGCTTGGCTGGGGGAAGTTGCTTTTCAAGACCTTTATCCATTGTTGTACTCGTTAACCCTTGCCAAAAATGCACCAATATCATCTTTTATTCACAATGAGGGGACAAGAGTGAATATAGATTTTCATTTTCGAAGACTTATCCGGGATAGGGAAATGATAGAATTATCCTCTATTATCTCAAGTCTTGAGGGGGTGTTAGTGAGAGAGGGTGTATGTGACAATAGACTCTGGACTCTAAATTCTTCCAACACTTTTTCTTCTAGATCTTTCTTTGAGTTTGGTCAATCACCCACATTGAGCCCATCCACCCTTTTCTTTTCCAAATTGTGGAAGGTGAAGATCCTGAAGAAAGTTAGGTTTTTCATTTGGTCAGTGGCTCTTGGTAAAATTAATACGCTTGAGTTTCTTCAGTGATCTTCCTCCTTCACGCTTAACCCACATTGGTGTAGTTTATGTAATCATGATTCAGAGAACCTAAATCATATCATGTGGAAGTGTGATTATTCAAAGCAAATTTGGCAAAAATTTTTCCAAATTTTCGGGATAGCTTGGGTGGCTAATGACTCATTTCGTCAAACTTTGGAGGAGTTACTTTTATCTCCACCATTCAAAGAAAAGGGGAAATGCCTTTGGATAGCCGGTTTTTGTGCCATATCATGGGGGATATGGTTGGAAAGAAATAGAAGGATATTTAGGGATGAAAGTAGATCGTGGGAGTACATATGGGAGTTGGCACATGTAAATGCATCCTTTTGGGTGTCAACGTCTAAAGTTTTTTGTAATTACCCTTTAGGTTTGATTATAAATAGTTGGCCCGCATACTTGTAATTAGGTGGCGGTGCGGGTGGGTTATTTTGTGGGGTATACGGTATAGCGTTTGGTTTGGGGTTTGGTTGTTTTTGCCACTTTTTCGTTTTTTCTTGCTTGTTTTGTTTTTCTTTCATTATATCAATGAAATGGCCTTTTGAGGTGTTTTTATTCAAAAAACAACCAAACCCCAAACCAAACGCTATACCGTATACCCCACAAAATAACCCACCCGCACCGCCACCTAATTACAAGTATGCGGGCCAACTATTTATAATCAAACCTAAAGGGTAATTACAAAAAACTTTAGCCGTTGACACCCAAAAGGATGCATTTACATGTGCCAACTATTCAAAAAAAAAGCTTTATAGGTGGCTTGTAAAGTTTAAGCTTATTGAGCATTTGAAGTCACTATTCACAAACCCATGATCGGAGAGAAGCATAACTGTAGTCGTGGTAAAAAAGTCAGTCTTGAAAACTAACTAAACAAAAACAAGTCTAGAAAAACAATCATCCAAGCATGTTTCACTAAATTTTCATTATAAAAAGTATAAACTTGTTTTTAAGAACACTCCCAAACATTTCTTCCACGTAAACCATTAATCACTGATCCGACATTTATTTTTTTCCCTGATAAGAAACTCAACTTTTCATCAATAGATGAAAGGTACAAAAATGAAGAAAATTACTTGGTGAGCTTACAAAACTGCTCCTGGAGGAATCAATGACAAAAGATTTCATTTTTCTTAATGAAATCAGTTTCTTCTTGGAAAAAATGAAAAGAATAGAAAAGGAGTATTAGACAAGTTTTTGACAATGTACAAAGAGTTGAAGCTGATTTGGACAATGCCCCAACCCCTCCTCCCATCTACCTTTTTCCCAAAAAACCTATTGTTCTTTCAAACTAAAATGCCCAAAGAATCGCCTAACAAGCGTTGATCTGAAGACACTCTGCCTTACTTTTTAAATGTGGTCACACAACAAATTCAAGATTTTGTTCACATTTCTGTGTTCTACCCAAGCCTTTCCAAGTTCATGAAAAGCGGCTGTCCAATAGGAGATACTATAATGGCACATGTAAAAGCACTAATCTTAGTACTCTCCTGAATTACAGCATAGCGCACGCCAATTTGAATTTGTAGCGAAGTTAGGTATTCTTTGTTGAATCATCTCCTCTGTATCAAGTCCTTTGTGGACTTGAGGCCAGATAAAAACCAACTTCCTTTGGGGCTTTTTTTCCAAATTACCTGCAAAAGGTTGCCAGGAGAATTGCCTCTTGTCCCACCAGTTTGGCAAAGAGAGATTTCAACAACAAAAAATCCCCTGAAGATGCACATTTCCATAATCTTCCGTCCCCTTCATTTGTTAATATACTCCCTTGTTCCTTGGACATTAATGGAGCTACTTCCTCTTGCTCCTCTTCCACCAAGTTCCTCCAAATTTTAATTCCAACTTCCTGTCATCTCCTTCCAGAAATCATTTAAGGCAGAGGTTCTTGGACGGGGTTATTTCATTGATCGCGATCACCAACCCAAGAATCTCCCAAAAAATGTGTGTTATCCATTTTCAACTTTAAAAATCATAGCATTCTCTGCTGTCCGCTTCAGCTTTACAATATTTCCCATGGACTTCTGCTAAGCATATTTTTTTCATGCTGACTACCACCTAAAATCATCTCAATCCTATATGCTTGTAATTATTTCATGCCATAAAGCTTCTTGCTCAAAAGAGAATCGCCACAGGCCCACAACCAGTTTTCAAACAAGGCTTCATTTTAGGATGTGACACGTTTCAATTACTTGGATGGCTTCCACCCTCTTACAACTTAGATTTTCATAGAAAATTTCTCTAGTTGTCTTCGCTGATATATCTTACTATCTTGTTTGTATTTCTGAAATTGGATAAGAAATACTGTAGAGCTTTGAAGCTCATCCCAGCGATGCAGCTTGAAGTTCAACCTCCTCCTGATTAACATTCCCCCCCGCCAGCAGAGGTCTTACTTAAAATTAGTTTTAATTTGTTCAGCTAGAAAATTTATCAATCTTCTTCAGCATGTTCGAAATGTTATGTGCAGTTGTATGAATATGGAAATCCATGCTTTATTTACTGTTTCATAGATTGCGCCGCATAATAAATGAATCAAAGCACTTTTCCCATACAAAGGGGCATTTCATTTTTCCCTAGAAACCATCATTGTCCAGCGCCGTGGTTGCTTATTATGTGATTTTAATACAAGAAAAGACGAGAAGAAAGAAGCTATTTCTCATGCATGAGGGAAAAAAGTGCCTTTCCTTATCATTATATATTTTTTTGTTCTTCACAAAAAATTGTTGAGATAAATAAATCTAAATGTTTAGATACTTGGAAGGAGATGAAAAAGGAGTCTATAAAAACCTCTTGTAACCAAGGGACATCATTTCTATTTTTGCATTCATTGATGTTTATAGTCTTAGCTTTTTGTAGTGTTTTATTAGCTGATGAAGTTTTTCTTGATTAAAAAAGAATCTAGTTTCTTGTTAAAATTTTAACATGGGCTAACTTTATAGGTCTCAGAGAGGAAAAAGAGGATATTTCTGGGTCTAGAGGGCTCATGGGAAAAAATTTGTCCACTGACACGTGTTAATGTTTCTTTTCGAGTGTCAGTTACTAAATATTTATATAATATTATATTATTTTTTATTATGAACAATTGAGCAACCATAAATTTGCGGCAGTCCTTTTTGATGACTTTTTCTGTTTTCTTTCATTTTTTTTTCTCAATGTAAATTTCATAATGGATAAGTAGATATATGGTCTAGTCCACATTTTATTTTAACTTGAGAAACACTTCACAATATTCATATCATTTTCAATGGGTGTTAACATTTCAATATATGTTCCTGCAGTTGACTGCCGTTATTTTGGGACATGTGTGGTGCTCTGAGTAAGTTTTGGCATCAGGCTACATTATCTTCATGTGTTAGGATTATTCTTCACTCCATATTATTGATTTCTTTGTTTCTTTTGCAGACACTCTTATATGAGAGCAAGAATTGAATTACTACTCAAGCAACAAAAACTCACTAAGAAGGACATCAAGGACATTCTTCAGGTAGCGGTCTCTCAGCTAATTTTATTTATACGTATTTTACTTTAGTTACTCTCTCAAGGGAAGTAACCCAGGTTTAAGATGTCATATTATAAGTATTGCCTATTTATCTTTTCTTTTCCCTTTTGGTCTTCTGAGAAGTGCCTTTCTTAAAACGGCAATTCTCCTTCCCTCTCAGAACTTCCTGTTAACTCCAAACTCCACTTTCCTGCAATGTTGAACTTGCATCTGGTTATGATGCCAAACCCCTTAAAAATTGATTTGAACTTGAAAGTTATTTCCAAAAGCTGCAAATTGACACTAGACCCTAAATACGTGTAGACAGGTATACAGATTATTTTTAAAACAAAATGGTGACAAGAAGTCGTGAACAAAATTTTCGCCGAAGTAGTTTTTTGTTCACACAAGGTTTAACTTGGGGTATTTTTTGCCTTCTTGGTCTTCAGTCAAGCAATCTAATCAACTGAGGTATTTTGGTGAAAGACTTGCAAAATAAAGCTCGTGTTGAATTTTACAAGGCATCTTTTCTAGAATTTGAAGATTACTATAGTTGTTTTCACATTACCCATATTGAACCTTACGATTCTGATCTTCAAATCTCCTTGATTTTGAACCTCATAATGTCAGCCTACAGTATCATTTTTCTGCACTCTACACCCAATTCCTTACACAAAAAAGAGAGAAGAAATGATCATTATCTATAAAATAATGGAATTGTGGCAGTTGAACCCTGTACATGGCTATAAATAAGGATTCTTAAAATTTCGTTAGTAAAAAAGAAAAAAATACAAGAAAACTACGAGAGAATGAGGAGTCCTCTACTACAAGAAGCAAAATAGATACTAAAAAAATTAGAAAGAATTCTATTTAATTAGTACATGGAATGGAAGATCAAAATCAAAGAAGTTTATAACTTCAGCAGAAAGTAGTAGTACGACACAAAACCAAATCGCAAATGGATTCTATAATATAAAATACAAGTATTATGCTCAATTCAAATAGAATTTGCAATGCTGAAACTAAATTAGTCCAAAAGGATAGGACAGTATTGCAATTTAAGATTTAGTTTTATGGGGATTATCGTGTTTTCACACGAAGTGAAGTACCTACTCTTTTATTCTGGTTAGAGTTTTGTTATTTTCATGAGAACATGAATGTATGAGATGTAAACTAAAGCATTTTAGGGTTGTTTTTTTTTTTTTTTTAATGAACCAAAGGAGTATCACGACAATATCGGGGATCTGGATGGACCAGAGGAGAAGGAGCGAACACAAGGGAAGATTCTGAAATTCATCGCAGCCCTTTAATTAGTTACCTGCCTTCTTCTCAAGTCATTGATAGTGGGACTACATCAACTGGTATATTATTTTTTTCCCCTCAAGTCATTGTTAAACTATCTGCAGTATCTAAATTTAGCAGTGGAAATTGGGCATATAAAATTAGATTTGTTTTGCTACTTTACCTGAATTATATCAGATAACCACAAAGGTTTCAGTTTCAAGAGCAGCCTGATTTGCCTCTCTAAGAATGTGAATTAATTCAGTAACTCGGATGCCTAACAATGTAATAAATTGGATTTTGTCTCCCTCTTTGTTTTTTTTTTTTTAAATCAAGTTCAACAACAATTTTTTGAAATTTTTTTTATTTCTCCCTTTTGAATTCTTAACTAAATTTTAAGATCAGTTTTTGAATTTTTGAAGGGTAAAATTCCATTTTCGTCCCTTTAGTTTGAATTTTATTTCGTTTTAGTTACGTAGTTCTAAAATTGGCACTCTTGTTCCCTCAACTTATAGAACCTACTTTTTTTGGTCCTTCCGTCAGTGGTTCATGATGTGGCAGACTAACATGGTGTTTTTGTTTTATCAACATTTTAATATTATTTTAATATAATGCTTAGGTGGCCAATTTTTTTAATCTCCCTCTCTCTCCTATTCCCTCTTCTTCACCACAATGAACACTTTCATCTCAAGCTCAAACCGTACCGAGTGACAAGAACTTCTTGACGAAGAAGATGTTATGTCCAGATTCTCAAAAGCCCATTTCAATTAAAAAAAATTTGGTTCATAGTGTGATTCTCACAGACTCATCTTCATCTCGTCCACATTGTCAATCTCCTTCACTACCATTGTATGTTTTGGCTCCAAGGCCTTGGTTTACTTGAATGGGATTAGATAATCCCCCATAAGCCTAATTTTCAAATAAAATATATCCCTCAGTACACTTGGTCTAAAAAGTTTTAAAAATCGTCTTTTTTCTTTTTCCTTTTCCCCTGTATTGCTTTTATCTCTTTTTCATTTTGATCAATTAAATTCTTTCAATTTTAGTCTCTCAACTCCTTTTAAACTTCAGATTTAATCCATATCATAATAATCTTTTCTCTGGACTAACAATCTAGACAACCAACCCAAGAAATTAACTCGACTCCAGTTGGAAAGTAGTCAGAGTCTGAACATTATACAAGTCGGGCCAATTATTGCTGGTTCTCTTTTGAAAAGGATTTATCCGAAAAGATACAACTTTCCATATATATATATATTTTGGGAAAAATCAATTTACACCCTTGAATTTAGCGGAGTGTGTCAATTTAACTCTTACACAAGTGAATCAATTCATACCCGCTCTTAGAATTTCAGTCAATCTCTTTGAAAGACCATCTTTCCTAAATTTCATAGATAATTCCTTGGGTCATCTTCATTCACTATTAAATTTCATATGCAAGGCTGAAAGTGAATGCCATCTAGAGATTTGTCCATCTTTAAAAAAATTCCTACAATAGGACACTTGTTCTAAATCAATCTCAAAATTAGTTTTGAGATTTCCCATCTGCTTTCTCACATTGGCCGGATCAATACGATAGAAAACCGGTAAAACCATTTACTTGTTCAAATTCTTGCAAGCTTCAATCTTTAGCCAATTCCTTCATAGAAATAGAATCAACGTAGTTTTATGAGAAAACAACAATGGAAGATCTTGATTCTTCAATTGCTTTGAGCTTCTCTTCCATAGTTTTCCTTCCATGACTACGCCGAGTTCTCTTGCAGGTGGTCAGCCATACCAACTCACTTGTCAAAGAGAATTGATAATAAGATAAATAATTACTGGAATAGTCATCTTCAATTTGTGCAAGTTAAGAAATTTTCAGACAAAAAACTCGCAATGGCATAACCATTTTTTTTAACAAAAACAATAGCAAAACCATGGCTGACCAAGGAAATTCCAAATGAAATTTAAGGAAGATGACCTTTCAAAACCCACTTTCACATGTGACACAAGTCCATTAACGAAGATTGACAAATTTTTTAGCACCGGGTATAAATTGATTCATGTTTTAGGGTTTAGATGGATGATATCAAAAGTTCAGGTGTTAAATTGATATACACCCTTAAGTTCAAGGGTGTAATATTATATATGTGATTTTAAAACTCATCGAGTTTATTGTCTTGTTAGATAGTTGTTATGTGGTTTTATGGTCTAATCTTTCTTAAATTTAATAAAACTATAAAAATTCGGTGTGAATATTCAAAGAGGCGTTAACAGAAGGTTATACTTGCAACAAATTATAAAGTTTAAGGTTAAAATTGTTAACATTTAAAGTTTAAGGTTAAAATTGATAATACCCTTAAAGTTTAGGGGTAAAAAGTGATTTTTCCCAAATTAAAATTCCTACCAAACAGTAGGGATGGGATATCATTTAAAGTTTTGAACCAAAATCGAAACCGAAACCGAAACCGATTGTTGGTTTGTGATTTTGTCCGGATTGGACCGAACCGAACCGACAACAATTTAGTTTCGGTTTCGGTTTCGGTTTCAGTTTTTTCTTTTTCTTTTTTCTTTTCTCTTGCACCAATTAGGCATGTTCTATTATATACTTGACATTTTTTAAAATTGTTTTTATTTTTAAAACTATATGAGATTTATGTCAAATTTGTATTTAAAAAACTCTATATTGATTTTTGGCTTTCAAATAACTCTAATATTTAATTTATTATTGATGTTAATCTTGGTTTTCAAATAACTCTAATATTTAATTTATTATTGATGTTAATCTAAAAGTAATAAAAGTACAATTGTAGAATATTTTGATAAAAAAATTAATAATGTAGGTGGTAGTTAACTAATATATATAATATTGTAAAAAAATATGTTGAATTAACTTAATATATATATATATATATATATATATATATATATATATATATATATATATATATATATTTATTTATTTATTTATTGGGGAAGGGGCAGTGGGACTGGGGAAAATTGCATATTTGACCTCGAAAATTGAGTTTTAATGAACCAAATCCTAACTTTCTATTTCTTATATTTAAGACCTTATGCTGATGTCACTAAAGTGTGAAAAGACCAAAAACTCATTTTTTTTGTATTGATTGAACTCTCATTAACCTTACTCTATTTTTGTTCTCTCCCTAAACTCTAAATTCTTACCCTAAAACTCACGAAGAACTTAGATTAAATGGATAGATCTCGAAAAAATGTATGAAATCGACATATTATTTGTACAAAACGGAGTCCGAATGAATAAATTAACGTCAAAATACTAAATTTTCGGAGAAAGTTTTTTCTTCTTCTTTAGTTGCCTATGATCTGACCTATCATAGGCAATGGTCGGTCAGATCATCGAGCAACAAAAGATCCGAAAATAGTATTTTACTCGTAACTTTTTCTACAAAATTTAAATTGTCATGAATTTGGATTCAATGGATAGATATAAAAAAAACGTATGAAATCGATATCTTATTTGCGTAAAACGGAGTTCGGATGAAGAAGTTATCATCAAAATACTAAATTTTTTAAGAATGAAAAATCTGGAAAAAAAAAAAAAAAAAAAAAAAACTGATCGGTCCGATCGGACCGATCATGGTCAGATCCCAGTTTTTTTTTTTTTTTTTAATTTTTCAGATCTTTCATTCTCCAAAAATTTAGTATTTTAACGTTAATTTCTTCATCCGAATTCCGTTTCGCGCAAATAAGATGTCGATTTCATACGTTTTTTCGAGATCTATCCATTGAACCTAACTTTATGATAATCTAAGTTTTGTAGAAAAAGTTACGATTTCATAAGTTTTCTCCGTTTCGTGCGAATCTTTTGTTAATCAATGATCTGACCGATCATTGCCTATGATCGGTCAGATCATTGCCTATGATCTGACAGATCGTGGCTTATGATCGGTCAGATCATAGGCGACAAAAAAAATTCCAGATTTTTATTTTTTTCAAAATTTTCCAGATCTTTCATTCTCCAAAAATTTAGTATTTTAACGTTAATTTCTTCATCCGAACTCCGTTTCGCGCAAATAAGATGTCGATTTCATACGTTTTTTCGAGATCTATCCATTGAACCTAACTTTATGACAATCTAAGTTTTGTAGAAAAAGTTACGATTTCATAAGTTTTCTCCGTTTCGTGCGAATCCTTTGTTAATCAATGATCTGACCGATCATTGCCTATGATCGGTCAGATCATTGCCTATGATCTGACAGATCGTGGCTTATGATCGGTTAGATCATAGGCGACAAAAAAAATTCCAGATTTTTATTTTTTTCAAAATTTAGTATTTTGGTGTTAACTTCTTCATTCGATCGAAGTTCATTTCGTGAAAATAAGGTATTGATTTCATTTAATTTTTCGTCATCTATTCATTGAATCTAAATTCGTTTCAAGTAAAAGAGTTTTTAGAGAGATGTTTTTGAGTTTTTTGGTAAAAATTTAGAGTTGAGAGAGAAAAAATATAGAAAGAGAGATAGAGAGACTTTAGAGTGAAGTAGAGAGACTTTAAATGGTTTTTGGTCTTTTCACACTCAAATGACATCAGCATAAGGTCTTAAATATAAGAAATAGAAAGTTAGGATTTGGTTCATTAAAACTCAATTTTCGAGGTCAAATATGCAATTTTCCCGTGGGACTGGTGGGGGTGGGCTAATTTATTTATATATAAAAAGTTTCGGTACGGTTTCGGTTTAGGTCCGGTTTTACCACTCCTGAAACGAAACCAAACCGATTCTAATCGGTCTAGAAAATTCTTGGACCGAACCGAGCTTAACGGAAACTTCCAATTTCGGTTCGGTGGGTTCGGTTTTGCGGTTTCGATTCTCACCCCGACTAAATAGTCTCAATCATAAGAGGTCAGAAATCGGCATATAATCACATGAACTGACTACACTCTAAAGTCCAAACGCATTTATGGTCCAAAATGCATGCAATGAGTTTCAATTGCTCCAGACGAGACTCGTGACTACATTTTTTTCGATAGAAACTTGTAAGTAGTATCCTTGATAATTTAGAGTTGTATTATATCTTCAAACTTTCAATTTGAATGCTTCATCCTTGAAGGTTTATATAACTTTAAAATTTAACTTATAAATATTTAATTCTTATTTTTTTAATTAGATATTTAAAAATTGTCGTAAGAATAAATCATTAATGTTAATGGAGCAGGATAAGGCGGGTGAGGAGGTGTGAGATCAAAGAAGAACTCCTCATTGCGACCTCATAGATTTTAATGTTGGGAACGAGGTTGGGATTGGAGAGAGATGAAGCGGGGTAAATTTATACTATAAAGAGCAATTTCAAATTAAAAATTTGAATTCAATTTTAACATTTTATAAAGTTTAAGGGTCAATTATTCAAATTTAAAACTTAATGGTGTAATGATTGCAACTTTTATAGTTCACAAGTGGTTTTTGAAGTTTTCACTATTTTTTTAACAGAAAAAGAGAGTTGAAGTTTTAGTATTTTATATATATAAAAAAAAAGTTGCAGCAACCAAAAAAAAAATTTAGGATATCAAAAAAAAAAAAAAAGGAATATTTTAGTCGGTAAAACTTTTAAAAGTTATTGCAAATAAACCAATTACTGATTGATTATGCTAAATAACTTGACGTTGATAAATGATAAATAAAAATTATGTGATGATAATTGATTTGCACGTAAATTATAGTAATAATTGATTAGATAAGAGAGAGAAACTGGGTTGAGAAGGGGCAAGGATGCAGTCCCGTCCCCATCTGTGTCCTATCCCTTAAATTAGAAAATCAGTACATGTTCAAGGATAGATTCCATATAATATTTAAATATTAATAAATATATTAAGGTATATATTTTTATTCAAAAAATAGACGATATTGATGTTTTAATTATTTAGCAGTTGGAATAATTTGTTTTATTAAAAAGGGAAATTTCAGTGGGTGATAATTTTTCCCTATTATTTATAAATATGTTTGTTTTTAAACATATTTGTAAATATAGCAGTTATTTTAAAATCCAAGCTCACAGTGTGTTGACATTTTTCATGTGCTTGATATACCCTTGTGTTTTGCACACCTTTCTTCTTCCTTTTGTTTGCCTCTTTCCTTGTTCGTTTTCTGCTTTTCTTCTTCAATCATTCTTTTTTCTTTCTTTCTTTCATCATTTAGACATGCAGTTTCTTTCAATTTTCGGTTTGTTCTACAATTCTCATTCATCATGATCAGACTTCTTCTTCTTCATGCAACTCGCCTGGTCTTATTTTTCAGTTGTTTGTTCTTGTTTTTCAATTTTAAGTTTTGATCAATCTATTTTTTTTATTAAAGTGGTTGGATCATAACCAAAATTGGAGGATATCAATTCTTTTATGCGGTATTTTGGTTTTCAGACAAAAATATCTTTGCAACATTCAAAGAAAATAGCAAGTGGGGATGAAAGAATCATAGGAAAATTCTTATGCGAGCGAAGAAAAAAGTGAGCTACATATAGAAGTAAAATTCTTTTTAAGAAAACCAGAGTTAGAAGATGAGTTTGAAGATGGATATGTTAGTGATCACTGATTCCTCGTCAATGATCAATGATTCCTCGTTAGTTATCAATGATTCCTTATCAGTGATCAATGATTCCTCGTCAGTGATCACCGATTCCTCGTCTGTGATCACTGATTCCTTAACGATTTAGAACAGAAATCATCAATAAACCTACCAAAATTCATACTCTGATGATAACTTTCAAACACAAATCAGAAAAAAAAAGAAAAAAAAAAGAAACAGACTTGTTCAAATAGAAAACAGAGAAACAAACAATAAAAAAAAGAAAGAAGATGAAAATCATCAATAAGAAGATGATTTCTCTACATTCTTGGAAAGTAATCAAAAGAAATCATCAATAAGAAGATGATGAAGTAGCATAAATTGTTCAAAATCATCAAGAAATTGTAAGATAACTTTCAAACAAAAATCGAAAGAAATCATCATTGTTAGTAAAACTTTACTACTGATTCCTCCATTCCATCCAAGCTTAAAGAAGAAAATAAAGTAACAAAAAGAAAATGTATAGAAATCAACTAGAAACAACATAAATTTATTTCAAGTTCTCGACTTTCCTTCATAATTTTAGAGTTTTGATGAATCATGAAAAACCCTAGAATTTAACGAAAAACTGAGAGAGAATTCGTAAAACAGAGAGAGAGAAATCATGAAACTGAGTGGGAGAAATTGTGAAAGAGGCTTTCTCCTATCAGATAAGAGTTTTAATGAGGGGTCTTTTTGGTAAAGTGTCAAATTGAAATTGGGCTTGAATGGGCTTTCTGCTATATTCATAATTTCTTTTTTAGGCTGCTATATCTGCTAATATTGGGCTGAAAATTGCTATATATGCAAAGGCCCCATTAAAAAAGTGTAATGTTTTTATTATTTAATAGTAGAAAACAATTATTAAAAAATTTTGGGGTTGGGGAAAGGAATAAATTCCTTGCCCCCATCCCAAAACATTTGCCATTTCTGAAATTACTCATCGTGCCATCAATTGGAATTTTCTAAGAAAAAAGGAATTTAATGTTGCGACTGCAAAATTCTTACAGAAACCAATAGAGAAAAAATGTAACACCACAGAACCTCTTTCATGGTTAAAAAATGGGTAAATAACAAATAACACCCCTTTGGTTTTCGTCAAATTCTTGCATAGCCCCTGTAATTTAAAAATGGCAAATCACACTCATGTAGTTTCAATTTATGTCAATAAGACCCCCTTCCCTCCAACGTTGTAAACGTTCTTTTAGTCATAAGTTATTCATTTGAACTTTGATTTAAATTATTCAAGATGTTTTGGAATCCATATTTCGGACTCTATATTACAGTCACTTGAAATTTTTAAATCACCAGTAAACAACAATGTTAATGACGTCAATCATCTAATATTTTGATGATAATAAACTCTTTTATTTATTGACGGTTTTGAAGTGACCATAATGTAGAGCTCGAAATGAGGATTTCAAAACATATTGAATCATTTAAATCGAAGTTCAAACGAAGAAAGTTATAGCTAAAAGAAAGATTACAACATTGGAAGGGAGGGGTCTTATTAACATAATTTAGAACTACAGGGGGTGTGATTTTCCATTTTTAAATTACAGGGGCTTTTCATGAAATTGACCGAAACCACTAAGGTGTTATTTACCATTTACCCTTAAAAAAATTACAATAATTTATTTGCATTAAATATCAAATGCAATTAAAAAATTGAGCGAACAATTTTTTTTTAAATAAAACCAAGCGGTTCAAATTTAAGTGCAAACCATATACGCCCATAAAAGTTGGCTTTTTATTTTCATTATCAAGGTTTCAACAGTGTAAGTGCAAAGGAAGTATCAAAAGCATATTCAATTTTTTTTCTTTAAATGTCAATAATATCATCATTTGAAGTAATATGTAATTTCTTTCTCAAAGAACTAAAATTCAAGATAATCCACACTAATTGTAATCTCACAATAAAGAAATTAGATTCTAGAATTTCAAGTCCATATAAAACAATTATGGGTTCATTAATACGGAATTGTTTTCAGAGAAAAAAAGAAGTTCAAAATTAATTGAAAAAATGAAATCCTAAACCATACTCTGATACTAGATATAATGATTGATTGAAACAATAAATCTCATGCACTTGGAAGTCATGATTTTCACATAAAAGACATTGAGCCATATTGTTCTCCATGATAAATTCTAGAATAGAAGTAAACAAAATTGGTGTAGACAAATATGGGTTTCTCTTTCTATTACCCCTTTAATTGTACAACGAAAGATGGAATAAATATATTGATAAAAGAAGATGGGTTGAGAGAGGACCAAACTCATATATTTATAAAGATCAAGATGTATGTCTTATTCAAGAGGAGACAATAGAAACCTTGTATGGTTGTCTTTTCCCTCAAAATACAACCATTTAAAGAGATGTATTTTCATTTTAAATCAATGGACACATTGTAAAGATGTGTTTTTCCCCCGATAAACAAATGGATTTTATAAGAGAAAATATATGGAGAATAACAACATTTCATGTTTCATATCATTGGATAGCAACCATTCATTTTTCTAAGACAATAGCCAAATTATGACTTTTTATACCAATTTTACTCTTAAAAGCAGAATGGTACAGTCTATACATCCGCGTCATTGTAGCTAACGTGTCACCCAAAGTCAAAAACTGAATTGTTCTTATCCAACACATCCAATTTTTTTCAATGATATTTTAAAAAAATTTCCCTCCCATTTTATCTCCTATCTGATCATATGTATATTTACTACACATGATGTATATATTATACCGGTAATATAGTTATACAATATTAAAATCATGGGGTGTAGGAAATACTATACATACTGTATACATTTAATTTTGTTATACTATTTTTTCACCATAGTTAATTATTTTTGTGGTTCACATATGATATTGTTGATATTATATAGTACATATAATATAGTTGATATTAAATCGTACATATGATATATTTTTATGCTGAATCATTTTATATTCGTGATATACAAAAGCAAGTTTATAGGTTATCCCATGATTAATGGACATTTTATTTTAATTTCCATGATTTTCTCTTTTAGTTAATTTTAGTACTTTTCTTTTGTACAAAATGTACGTAATATGGTCCTTTGCTCCTTGCTTTTTGTACATAATGTACCTAAAGTATTTGTCTTGTTTTTCTGTTACTGTATTTTAAGAAAAGATGGGTTAACAAACTTAAAACTCAATGTATAATATGTACAGTATGTGTATTTTAGTACATTGTTATGGGTGGATTTTCAAGCAACTATACAACCACGTGACACCCCTCTGAAGGACCACGTGAGATGGTCAAAGACGTCCGCGTCACCAGCAGAGTGGGCCGGATGAGCACACTAGGCCCAATAAGGCAGGTGCACCCATATCCTGAAAGACCACTTTTAGAGACTAGTGAAGAGCTCGGCCTCTAGAAGAGGACCGAGCACTGAGATGATGAACTTAGCGGAATGAGCGCGTGAGGCCTAGCAAGGTGCGTGCTCATCCCTAGAAGACCAACTCACCTGAGCTCGGTAGAGCAGTTAGCCATCCATATAAAGGATGGGTAAAGATGGGCTCATAGGCCTGAAGAGGCATGAGCCCACCTGGTGTGGTATCATTTCAATACTAAGAGAAAGAGCCTGGATGCTCTTCCAAAGGAAGACGCCGACCACCGAGTCCCGCTCTCAGATATGATAGGCGATCATCCAACCGAGAGTCGGCCCATGACCTAGGGCCTACGCCTGACACCTACGCAGTAGGGTCATCATTACAGCTCTCTTATAAATACCGGAGGAGACCCACTGTTGAGGTACACTACTTCTACTTCTACTCTGCTCGGCACCACCTCTGGTCTGACTTAGGCATCAGAGTGGATAGGGCGGCATCACACTGGTGCTTAGTTGTTTCCTTGTGCAGGTCACCTCTGTGCTAGGTTCTAAGTTGCTTTGCTCACTTCTCACTCCTCTTTTCATTCTTTAAAATTAGTCGCATGGTCGCGGTCCGGGAGATGCCTGAGCCACAGATCAGTTCCCGGTCCTCCCATTTTTACACAACAACAAATACACGTAATATTTTTTTCCACTTTACTACTACATTCTAAGAAAAGTTGGGTTAATAACCTTGTAAATTAATATATAATTTGTATAGTACATATCATATATAATATACGTTAAAAAAATTAGAACAAAATGTATAGAATAGGCTTTTATGAACATAATGTACAAAATATTCTTAAACGGAAAACATCAAAGTACAATAAAATTAAGAAACATTAAAAAAAAAAAAACCTCATAAAACAGAAAAAAAAAATTAACTTAAAAAAATTCAAACCTTTTGTCAAAGCTATGTTTTTTTTCCTACTTTAGATCATCAAGATTCACGTGAGATCAAAAATTTTACGAAGAAAAAAATGGAGTAAAAGAATGAATGAGTTTGGAAGCAGAAAATCACAACTTTTTTCAAGATCTATCTTAGATCTTCAATATTTTAGAGTTTTTAGAGCTCTTCAAATGAAAAAATGGTGGGAAAATGGGTTTTCTAAAGAGAGATAGTTTGGTTTAGAGAAGAGAAAATGGTGGGAAGAGAGGGGAGGACTCACACTTGAGAAGAGAAAAAAAGGAGAGAGAATAGAAAAATGAGATTGAAAAGAGAAAAAAAAAGGAAAATTTATAGGGAATTTTTTTTTTTAAATATTTTTGTTCGGTTTTCTCGGTTTTTATTTTCACCCCAACTAAAAACTTTTCCACAGATTTCTCGAGTTGATTTCTTTAAATATTTAGACAATTACATTAAAATGGTTTGAAAATCTTAGGGTTGTTTATATTAACATTATTACCTTTCTTTTTTTTAGCAATTTCCTTATTTTCATTGATTCTTCAAGATTACGAACACAATATCTAATTGTCGCGCAATTACACGTTGAGCAAAGAGATTGTTAAATTATGAACGTTTTTGTTGAAATACCTTCCATGTAATATTGTGGATTCATTCACTATATATAGTAAAACTCTCAATAATAAATTCAAATTAATTAACATAATAAAACAGAATGTTCCTACAAGATCTTTTTCTTTATTTGAAAAAAAAAACTTTCCAGTTATGACAGATTCTCTCTCGACTCCATGATGTGAGCCTAAAATTGAAATTGACCTTTGCTGCAATATTTTCTAAATTTGGTAATTTTACAATGGAATAACTGTGATGCCTAAAATAGAATTTCCCAAAAGCCATATAAATATAGGATCATGGTTTTATGAGCATTTGGTAAATTAAAGCAAATACCCACCGTTTCTTTAATTTGGAAATGGAAGAAGTTGTTGAAGTAATTGTCGTTGGCGCCGGCCCTGCTGGGATAGCAACTTCTGCATGTCTGAATCGTCTCTCTATACCGAATATCGTGTTCGAAAGAGACGAGTTTAGTGCTTCTCTATGGAGGAAAAGAGCTTATGATAGATTAAAGCTGCATTTGGCAAAGAATTATTGTCAACTTCCATTCATGTCATTTCCTAAAAACTCTTCCACTTATATATCTAGAGCTGATTTCATTACATATTTGGACGATTACATGACGAGTTTCAAAGTCGAACCACGTTGTTATCGGACTGTGGAGAATGCTTATTATGATGAGGAGAAAGGGAAGTGGAAGCTTGTTGTGAAGAATCATTCATGTTCTACTAAGATTGTGACCGAGAATTATTCGTGTAGATTTCTCGTAGTTTCGACGGGTGAAAATAGTGAAGGTTTTATACCTTCATTGCCAGGGTTGGATACCTTTAATGGAGAGATATTGCACTCATCTAGTTATCAAAATGGTGAGAGTTTTAGAGGCAAAGATGTTTTGGTTGTTGGATGTGGGAATTCTGGTATGGAAATTGCTTATGATTTATCCAACTATGGTGCTAATACTTCCATTGTCGTACGTAGTCAGGTAAATTAATCCTTATTTTATTTTTTAATTTTTTTAATTTAGGTCTGTTTATAAATTTAGTCAATCTAATTTAGGGTTTGTGTTAACATCGTTGGTATGATTTTAAATCTTTTACGTTAGTCACTATGGATAATTACTCAATGACGGTGTAACATTATTTATCGTGTAAATATGAGTGAGTTTTTTTTTTTTTTTTTTTTTTTTAAAGAAGGTTTTGAGTTAGGTTAAAAAAAGATATCAATCGATTCAACCCTATTATATGTCAAAAGCTACCGTTAATGTCATATTATTATCTCTATTACTCCAAAATATATTATTTTCATCTCTATTTGTCATGTGATTGTGAAATTCACAAAAAATTGAATCTTCTATTTGGTAACGGTAGAAATTTTTCATGACGCATACCTTAAACCGAGGGTCGGATTCTAATTAAACCGAAAATGTAATATCATTGCATTAAATTAAAAAAATTAAAAAAAAAATTGTAAATATTAGCTAAGGGCACAAGCCCTAAAAAACCCTAGAAGGATTTGGAAGCTAAAAATGGTTTGAAAATCTTAGGGTTTCTTTTCTTAACTTAATTTTCTCATTTTGATTGATTCTTTAGGATTGTTAAATCCTTAATTATTACAATTTCCTATATTGTGTGGCAGGTACACGTAATGAGCAAAGAGATTGTTCGATTTGGAATGTTTTTATTGAAATATTTTCCATGTAATATTGTGGATTCAATTACCATTAAACTTTCCAAATTGAAATATGGAAATACATCAAAATATGGGATTCAATCACCACAAGAAGGACCATTTCTTCTCAAAGCAAAGACTGGTCGATCCCCAACCATTGATGTTGGCTGTATTAAAAGAATTAAGAAGGGAAAAATTAAGGTATTTCGATTTCTCTAAACATATGGCAAAATATAGCAATTTAAAAATAAAATGTGATTATAGAAATTTTTTTTTAATGGCAACTATGGATATTATATTTTTAATTAATTATCATTAATTTGCATGTACACTATTGAATTATATAATTTATTTATATATTTGTTCCACAATTTTTTTTCCAAATAATATGTTATCTAAAATTTACCTCAACTTTTAAACCATTCAAATCTAACATTGTCATGTTTCAGGTTCTTCCACATATAAAAGATATAAAGGGAGACGAAGTTACATTCGCATATGACGTTACAAATCACTTTAACGCTATCATTTTTGCAACTGGCTACAAGAGCACTGTGTTGAATTGGCTCGAGGTACAATTATTTGGAATTAAATAATGAAATATTAATTGGATATAGAATTAATTACATTAATAACCACTTTAATTCACCTGATTTCAGTTTTAATGGTTGTTTCATATCAATATCAGATTTACCCATAAAACACCATTTATGGTGGCGATTCTGGTGGATTCCGATTTCAGTGTTTACCGTATTACTCTTTTATCTCTTCTAATAACTATATCTCATTAATTACATATAATTTAAGTAAGGAAAATTTATCGGGATATGTTTCGTCTTTTCACAATGTAATTTAATTTTCCTGGTGGTGGTTTTGGGTAGTTTTGATATATATATATATATAAAAGATTGTGTTTTTTTTGAAATAAATAACATTAATTTGTCCAATATTGAAATTAACCCATGGATATATCATTAAATTTTATTGATTTTGTAATTTATAAAATTTTGCTTTTTTTTTTAACTACAGGACGACAAAAAACACTTCAATGAAAATGGAATGCCAAAACATAGGTTTCCAAATCACTGGAAAGGAAAAGATGGTTTGTATTGCTCTGGATTTGGAAGACAAGGTCTGTTTGGCATTTCCAATGATGCACAATTAATAGCAAATGATATAAGTCTTGCTTTGGGTCTCAAGGATATATGATAAATTGAGAGTCTATTGATGAGGAACTATATTAATACTTTTTCTATCTATTATTTTTTTATATTACTTTTTCTATCTAATTTTACGTTAAAAAATATTTTTTGTTTCATTTACTAAGAGGACCTACTCTTGTAACCCATTCTACTTGAGCAATTTTTGTACGAGATATCGGTCTTTTTTATTTGAAGAATATTATATTTTATAATTGTATGATCGTTATCTTGAGAGTTCTAATTAATTAGTTATTGTTTTATCTCAGTCGAAAAATGGTTATTATTGAATGCTTAATTTATTATTTAATCTTTTTTTGAAAAAATGATTAGTAATTACTTTTAGAAAATAATTAAACGCTTCTAAAGTAATACAATATTATCCCTAGCTATTTCTTCATAATTTCAACTCTTGGTCATTGTCTTAAATCCATAACTCTACCTCATGGAAATAAGAAAACAAGTGTCCCTGTTCAAAAATTAATTATGGATAGTGATAATATCACAAAACAAGGTTAATTAGTTTTACACTTAATAATTAAGTGGTGAACCCATGTTTTGATGTTCATAAGTGTGCATATGGGGTCTAAAAAACATGATATCTAGTCGAATGTGAAACTAACATTAAGAATGAGTTTAGATGACTAGTGAATTTCATTATCTATCTAATTTAATTTATTTCTAAATGAAAAAAAAACAAGCTAAATAAATTTTATTATCTATCTAATTTAATTTATTTCTCTTTATACTTATGTGCAGTGAATTTAAAATCTAATAATTTAAATTAGGGAAAAATTACAAGACACTGTATAAGGTTCATTAAGATATTATAAACCATACAAAAGATTTTTTTGCAAAAGGGTGGTTCAGGCTTTTTTAAAGTCTCAAAGAATTTATCCAAAAGTTAAAACTAATTCTTCCATCGCTGAAATCTCCTCGCATCCCTTGAACCTAGAAACTATAATCCCATCAGAGGTTCTTCTTCTTCGACAATCTCTTCTCTTTTATCTTGTATGAAGTCCGCAAAGCACATGCGTTAGTCTCTTCTCTCTGATTCTTCATTCAATTCGTCAACACAAGATTAGTTGTTTCTTCGTGTCTTTCCTTTATTAGGGTTTCTTCATCTTCATTTAATTCGAGTAGACAATCGAAAAAAGTAACAGATCTACAAACGATGGAGTTATTAGAGGTGGAAACGATGGCTTTAATTCAATTTCCTTCGATTCAAGTCTAATTATCCATTCTTGTTCCTTTTTTTTCCATTCCTACTTTCTGATTTCAAAGGCATAACCATTCTAATCTTCACAGGGCCGGTCCCAAGAAAATAGGGGCCCAGTGCCAAAATTATAGTTGCGAACCTCTATCATATAATTTTTAATATAAAAAATAAAATAAAAATGCAATAGAGTATAAAGATTTTAGAAAATATATTTTTCTTAGTCCACATGAATAAAAATGAAGTTTTTTTTTCCAAATATATATATATATATATATATATAATATTTTTTCAATTTATTTAATAAAACTCTATCTTGAGTATTAACAGATATATGATTTAGGTTCAAGAGCATAATGACGAACGATCTACATACAAAATTAAATATAACTATACTACTGACATTTTAATTGATAATTTTTTGAAAATATATTTCAAATAATAACATAATATATTTTAGAATGTTACAAAATGATATTTTTTGAACGTTCAATGTATAAAATAAAAACATTAAATCAATAAATTTATAACAACAAATCAAACTAACAAATTTTAAAAAACAATTAATTCAATTTCAAAATATACTAACAATGTGATAGGTATCTACAATATTAGAAAAAAAAATTGTTGTTTTTTTAAATCAAAATTTAGTTAAATTATAAATTAATATTAAAAATTTATTGGGTTATATATTTCATTACATAAGGTAAATTTGAAATTGATAAAGTGAGAGGTAAAATTTTTAATCATATATAAAATTTTATTTTCTAAAATCTATAAATAAACAATATATAACAAATAAATAAGAAATAACTAGCATAAAAAAAATCTAAAAAACACATTATTTCAATTTATTTAATAAAACTCTATCTTGAGTATTAAGAGATATATGATTTAGGTTCAAGAGATGGACGAACTACATACATAATTAAGTATAATTATACTACTGACATTTTAAATGATAATTTTATCAAAATATATTTCAAATATTAACATAATATTTTAGAATGTTATAAAATGATTTTTTTTTTAACATTCAATGAATAAAAGAAAAACATTAAATCAATAAATTTATAACAACAAATCAAACTAGCAAACTTAAAAAACAATTAATTCAATTTCAAAATATTTCCAACAATGTGATAGGTAAATCTACAATATTAGAGAAAAAAAATGTTTTTTTAAATCAAAATTTAGTTAAATTATAAATTAAGATTATTTCAATTTATTTAAGGGTAAAATGCAAATAAGACCCCTGTGGTCTTTTCAAAATGCATGAACACCCCCTGTACTTTAAAAATGGCAAATCGCACCCCTGTGGTTCCAATTTTTTTCAATCAGACCCATCCCCTTCAATGTCAATAATTTTATTTTAGCAACAACTTCTTCGTTTGAACTCCGATTTGGACGATTTAAGATGTTTTGGAATCCTCATTTTAGGCTCTACATAAATGTCACTTCGAAACTTTGAAATCATTAATAAATAAAAGATTTTAATATTGATGATTTCAAAGTTTCGAAGTGACGATTATGTAAAGCTGGAAATGAAGATTCCAAAACATTTTGAATCATCCAAATCGAAGTTCAAACGAAGAAGTTATGGCTAAAAGAAAATTATTGACATTGAAAGGGAGGGGTCTGATTGAAAAAAATTGGAACCACGGGGGTGCGATTTGCCATTTTTAAAGTACAGGGGATGCTCATGCATTTTGAAAAGACCACATGGGTCTTATTTGCATTTTACCCTTTATTTAATAAAACTCTATCTTGAGTATTAACAGATATATGATTTTGGTTCAAGAGATGGACGAACTACATACATAGAATGATATTTTTTTTAAATGATAATTTTATCAAAATATATTTCAAATAATAACATAATATAAAATGATATTTTTTTTAATGTTCAATGAATAAAAGAAAAACATTAAATCAGTAAATTTATAACAACAAATCAAACTAGCAAACTTAAAAAACAATTAATTCAATTTCAAAATATTTCCAACAATGTGATAGGTAAATCTACAATATTAGAGAAAAAAATTGTTTTTTTAACTCAAAATTTAGTTAAATTATAAATTAAGATTAAAAATTTATTGGGCTATATTTTTTATTATATAATTTAAATTTGAATAGACAAAGTGATTGGAAAATTTTTTAATCATATATAAAATTTTATTTTCTAAAATCTATAAATAAACAATATATAACAAATAAATAAATAACTAGCAAAAATCTAAAAAACACAGCAAAAGAACCTCCAACTAGGATCGAACCCGTGAGTTCGCCGGCAGGAAATATCAAAATGGAAGGATAAGAGCAAACACGCCAAGGTATTTTTTTTAATTTTAAAATACCCACGTATTCTTCTTCCTCTTGATGATTACATGGATACTTGGTTGCAATTTAAATTTTGTTTTTTACAAGATTATAAATTATAGTGTAGAAAATATGTTGTGCTTGGATGTTATATTGTTACTAAGATTCAAAATATGTTGTGTTTGTTGAAAGATATCCCTGCCTAATGATTATTGAGATTGTATATTAATGATTTTTCCAATTCTTTCTTTGAGTTATAAGCTATTTGTAATTCTGTCTTAAGAAATGGATTTGGACATGGAGAAAAGCATTTATACAATTCTTACTTTTGGTCATTCTGAGTTGATGAACGATTATGAAGCAAACCTCTTCTTTTTTGTTCTTATGGATACTTACCCTCTTTGTAATTTACAATTTAAATCCCCTGGTTATTTGACATTTTAATCAGATTTCATTTGTGATAAGGGATGATTCGTGACTATGTAAGTATGTTCTTATTGAAACCATGCATAAATTGGGATGGTTGTGTCAAACATGTCCATTATACAAAAGAAAAAACGGGTTTATAAGTCCCATTTTGAAAAACATTATAGATACAAGACTGCTACCATTGTTGGGATTAAGGCCTCTATAAAAGAGTTCTCAAATGGAAATCCCAATGATATTTACTTGCAGTTTAATATTATTCAAAAGTAAATGCATAAACAAGAATATTAACCCTTTGTCGAGAAGTGTCTGACGATTCCTCTTCTTTCTTGGTTACGATTCTAGGACCACAAAAAATTCTTCCTCACTATGCACAATAGAGAAACAGTGTGTGGGCATTTTTCCTCCTTGAGAAAAGGAAGAGGGAAGAAAAAAATTTCTTCCTTACACCACTATAGTGGCGGCGGCAAGAGGGAGAGAGGTAGAGGAATTTTCTGAGACTTTTCTCTTCTCTTAGTTGTGTGTTTTGGGGTCACCCCAAGGTTTCTATTTATAAGAAAACTAAGGTATCAAAAAATCTTTGAATATCTTTTAATTATCAAATAATTAAATAAAGATATTATAAAATATATTTTTAATAATTAAGATATAAGAGAGATTTACTTGAATATTCAAATCGGATTAGTTATTTACAAGAATAACAGTAAGTACAATTTTATTTCAAATTTAGACTTTCATGGTCGTAGGTGGTGGTTCTATTCGTTTTTTTTATACCATTTTACCCTTTAGTCAATTAATTTTGTTAGTTTCCTTTTTAGATACTAGTTTTTAGCACGTGCGATGCACGTGGCTTTTTTTTTTTTAAAACAATAAATTTAAATAATACATAATATTGGATTTGATCATTCTTTTCTAAACTTTATTTTATAAATATAAACAAACTGATATTAATATATAGATATATATCGTATATATGTATATATTTAAATGTGGGATAATTCAATTCAATTATTGTTATCAAAGCCAATTTAATTATTCTATTTAAAAAATACCATTAATCAATATTTTCAATGTATTATAAAATTATTTATTTATTTGACTTGTTATAAATATAAATTCAAATAGTGTGATAATTGTTTTATTTTAAATAAATTTTTTTTTTAATAAATATTTAATATAAAATACCATTCTATATGAAAATATAAACTTTATAAGGTAAAATGCAAATAAGACTCCTGTGGTCTTTTCAAAATGCATGAGCACCCCTGTACTTTAAAAATGGCAAATCGCACCCCCGTGGTTCCAATTTTTTTCAATCAGACCCCTCCCTTTCAATGTCAATAATTTTCTTTTAGCCATAACTTCTTCGTTTGAACTCCGATTTGGATGATTCAAAATGTTTTGGAATCTTCATTTCCAACTTTACATAATTGTCACTTCGAAACTTTGAAATCATCAATATCCAAAAGAGTTAACGATGTCAATCATACCTCGTGTTTCGATATTAATAAAATCTTTTATTTATTAATGATTTCAAAGTTTTGAAGTGACATTTATGTAGAGCCTAAAAGAAGGATTCCAAAACATCTTAAATCGTCCAAATCGGAGTTCAAACGAAGAAGTTGTTGCTAAAATAAAATTATTGACATTGAAGGGGATGAGTCTGATTGAAAAAAATTGGAACCACAGGGGTGCGATTTGCCATTTTTAAAGTACAGGGGGTGTTCATGCATTTTGAAAAGACCACAGGGGTCTTATTTGCATTTTACCGAACTTTATAAAAACTATAGTCAATAAAAATCTATTTAAAACTACTATAGTTTTAAAATACGTACATAGATTACTCTCTGTTTTTAAAATACTGACAAATTTTACAACAGAATAATTTTATTAATTGCTTAATTCAAAAATAAATAAATATTATGTTATTCATTGAAATTAAATATTTTTTCAGTATTTACATTTTCACTTGTTTAGTTAAACGGTTAATTTATCATGAAAAAGCCCTAAACCCTAAACCCTAAATCTTTACTATATTATGATTTTAATCTTAAATTGACTATTTATGAATTAAAATTATTATATTAATATTAAAATTAAATTTACCATTATTATATAAATTAAAACTCTAATTTCTTTAGGAATGGTTAAATTTAATTTATAAATAATAAATCGATAATTTAAATTTAATTAAAAAATTATATCTTATTATGAAATTATTTATAAAATAAATTAGAGAACACACAAAGCAACCAAAAAATACAGTGGTGTTACAACAATATAGTGCTGAAAAGAAAATGTTTTCATATACCAAAAAAAGAATTACAAAAAGACTCCATAAAATCCATGATTCCATTTAAACAACAAAATGATGAATAATAAACAATCACTCCATTTAAACAACAAAATGATGAAAATAAGAATTCTATTATCATTTATACACCATATACGATCTCACCAAAAAAATAAAGAAATTGATTCATTAGTAACTGAGAAGCCATTGAAAAGCTCATATCTTCATCTACTCAACGCTCGAATGCCCATTAAATCACTACAAAAAAAACTGTCAAAATGCGACCAGAAATTTGCGACAAAAAAAAAGTGGTAGTTTTATGGTGACCACCTGGCCACTTTCTTTGAAGGTTGACTTTAAGTGACCATCTGGTCACTTTTTTTGCGACCAGATTGCGACCAAAAGTAGAAGTAGTCATAAAAAATGGCGCGAAATTATGGCGCAAAAGAAGCGACCACTTGGTCACCAAAAAAACGACCATTTGGTCGCACTTTTGTGACTAAAATATGCCTTGGTAGCAAAAAATGGCGCGTAATTTTGGAGGGAAAAAAGCTACCAAGTGGTCACAATTAAAAGTGACCACCTGGTCGCAATTTTTGTGACCTTTATTGGGCAGTGGTAGCTTAAAATTTTGGCGGGAATTAAGCTACCATATGGTCACATTAGAAAGTGACCGGATGGTCGCAAATTCTGTGATTTTATATGACCAATAATTTATAAATAACTAGTTTTTTAACACGTGCGATGCACGTGGAATTTTTAGTCTTATTTTACAATTCAATTGTATACTTTAAGAGTTTTATGTGTATTAGTTAAAATGTTTGTTAATCAATTTTTAAATTATATTTATTTTATGAAAAAATAAAATATTTAATGATTGTTGATTTTTTCCCACTGTATTTATGGGGTAAAATAGATAAAGTAAAAGGAAAATTACATTATAAGCTTAAGAAAGAAAAAATAAAAATAAGAATAGATGATTGAAAAAATTACCAATAATTCCAAAATTTCAAGATGTGGTTAATTTTATTGATTACATTTCTTAACAATAATAATAATGTCAATTAAATAAAAATTATTCACTTTCAATTAATATAAAACTCTTCAAGATCAAGAAGCTATCTAAACGCCTTTAGATTTTTCTAAAATTTGTGTAGAGTAAATAATAATATTTAACCTCGTCTTGAAAATATCTGAATTTCATACAAAGAGAGAACAATAATATTGTACAGAGAAGAATTATATTTTCCTTAAACCTCTAGTTGAATCTAGTCCTTTTGACTCTTTTTTGTTCAAGTAAAGCATTTACAATTATGAATAAAGCAATAGACCAAACTTAAAACCAAAAGATGATGAAATACGATGAAAATGAAATTAACTTTTTTTTTTTTAATTATAAGAAAGATTCCTCTTGATTTCAACTTTGACATGTTTATATCGAATTCTGCAGTGGAATTGCTTCGAATGAATATGTGGATGCAAATTATATATAAATATGTACATCTTCAATAGTCTCTTTGGTTCCCTTCTAGCACTTTCTATCTTGAAAAACAAGAATAAAATTATCTATATCTATTAAAAAAAACTCTTAAATAGAATCAAATAGTTCCAAATCAAGAATTACAAAAATTTATCTCGAAAATCATGAAGAAACATATCAATGAATATAACAACATGGAAACAAGAGTTCCCGTCATATGTAAATATCAGAAAGTAACCCAATATAAAAAAAAAGTATATAAATATTAATATTTGCGACCAAGTGGTCGCAAGTTCACAAAAAAGGTGACCACATGGTAGTAATTTCGAAGGGAAAGGCGACCAAATGGTCGCATTTTAGGGTTTAGGGTTTAGGGTTTAGAGTTTAGGGTTTAGGGTTTTTTAGGGTTTAGGGTTTTGGAGAGAAAGGCGACCAAATGGTCGCATTTTTGGAAAAGTATAATAATATTTTTTTTAAAATACAAGTGGAATTGCGACCATATGGTCGCAAATATGGGCGGTAAGTTTAAATTTTCATGAAATTTATGGCGGTGAATTTAAACAATGCGACCATCTGGTCGCAATATTTGGCGGTGAATTTCATTATTACGACCAGATGGTTGCAATTGTTGATGGGACTCGTGATATGACAGCTGTTCTTGGTAATGGTAACTGGGCGACCAAATGGTCGCTTTTATAATAAATGCTACCATTTGGTCTCAAATATGTATAAAAATGCGACCAGATGGTCGCATTTGCCCCAGCACGCGCGACCTTCCGTTTCTTGTCATAATTACATATTTGCGACGGTCGCAAATTATGATTTAAATTCCCATCCCTTTCCTTTCCCCCGTTTCTTTTTCTTTTCTCCATTTCTGCTTTTCTTTTTTCTGCCTCTCTTCTTTTCTGCCTTTCTCTTTTTCTTCCTCTCTTTTTGTTCTTTTCTCTCTTTCCCCTCTCCCGTTCCCCGTTATTTCTTCCCGTTCCCGTTCCCATTCTTACTCTAAACCGAAAACCCTCAACCCCCAATCCCGGTTTCGATTACGAGGTTAGTTTTCGTATCAAATTGAAGTTTAGTTTAAGAATTTAGTTTACTTAGTTTTAGTTTTTAGTTTTTAATTAAGTAGTTTAGTTTAGTTTTGTTAATTTAATTAGTTTTAGTTTAATGAATCTAAATTTGTGTAATCAATTACTTAGTTTACTTTTGTTTAATTCATAGCATTTTAGTTTACATTAACTAATTAATTAGTTTACTTTAATTTTATTACTTTAAGTAATTTTAGTTTAATTAATCTAATAGTTTAATTAATCTAATAGTTTAATTAATCTAACTTAGTTTACTTTAATTCAATTTAAGTAGTAATTAATTTAATTACTTAATCTAATTTAGTTTAATTACTTATTTAGTTTATTTAAGATAGTTTACTTTAATTTAATAAAATTAAACTAAATTAATTTATAATTACACTAGTTTAACTTTTAATTTTAGTTTAATTAATGTAATTTAGATTACTTTAATTAAATCAATTAATTTAAAGTAGGGTAATTAATTCAAATAGTTTAACTTCAATTATACTTAAGTAGTTTAAATTAATGAGTTACACTAATTTAATTAATTAATTTTAGTTTAATTATTAAATAAAAATTGTTTAATTACTTAATTTTAGTTACATTTGATTAAAGTAAAGTACAATTAGATTAATTAATTAGAATAATTTTGTTTAAGTATTCTAATCAATTAATTTGAAATAAAGTAAATTAAAATTAGGTTAATTGAACTAAAATTAATTCAATTACACTTAAGATTAATTAATTAAAACTAAAATAAACAAATCAGTTAATTTGAATAAAAGTAAATTAAAATTAGGTTAATTGAACTAAAATTAATTCAATTAAACTTAAGATTAATTAATTAAAACTAAAATAAACTAATCAATTAATTTGAATAAAAGTAAATTAAAATTAGGTTAATTGAACTAAAATTAATTCAATTAAACTTAAGATTAATTAATTAAAACTAAAATAAACTAATCAATTAATTTGAATAAAAGTAAATTAAAATTAGGTTAATTGAACTAAAATTAATTCAATTAAACTTAAGATTAATTAATTAAAACTAAAATAAACTAATCAATTAATTTGAATAAAAGTAAATTAAAATTAGGTTAATTGAACTAAAATTAATTCAATTAAACTTAAGATTAATTAATTAAAACTAAAATAAACTAATCAATTAATTTGAATAAAAGTAAATTAAAATTAGGTTAATTGAAACTAAAATTAATTCAATTAAACTTAAGATTAATTAATTAAAACTAAAATAAACAAATCAATTAATTTGAATTAAAGTAAATTAAAATTAGATTAATTGAAACTAAAATTAATTGAATTTTAGTTTAATTCAATTAATTTTAGTTCAATTAATCTAATTTTACTTTACTTTATTTCAAATTAAATGATTAGTTTATTTTAGTTTTAATTAATTAATCTTAAGTTTAATTGAATTACTTTTAGTTCAATTAATCTAATTTTAATTTACTTTTATTCAAATTAATTTGATTAGTTTATTTTAATTTATTTACTTAATTTATGTTAGTTTAATTTACATTATTTCATTAATTAATTAATTAAATAAACTAATCAATATTTTACTTACGTAATTAGTATTAAATTAGTTTATTTTGGTTGTAGGATTATGACCGGCCAGACGACGTCCTCCCCAGGTCAGGCGAGCCTGGCGACGCGGGTGACGAGGGGTCTCCGCAGACGCCTACTGGCGTTGCCCCTGATGCGGACCTGACTACGGAGGAGTTGGACATCCTCTTTATTTACGAGACGGGACTTGCTGCCACGCTCGATGATGGAGTCCCTGAGACCGAGTCTGCGACACCACGACTGCCGCAGGACTCCCTTGCCACGACTCCGGGATTAGCATCAGGGTCTGCATCAGGGTATGCGTCCGGGTCGTCCGGGTGCGCATCAGGGGATCCAGTTGCCCCTCGATTTCATGCACGCAATGCCTCTCGGGCATGAGACTCTACCCTTCTGGATTGAAGGGGATACGTAAGTAATTTTGTTTACTATTTTTCAAAGTGTTTTTTATTCCTTTTAACTAATAGTTTCTAATATATAGCATAATAATTTTTTTGATTTTGCGATTATACCAGCATACCTGACCGTTTCAAAACGGTTTCGCGAGGTTCTCCAGAGCATGCCTCTACCCTGACCTTCTGGGCGAAGATTCCGACGACGGAGAAACGTCGGATGTACGGCTGATTGGAAGGTAAAAACATCATTTATTTTCATAATTAATTAATTTTGAAATTTATAGAAATAAATTTATTACTTTAACAATTTTTTATTTCAATTTTTTCAGGGCGAGTTTCCTGTTATCGATCCCGATATCACCGAAGGTAGATTGTTCCCCCTATGGGACAGTCACGTCCGGGATCGATTCAAGGACCTCATGTTCCGGGCGAGCAGAAAGCAAGCGGCAAACTGCCCCGTGTGGATGAGCCCGGAGGACCACGCACGGCTTCTCGCGAGCTTGAGCACTCCTGAGGGCAAGGCAGTGTCAAGCAGGAATAAGGTCAACCGCGCGAAGAATCCCGCCAAATACACAGCGGGGGCGCGGACCCACGACGAGCACCATCGTCGATTGGTATGTTTTTTTTTCCGTCGTTTTCTTACTTACATACTTTTTTCTCGTTTTCTTTTTTCAATTACTTATTAATTTATTATGTTTTATTCTTCACTCTTTAATTTTTTAGGAAGCGAAGCATGGGCGCCCCGTCCCGCCCGATGAGCTGCACCGAGTTCTTCACACGAAGAAGGACGGGACGTTCGTCGACGATAAGGCGAAAGCAGTTCAGGTATTTAATAATTTTTTCAATTATTATTTTTTCTTTAAAATTTTTCCTACATTATATATTAACCATTTTATTTTCTGAATTTTAAATGTTTAGGAACGTTTCACGGAGTCCTTGACTCAGCGGTTGCCCACACCAGACTCGCAACCGACTCAGGAGGACCGTATAGAGGCGTTCTTGGAGGCTGCTGGAGGGGTTCGGCCTGATGGGTCAGTTCCTCGGCTCGGCTCGTATGGGCGACGCCTTTATGCAGATGTGCCCCGGCCTCAGCGGAGCGGAGCGAGCACTAGCTCCGGCCCTTCTCCGTCTGAACAGCAGCTGCGCGCGAACATGGAGGCTATGCGCGAGGACTTCGTTACTCGAGTCGCTACTATTAAGGCCAGCATGCAGGCACGAGTCGACGCCCAGGTCGCATCCGCTTTGGCTGCGTACTTCAGATCTCTAGGCGGCCGCCCTTCATCATCGACGCCTCCTCTCCCCCTTCCCCCGCCCCTCCGCAGTAGTTCTAGGATTCTTTCGATTGTATAAAACGTTTTTTTTTAATATTTGATATATATATTTTTTATTTTAATTCCAATTTTTTTTTATGAAATTTTAATATTAATTAAATAAATAAATAATAAATAATAAATAATTAATAATTAATAATTAATTAACTAATTATTGAAATTTAAATTTTAAAAAAAAATTCTTATATGCGACTAGATGGTCACTTTAAAAGCGGCCATCTGGTCACTTTTTTACTTAGTCTAAAAGTGACCATTTGGTCACATAAAATACGACCATTTGGTCACTTTTTTATGTGACCATTTGGTCACTTATCTTTCACATAAATTACGACCAGATGGTCGCTTGGTCGTATTTTAACTGAGCCTAGAAGTGACCAGTTGGTCACAAAAATTACGACCATTTGGTCACTTTTTATGTGACCAAATGGTCACTTCTATTGAAGATAAAATGCGACCATATGGTCCCTTTTAATGCGACCATCTGGTCGCATTTTTAAAAGTTTGACTTTTTTGCGACCAAAAATTTTTGGTCGTATATTTGTGACCATCCAGTCGCACAAATTCAGAACCGACCAGCTTTTTGGCCACTACTTAGTTGGTCGCATTTTAGGTAAAAAACGACCATTTGGTCGCAATTTTGTGGTCGCAAGTTGACAGTTTTTTTGTAGTGAATCGTCCCTTATTTGATTCTTTTCATTCCACTAATTTAACTGACTATTAAATCATTGTTTATTGAAAGTATCAACCTTTGTAGTATAGACATTACTTACTTTACCGGACATGGTGTGATTTGTTAGAAGGGAGCTTTGATACCATCGTCACCACAAGTGAAAGCCTTAAAAGGAAGTTTATTTTTCTCTAGTTTTATAGAATGAAAAAAATGAAGAAAATGGTACAATTTTATGGATCTCTCAATGTTAGGATGGAAAGAAAGATTTTGGTTTGGATAAAAAAAAAATATAGGAATAGAATGGAAACCATTCATTGCACGATGTTTAGATGTGTATTTATATGATTGATAATTAATGACAAGTAATTGTTGTGTTTATAGAAGGTGGAGAGTTAATGACAAGTAATTGTTTATCGAAGGTGGAGCGCAAAGAAACGTCAAATGAGAAAATGTGGAGAGCAAACTAATGACAAGTAATTGCTTCCGGAAGATGGAGGTCAAAAAAACGTCTGATGGGAAAATGAAAAGGCAAAATAAGTTTTTTTTTTTTAAAGGCAACGATTATTAAATCTTTAAATGATTTTAATTTCATATCATTAGTTATAATTATCTAAAAACGAAAATATTAAAAAGTCCCTAACTATACGTATGCTAAAAATAATTGTTCTAATTATTTTTAGCCCCAAAACTTATATTTAAATATGTAACTATTTACCAATAAATTAATTTAGTATAGATCAACTCAATAAATAATCTTTTAGTTTAAAATTATTTTCTTTTAATATTTAATAATAATAATAATAATAATAATAATATTTACTTTGAGTTGTAAAATTGCGTTTTTTTAATCCTTACTAAAAAATAATTAGCTTTATTTATTTAGGGTAAATTAGCTTTACATATTTTATTTATAAATATATCAAATCAATAATTTATCTTCTATTTAGAAATTATTTAGTTTCATTACTTATCTAATTAAAATATTATTTAGTTTTCAACAAATGTAAAGTATATAAATAATTTTAATCATAAAGATTATAAAAAAAAATTATGATATGATAAAAGGATCAATGGCATTTAAGATATTAACTAAAGTTGATGGGGGTATTCTTGTCCAAAAAAGTTTCTCCCCATCAACACACTTTTTAAGTAGTATAGATATATATATAGATTAAGGCTTTTATTAATTGTAATTTAATTATTAATAATTCAGTTTTCTATTTTACATGCCACCAAATCAGCCCCATATCCCATGTTTCTGCAGTTACCTTTTTGTAATTGATTTTTTTTTAATTTCCAATTTTTGAATTAAGGTTGAGATATCGGTTTGTGATTTTGTCTAGACTATGAATCTTCATGATTTTATTTCATTACTATTTCCATTTTCATTTGTGTTTTCGATTTTTTTCATGAATCGTCTTCATTTTTTTTCTTTCGTTCTCTTCATCTCATGTTCAGTCTTTTCATTTTTTTTATCGAATGCAAGTTATTGCATACTTGGCGTTTTGACGACAATTCTAAACTATGTTGAGTATCAGTCTTCATCGTTTCGTTGTGCCAAAAATATCAACCTCGAAAATTGCAGAAAAATTATCCAGGGAATATGGGTTCTATATGCATACGCACAAAACGTAATCGAAAAGCTTGCAGAAATCCTATTCGTGCTAACGCGGAATGCTCAAGATGATTTTTCTTTCATCAAAGCGTTATTTTTTTATGTTTTTATCTTGATATTTTATATAATCGGGATGTAATTAAATGTTTAACAAAAATAAATGTTGAAAAAAACAAACATTGTTCAAGAAGTGTTTAAACATTAAATACATAACATGAGCATTTTCAAAATACATTTTTAACAAACAAAAAAACGTTGATAAAAATCAAATACTGATAAACATAAACCATGTTAAACAGAATTTAGAGAAACTATACAACAAAAGAAGTCACATGTTCTCATGAAAATCTTTTTAAGCTTGTTCTTTACATCTATAATCTCTCGTAATTTGAATTTTTGAACAACATTTGGTTAGGACATCCGGTTGATTGGGGAGATTAAAATGTGGTTGGGAATCCATTAAATATATTTTTTGATAAAATAAACATCATTAAATTGGTGGGTTGAAAAAAAATAAACATTTGTTCAAAAAGTGTTTAAACATTAAATACATATCATGAGTATTTTTAGAATACATCTTTAACAAAAATAAACGTTGATAAAAATCAAATATTGATAAACATAAACCATGTTAAACCGAATTTAGAGAAAGGGTACAACAAAAGAAGTCACATGTTCTCATTAAAAACTTTTTAAGCTTGTTCTTTGCATCTGTAATCTCTCGTAATTTCATTTCTTGAACATCATTTGTTTAGAACATCTGATTGACTGAAGAGATTAAAATATAGTTGGGATTCCATTTATTGGGTGCTTGCAACGTCTCCATCAGCTTCTCATCAATAAACTGAATGTTTTGCATATGGTTGTTTCTTCTTATCTTTATGCCAATTTTTCAATTTCAATATATATGTTGACCCCTGTTTATATAAAATATCATCAAAATTCCAGCCAATTGATAGGTTTGATAAAAACTAAATGGGATTCAAGAGGTGATTAAATATTTAAATGTATGTAATTAGATACTAGTGTTTTGTTATCAATTTTGTTTTACATTTACTAATATTAAATGTTTTAATTAAAACAATATTTATTTTTGTTAAACAACATACCTCTTCTTCTTCATCATCATTGCCCCAAAGCTCCTTTTCTTCTGTTGTTGTTCAGTCATGATTTCCATGTTTTTGTCAATACGCAATTTTTCATGATTTACATCTTCTTTCCAATAGTCTTCAACATTTTCTTCCTCAAAAATTAGTTCTTCAGATTCTTCCATAAATTTTGTTTCTTTTCTATCTTCTTTCTCTTCTATTTATGGATTCCTGTTCCAATTTTTTTTAGAATGATTTTTTTTCAAAACATGTAAATTATGAAAAAGAAAATTAGAACGACAAACAAGATGAAATTTTTAACACATCATGGAACTTATGTAGAACAAACTAAGAAATTTAAAGGGATATTTTTTTTTATGAAATTACCTCTTCGACTGTGTCTGTTTCTTCTTGAACATCTTTTTCAATCTTTGTGATGCCCTCTTGTGTTTGTTCATTTTCTTCATCTCTTGTTGTCATTAACAATCTCTTCCTCCCCATTAAAATCTCCTTTTTCGTAACCAAGGTTTCTTTTCCTATATTTCTTTTTCTCAAATCTCTCAAAAGAGTTTTTTGAGATGTTACGTTTTTTTTAGTTCTGATTGTGATTTTTTTTTTGTAATTTTGAAATGTAGATATGATTTCCCCATTTCTCTCATGATTTAATTTTTTGAATCCCTATTATTACGCCTATTGTTTTTGGTAACTGTTTTTATTTTCATTTTTAATTGCACGTAAAATTATCATGACTAATGGCAGTGAAGGTTAAAAGCGTCTTTCACAATCTACATGTGGTGGAGGTTGTCCATATTTGTAATTAAGTAGTCCCTCTCTATATAGATGTAATTATGGTAGTGATTTTGAATATTCATGAAATTAGCCCAAGGTATAATATCTTATTCCATAATAAGATATTCCCATATCACAATTTAAATTAATTATTTCATATCTTACTCATTTAATCACATTAATTTAAATTAAGATATTTCATATATTTTAAATAAAATAAAATGCAAATACTTAGTTAAAAAGAAACCAGAGTGGCGTGTGACCCATATCTCCATCTCCATGACAATATTGGACATTTTATTTTTCCTTTTTATTTAATAGAACAATTCTATTAAATATTTAAATAAATAAAACTCCTTTTTTTATTTAATACCTTGGGTTTTCGAATCAAATGATATTAGTGGATGAATGGAAGAATAAGGTAATTGATTGGGCAAATGCTAGTTTATGAACTAGGGGTTGAAGTTAGATAGAAATTATTCTGAGAATCTTGTTGAGGTTTGAACTTGTATTTGGGACCATTACTTTGGGCTCTTGGTAGTAAAGAGTTTAGTAGCTTCCTTGGACATAAATATGAATAAGAGATTTGGTCATTGTATTACTTTACTTTACTTTATATCTTACTGGAAATCTTTTGCTCAAGGTGCTACACCTTTGTTTTTCAGGTAAACGTTAAGGTAGAAGGAGAGGAGCTGGTATTGTTTGATGCTCAGAGTGCGATGACTGACGCTTATGGATGTTTGTTTAGCATCATGTGATGCTCACTTTATGGACTTGTTGTCTGGATTTGTTTTATTTGAATTTGTTCATAAACATATTTCTTTTACTCTTGTTGAACAATTTCTGGGTTCTTATGTTGATTTTGATACTTCATGAAAGTACTTTGGATTTTGAAAATGGAAAAAGACTCGTGCAACCTGATTTTATGAAATATGGATATTATCCACAAATGATTATCAGGTGTTTATCTAGTTTTAAAGTCTTCTGTTGCATTATTTTGATTTTTAATTGAAAATAACGAGTCAGGTTTTTACAACATGGAGTCGCACAAAACTTCCCTCAGTAAATCAATATGAAGGTCGTCAAAATCAGAATCAATATGGGGTTACATCAAACAACCCTCAATATGGGAGGCCATCAAAATCAAAATCAATATGCGGCGACATCAAACAACCCTCAGTATAGATCCCCATCATCGTCATCATCATTTATGTATCTCCCACTGCCAATGTCTTTTCCATTAGTTTTCTAAGCTCGTAACTTGGCTAACTATCCATGACAAGGGTCTATTTGTGTAGCTCATGAGTCGTATCTATGAGATATCTAAAATTTCACTCAAAATTTCGAGCGTTGACTGACATGACAATCTTATTTAAATTAGCAACAAAGTGTGCACGATGGTGAATTTGACCCACCTATAGGTCTTCATGTCATTTTTAGTATTATCTTTTGATAATTTTTATTGTAATAAACATATTTTAATATTATATTTCACCAGCATATATTAACTTTTTACATTGTGATATGTTTAAGATCACTTGTATGTATAACTCCATTATATGATATATTATGACTAAATTAAGTTATTGGGAAAGTTTCATTCAAAATGTCCAATGCTTCCATGATTTTTTTGGGAATGTTCGTCGACATCGATATTTCCTTAAATTTGAACTTTGACATTTTCATCGATATCGACATTTTACTCCTTGCTTACAACGTCGATTGTCTCTTGTTGCTGGATTTCATTAGCTCCTTCGTCAATAGTTGTGATTATCTATTGGTATCAATTTAAGGGAAATTTCATTGGGTGACAAATTTTTATCCAATATTTGTAAAAATATCAACTCAAAAAATTATTTGCAAATATAGCAATTTTTATCATGTTTATCAGTGATTAACAATGATTTATGTATTTATCAGTGATAACTTAGTGAAAAAATATGTAATTTAATGTTTATCACTGATAAACCAAATTTGCTATATTTGCAAATATTTTTTTGAGCTTTTAATTTTACAAATATTACTAAAATTTTTGCTAGATTTGCAAATACCCCTCAATTTAAAGGAAAATTGTAGATCTAAGATTGTTTTGGGTCTCTATTGTTCATCATATTGGTTTATGCATGTTACAAATCTAGTATGGAGAAAGATTTTCATTTGGATTTGAGTTTGTTTTTATCTTAATTATATTTTCTGTGTTGATTTTGACTTGAAATGGAGAGAGATTTCATGAGTTTTGTTGGATTAACAAGTCTGAGAAGTAAAGGGGATGGAACCTTCGATGGTGATGACTATGAAGATGTGATTCCGGCAAACTTTGATTCTGGTGAGCGAGTTAGGCTTCGAGTTCCCGACCAAGAATGAGTAGATTGGGTACTGGGTGATGTTTTCGAGCTTAGGCTTGGAGGATACGGCTGCATATCCGTGACATGAGTGGTTTTTACGGTTGTGAGAGAAAAAAAAAAATTAGTGAAAAAATCTTGTGCTTGAGCGTTTTCTCATCATGTTAATCTTGTTGGAGGAGGATGTTTGATCTAGAAACAAGAAAGAAAGGAGTGTGAGTAAAAATTAAAATAAAGAAAATTAATTTAAAATAAAATAAGTAAGGGTGTAGAAGGAGAAAATTTGTCAAATTATAAATTATTCAAGCCAATGAAAAATTACATGTCATTAATTAAAGACCAATCATAAATTGACACGTGTCTTTAAATTAAATTAAAAGACATTAAATTGGCAAATCAAATAATGCCACATGTCTTATTCTTGGCCATTGGATGACATAAATTAGTCCAATGAAAATATGCCACGTGGCAATTGGGCTCAAATCAAATAAAGCCCATATCCACCAAAGGCCCATGGAAAACTCTATAAATAGAGTAGGCCATTCATCATTTGAGAAGGTCGACAACGGAGAAGATTCAGAGAAAAGACTGAAGACTTTGAAGATCAAAGACCTCGAAGGTCGACAACGGAGAAGATTCAGAGAAAAGACTGAACACTTTGAAGATCAAAGACCTCGAAGAAGAACGGAGAAGATCGAGATTAAAGAGATCGATGATCAAAGACTCGAAGATCGAAGACTTCCTAAAGACCAAATATTCTTTAAAGATTGAAGACTTCAAAGAACGAAGACCTCGGGATCGAGATTGAAGACTTTAAAGAACGAAGCCTTGAAGATCGAAGACTTCTTAAAGACTAAAGACTTTTTCAAGACCAAATACTCTTTGAAGACCAAAGACTCTTTGAAGATTCTTGAAAACCGGAGATCTCGAAAATCGAAGATCCTAAACGTTGACGACTTCGAAGACTTTAAAGCTTCTCTTGACGACCACCTTGAAGACAAACTATTGAAGACTAAATTCTCGCAAGTTCCAAAGACTTTAGTGTTCAAGCTTCAAGACCGCAACAAATCGATTGACTCTTCACAAGCCCAAAAGCCGAAGATTCAGTCCAACGATCCGAGAAATACGCCAACCGGCCCTCACATCGAAGTTTATATTTTTAAGAAAGCATCAGAGGATAAATTCATTAGAGATTGTAACATTCAATTCATCAATATAAATATATTTCATTCCGCATTTAATTTCTTTACTTAGAAATTTCTTTGTGTGAACAAAGGGTAAATTGCAAATTTGTTAACTTTAAATTTGATCAATTTTAACCCTGAAGTACCATAAGTGTTGCAATTCTACCTTGTTGTCTAGTTCCATCCAACTATGGTTAAAAAAGACACACGTGTAAAAAAGTATCTCTCCCTGGATAAGAAAAATGCAATTAAACCCCTCCTAAGTTCTTTGATTCAACTCCATTTGCTTGATTTCTGCTGACTTCTAAAAAAAAAATTGAAGTGCTTTTTTATACTATAACCCTATTGAACTTATTTGTTGTAGTGCTTATTTCTTGAGTTGGGTAGCAGCCAATATCCATGCTTTCTTTTTCTTTCTTCTAAATTATTGCTCAAAGATTAGTAAAAAAAAGAAATGTCAAATGCCTCCACTCAATGCTAATTCCTGAATCAAACCCAAAGATATGAAGAAATTTGAGCTAGTCTTCAAACCCATATGCCCCATCACCGGCCATCTCTCCACCACAGAGCTTGCTAATCTCCTACTGAACCGAAATCAACATCTTTCTCCTCCTCCCTAAGCTAATCAACTTTGACATCAAACACCAATTTAGAAGTTATTGGTCAACTTGAATAGTAGATCTGGTAAATTTACAATTTGCCAATTAATTAAATTACCACAAACAAAAATTAGTAGGAAAAAATAATCATCCCACATTATTTAAAATAAACCACATAAACAACTAAATAATGTCACGACAGCCTTAAAATTATTAAAAAAAAATACCATAGCAGATTTCTCTTAAGTATTTAAGAGAATTTTGATGCACTGGACTAAAGTGACAAATCAAAACTCACAAATATATTTGTCGAGTTTTAAAACTGATAGACTAAATATAAATTAAAATCAACACTTAAGAACCAAAAGTTTTTTTTTTTTAAAGTTACTTATAGAGAATCACGTGACATACATGTGACATTGAAAAGGCAAAAAATGAATATTCAAACGACAAAGAGACTTACGTGATTTGTTGGCTTGTGGTCAAACAAACGACATACTTAAGTCTCGAGAGAGAGAGATTCCTACGATTCCATTATTCCAACTATTATATCTAACGGCTCTCATTGTCAGATTTTGCACCCACCCACTCTTTCCCTCTCTCTCTCTCTCTACAACTCAAATTTCGAATTCTCTCTCTTAAAAAAAAAAAGCAGCTTGATTTTCAAAAATGCTTCTTGAATTCTGCGCCACCCGTTAAACCCTTCTTTTTTTTTTTTTATCTGTTTCCTTCACTTCAATTTCTCACTTTCAAACTTCAAAAACACATTATTTTTCCATCCCTCTCTTTCTTCAAAGTATTTTGTTTCAGATATCACCAATGGGTTCTTGTTTGAGCAAGAAGAAAAAGACTTCACCACCCATTATTCTTCCTTCCTCAGATCCAAATCCCAACCCTTTTCTTAAATCTAATTCTGACCCCATTTCCATTTCCATTTCCCAGCCTCATCAACTCCCACAAGACTCTGATTTCAAACTCAAGAACAAGAATAAAACAGACCATGAATTTCCAGATGAAAAAACTGAATACCCAGTTAAGAAGGAGGTTTTTGTTATTAAACATAGAAAGAGCCATGATGGTAGAGACAAAGTTGGGTCTGTTTTTCCATCTGAGGAAGGTAATATTCCTACTCTGTCTTCTTCTTCTTGTGAAATTTTGGAATCTGGTGCAGTGGTTGAAGGTTTGAAAATGGGAGTTGTTAGAACTTCTAGCTGTACTAAAGAGGAAGTTGATGCTATTCTTATCCAGTGTGGTAGGCTTAGTCGAAGTTCTTCCGGTAAGGCTAACGGGAGAAAGTATTCCGGTTCTAAGAGAAGCTATGATTTTGATCATTGTGACAAAGATGGTGTTAATTCTTCTGGTAATTTTGGTGATGAAGATGAGGATGGAAAGAATTCTAATTCTGCTGATATTGATGATGATGGAACTTTGGCAGAGAAACGCCACCACCAAAGGCAGCGTCACCGCCAATCATCAAGACACTCTTCCTCTCAAGGGAGGAGGAGGACTCCGAGTAGGGAAAGAGATCAAAACCAGCGCTCTAGCAGCCGCGAGAGACGGATTAGTCGGTCACCTGGTCGTCGTACAGCGGAAACTTCGGCATCTAATGCTTCAAATACCTCAAATGTCAATGTCAATACCAATGTTAACACAACTAATGGAGTTAGTTCCGTTCGACCGGCAAAAATGGTTTCAGTTCCAGCAACAGTCTCTCACACAGAAATGGAGAAAAGCAACAATGTCACTAGTGGTTGTGGTGTCAATGATACGGCAAATGTAACCACAGTCAAGAGGATTACAGTTAAAAGAAATGTTGGCGAGGCCTCAGCCGTGGTGGGTCCGAGGATTGCTTCATCACCTCGTTCACAGTCTCCGGCAAGAACAAATGCAAATGTCAAAGTCTCCGATGACAATCAGCCGCAGCAGCCGTCTCTCAGCCGCAGCTCATCTAGAAAAGCTGAGCAATCTCCTTACAGAAGAAACCCATTGAGTGAGATTGATAACAATTCACAACCACACAACAACCGGATGCAAAGCAGAAGTAAGAAGGAAACTGAAGGAGATGTGATTCCTAAAGACTCCATTAATGGTTTAAATCAGGTACACTTTACAAATTCGTTCGGTTTTCTAAATGGTCTGGTATGGTTTTTAGAATATACTTACCCTTTTCATTATGGTATGAACATCAAAATCTCTGGAGTGATACAAAAAGGTTTTATAACTGATCTATATTTTACAATCTCTGGACACAGAAATTGAAACCTGATATGAAAAGTTGTAACAAAGTAATGTCTGTTCAAGTGGTGGTGGATGGGGCTAAAGGGAAGTCACCGGTCACCTCCACGACTCAATTGTTAAACACAGAGGTGGTTGTAGTGGAGCACCAGAAACCCCAGGCATTGACAAGAAGTAGATCAGCAAGGCAATCAAGAGAACTTGACATTAATCCGGAAGCCTTATTGAATCAGAGTCAAACACCCTCTTACACCAAAATGTTGCTCCAAGACATTCATAATTTTCATCAAAAAAATACCAACTCGGTTTCTCTTCCAGCTTGCGTAACGAAGGCCTGTTCCATAGTTGAAGCAGTTGCTGATCTCAACTCTGCAACAAGTTCAAATTTTTCTTGTGCTTTCTCAGAGGATAGAAGAAGTCCACCAACATACCAATCTAGCAGGAACGACTACATTGATTCATATGGCAGCAGTCCAGTAAGGAAGGGGATGCCGGAGATCGGAGACCCTTTCGTCGAATCAGAAGTTGCGATGGATGACGATATTATGAAGCCGAGCTTTCACAAGTATGTGACAGTTAGAAGGGGTTGTTCGGTGGTTGCTGGAGGTGGAGATATGGATGATCAGGAATCCTCTGGCAGCAACAGTTTTGTGGGTGGCATCCAGCAGCAGAATTGGGGACTTTCAACTGCTGCATGGGAACCCAACTCAGCTGATTCAACTGACTCCTGGACGTCAAGACAGAATACCAGAGATGAAGGCCGTCCAGCCTCCGGGAGAAGTTCGCAATCAAAGGCCGTGATCGATGCGGACGAGCCCAGGAGGAGAATGGCTGAGAGAAAGAGGGACTCCGATTCCCAGAGAAGTGGGATAGGGCGTGGTAGACTTGGAGGTGCAAGTAAAGTTCTTCAAACAACTCCTGTTGTTGCTGCCACTGCTTCTACCTGATTGGAGTTGTATAGATTTCTCATCTGCGTTTGCCTGTTTTGTTTGATTTGTTTGTTCCCCATTCTTCTTCTTTTCTCTTTCGCTGCAAAAAAAAAGGATTCTACTTTCTGCAGTTGTATTGTCAGTTGCAAACTTGCAACAATTTCTACTGTTTTATTTCTTCCACTCATTATAACTGATCAAAATTATTTAAGCAAACGCCAAGTTTGTCAAATAATGGTTGCAAATCATTGTTTCCTTCCATTAGATATCTGCCAATAAACCATATGATTCTCGCTTAAACTCCAGTCAGTTTGGAAATATTAGAGAAAAAAATACATGTACAAATTGTGTTCAGGGAAGAAAAATCTCAAATAGTTCAACATAATTTTGTATACATGTTGAACACAATATAACTGTTACAAATGGTTGTTTTCATAGTACAGACCAAACTCAAGAGATGCGTATTTTGGTTACGGGCTTTCTGATAGGAAGTTCAATATTGTAATGCTAATCTTTGGATCACCGTGTTTCTTCACTGATAAAATCTGCAGCAGTACGTTCAGATTGCCACATAAATACAGTATCCAGTATATCTGTCCCTCGAAAATTCTCTAATATCAATATGAATTCATCTCCCATCATCCAGAAATTGGTGCCCACTGCTTGGAAACCTGTCCTATTTTTGGCGTTGAAGGCAAGAACATACTTTGCCTTTCATTCCAAGCTACTCCTATAGTTGACCATGTATATAGCGACGATAGTAATAACAGCTCCAACCAGTTGAACAGGTGAGAATGTCTCACCGAGATATAGAAACCTGTTTATTTTATAAACAAATGAATCAATAACATTTGCAAGAAACATAATGCAAAATGAATTGCCATCTTATATGTTCTGCTGGAATACACAAATCATCACTCTTTGCTTTAGTTTTCGGTTGAAAAATAATGTAGGAAGACCTTACCCAAAAAATGAAGCAAACATTGGAGTGAGAAAGGTGAGGGAGCTGAGCTTTGTCAAACTACCTGATAGAATACCATCAACAATGAAAAATTAGCTGTAAAACAGAAGATTATAGTTAAAGAAACTATGAAAGTAGCCAATTAAGTGTCCAAGACATAAAAGGTTTAACCAGAAGTACACAGCATATCATAAACCAGTAAACTTTGAAAGCTAGATGGATTTCGCAATGCTTATTCATCCACCATAATAAGACCTTTAAACTGATGGCTCACAGTAATTATTCTTTTACAATCTAATACTTAAATTAGGATAAATGCACCAGGAACATGAATTTTGATTCGATTTTAAAATAATTTTTTTGTGGGTAATTTAATCCTACAAACCCTTCCATATTGGATTACTCTTCAACAAAATTTTAACATGAGAAAACATGTCCATAAGAGAGCCACATCAGTCCTCTGAAAACCTCCATCAGAGAAAGATATCAAGACACCTTTATTCTCAAGTCTAATAAATTTGTTTCAGTAAATTTCACTAACAAAAACTAAATGGTAGTGGGTGCATGTTGAGTAGCATTTTAGCATTTGAGTTGAGTCCTGATACATAACGACATCTAATCGCAGATATGTGTCAAGATTAGAGACTGCATACAGAGAAATAATCAACTCGAAATTCACCTAACCAAGAATTAAGCCAAAACATACTCTTGTGAAATCCAATTTTTGCATCAAGCAAAAGTTAAATTCATTGAATCAAATGAAAGACTTGGGCAATTTACGTAATCGACGGAGGTATTCTCTCAAGCAAACAAAATCTTGCCAAGCAAATTCTCACACCTGAGCTGTTCTTCGTAAAATGTATTTGCTCTAATTTAGCTACAACTCAAAGCAGTATATTATTCCTAAAACCGTCAAGCCTTTACCCATAAATATACCCTTTCTTGAACTTTAAAAAACAACTCCATTAGTGAGAAACTCTGTCCAAAAGACTAAAACAGGGCTTTTATTCAGTATATTCAGTCAGATTGACAGATCGTTATTGAGATACATCATACTAGATTCCTGGATTCTTGATCTTCTTTAATTTCATGGAGTCCATTGCTAATTTTTGAGTTCCTGAAACTAGACGTTCAGATTTCATTCCAAAACAAATAAAAACCTCTCCAGTTTCCACCAAACCCAACCTAACAAACTTAATGAAACTTGTTTTGTAAGTTTGCTGCAAGCTGTTGAGGAATCCACACTAGAGCTTGTGGAAAGACACTTGGAAATTTGCCAAGTCATTGTAAAAAGCGAAGAACTTGATTACTTAGTAGCTGGCTGCAACTTGAACATTACGTAAAAAAAATTTAGTAACATCGAATCTATACCAATTTTTCATTCATAATAATTCGTTTTATGGATGTGGCCAAAATTAAATTAAGTTAATCAACTAATATTTAACTTATCTGTCTTTACTTCACACAGTCACTCAAAATTAAATTAAGTTAATCAACTAATATTTAACTTGGCATTACAATCATAAAATTAATCAGATTAACATAACACATTCACCTCCTTCCCTCTATATATGTCTACTAAAACTCATGACCCAAGACAATCAGAGGATACCTTACATCATAGACAAAACCATGCATCTCTGCGGAAACCCCTTCCAAGGTAGGTTTCCTGCACAAAGGATCACAGTCCTTAGCAAAGGGGGACACCTAACTCCTCGTAAAAGAGCCATCTCTCTCTCAAGATCTCTTTTCAAAGTTTACTTACTACCTTTGGAGAGTGAAACTCTCTCTCTCTCTCTCTCTCTCTCTCCCTCTCTCTCTCTCTCCATCCCTCTCCCTCTCCCTCTCCCTCTCCCTCTCTCTCCATCCCTCTCTCTCCATCCCTCTCTCTCTCACACTCTCTCTCCATCCCTCTCTCTCCATGATTTGGTCCATCATCTTTTCTATTCTTCACTTGTTTATCATTTGATAACCAATCCTTTTTAGTAGTGGAAGAGATAATATTAAGTTCTCTTCAGATTAAATTTATAAGGTTAAAATTCCTATCTGTTCGTCTGGTTACTCGTCCGCAGCGTTGGTAAGCCTTTAGGTGTGTAAACGGAAAGACTAATGATATATTGAATTAGGTTAAATTGTATGGAGGTTACATTGACTTATATAGAAAAGAAAACCTAGCTAAACTAGGAAACCAACTTCAACAAGTAAACTAAAAGATAAGGAAAATATCCTTATTCTAAATAAGGAATAACATAAATATATATTCTAACATCCCCCCTCAAACTCAAGATGGTATAACATAGACCAACTTGAGTTTGCTAAACACTTGACCCAAATATGACTTTGTGAATCAATGTCTTCGTTGAGCAGAAGCTATGAGTGATGTCCGAAGAAAGTGTCATCGAATACGGAGTGGAAGCAAATAAAACTGATGTCGAACAAAGATGTCCGGCAAAACCGACATCAAAAGCAAAGCGAACCATCAGACAAAACTGACATCGAACAAAGATGTCCGGCAAAACCGACATCGAAAGCAGAGCAAAACCAACTTCTGTTGATCGGCTTTTGGACAAACGATATCACCGACGGTTTCTCTTCCCTCCTATGTGAAGAAGAGTCAACAAATAACCACAACATAATGTTAACCCAAAAACCAAACCCTAGATTTATCTAGGTATAATGGAGGAAGAAACCCTAACGGCACACCAAGATCCACAAAACCCTCGTATGTCATACGTATGTTCCACACCCAAAGACGATATCCAACTGGAGGTATCAAAACCCAACAAACGGCTAAGGATGTAGCCTCATAGATGTAGTCAACGAATGGAAAAAAAATAGCACAAAATCTGGACAGCAAGCATAAACCCAGAAAAAACAGATCTGAACCCAATTAGCTCCCAAAAACAAATCTGGACAGCAGAGAAATCTCCCGTTTCCATCAAAGCAAGCACTGTTTGCACCTAAAAACACTCCAAAACGATCATAATTGGAATTCCGAGCAAAACCAAACGAGCGGTACTGAGAGGAGGTGGCTCACGCGCCGGCGCGTGAGGAAGGGGGCGGAGAAAGTGGCGGAGCGTGAGCTTCATGCGCAGCTTTTTCCAGCCCCATCAAAGAAACCATATGGAAGACAGATAAAAAGGAATAGGAGCTTAATTCTTTTCTTAAACTTTTTCCTCGTGAGTTTAATGAATCATCGAGGAAAAGAATTAAGCTTCTATTCCAAGGACTCACGAGGTTAATGCTATTCAAAGAAAGGAAAGACAAATAACTTTTCTCAAAGACGAGATTAGTTTTAAATGAGTTGAAGAGAACCTTAAAAGCCCAACTCTTCAAAAGAAAATCCAAGAGCTCCAGTCCAAAATAAAAAAGGAAGTTTGTTCAAATGACCCGAATGCCTTTTGGGCTCGCAAACAGCATATTGTTGGGCTACCTTATATCAAGGAATTTAATGAGGCCCAAATACCTACTAAGACCAGGCCCATACAGATGAAAAGTGATCTTTTAGCTCATTGTAAAAAGGAGATCGAAAATCTTTTAAAGAGAAAGTTGATCCGGCCCAGCAAAAGCCCGTGGTCCTGTGCAGCTTTCTACGTCAACAATGCAAGAGAACTGGAGCGAGGAGTTCCAAGGTTAGTAATTAATTACAAGCCTTTAAATTCTGTTTTACAATGGATTAGATATCCTATCCCTAACAAGCAGGATCTAATCAAAAGAATTTCAATTGCAAAAATCTTTTCTAAATTTGATATGAAGTCAGGATTTTGACAGATTCAAATAGCCGAAAAGGATAAGTATAAAACGGATTTCAATGTCCCTTTCGGACAATACGAATGGAACGTTATGCCATTTGGGCTCAATCATGAATGATATATTAAATTCCATTCAAGATTATTCAATAGTCTATATTGATGATGTTCTTGTCTTCTCATCAAATATAGATCAACATTTCAAACACCTTTTTAATTTCCTAGAAATTATTAAGCGTAACAGTTTAGTTGTTTCCCAAAAGAAAATTAAATTGTTCCAAACAAGCATTCGCTGTTTATGTTTTGAAATCCACCTAGGGTTGATTAAAGCTATTCAAACGTCCTTAGAATTCACCTCTAAGTTCCCAGATAAAATGCTAGACAAAACCCAATTACAAAGGTTCCTAGGATGTCTCAATTATGTGTCTGATTTTCTAAAAGACCTCAGACCCATTTGCAAACCTCTTTTTCAAAGATTGAAAAAGAATCAAACACCATGGACGGACGAGCATACGCAAGCCGTCAAATCAATCAAATCTCTTGTCAAAAAGATTCCGTGTCTCAGTCTTATAGATGAGTCAGCCGACCTTATCGTTGAAATTGACGCTTCAGATATAGGATATGGAGGAATCCTAAAACAGTGTATAGATAAGAGAGAATTAATTATCAGATTTCATTCAGAAGTCTGGAACAATGCCCAATCAAATTACTCTACCGTAAAAAAGGAAATACTGGCCATTGTCCTATGTGTCCAAAAATTCCAAGGAGAGTTAATCAATAAATCTTTTACAATTAAAACAAATTCAAAAGCCTCAACTTTTGTCTTAGTAAAAGATGTAAAAAATCTTGTGTCTAAACAGATCTTCGCCAAGTGGCAGGCGATCTTATCCTGTTTTGATTACAAAATTGTGCCTATAGAAGAAACCAACTATCCCTTGGCAGATTATCTTTCGAGAGAGCACCTCTCGAAAGAAAACCCCTTAGCCTTCTTTCCTCCTTCCTCTTCTCTCATTATGGGCGGAAGTAAGAAAAACCAAAGGGCCTCTTCCTCTTCAAAAGGAAAGGCACCAGCCATTCAAATGCCCTCTCCAATGAGAGCGGATCAATACGCCTTATGCGATGACGAAGGTTTCACACCAGTGGCCTGAAATCGCCATCACGGCAGACGCATTTAAATCAATGAGCCTTTGGCTCCGGGATCATCGATTCCACCGAGGCTCTCAGCCTTGTTACTATCCTCAAATAAGGGTTCTTCGAATCCTTCAACCTACTCCCAAGCAGTAATCCCGTTACCTCAGTTTATGCCAGAACCCGTAACGAAGGGTTAATTACAAAAGAAAATAACAGTCTTCGACTGTATTGTAGAGCCCGAGTTCGAGGCTCCTTCCCTAGAAGGAATAATAACCAATATATTCCCTAAAGGCTTCAATTTCCTTCCTGAATCTATCCTAAAGACCAGGAAGTTCTATGAACTGATTCTCATCGACTCAAATTCCGCTGAGATCACTCATGTTCCAGATGCACGATCCCCTCAAATGATCGTGTTCTCAATAATAAAAATCTTCAAAGTCCTTACTCCAACCAAATGGAATCAGGAAATTTATACAGAAAAGAAATTCTCCGTCAAATTCACCCCTCAAACATATAGTTATTACGACTATATAAGAGCTTGTCCAAAGTCTTCTTTTTCAAACCCCAAGATCACTCTTGGTTTATCCAATTTTGTGCAAACTCTCACAGAACTCAAACACCACTATGGTTTGTTTCATGGTGGAGAACCTTCAAAATTCCAAAGAGAGATTCTCCCAGTCAACATTCAAGAATCTCTTCATCATTTTTCAACATACATTTCAAAGACTTCTATCCCTCCAGGATTAAGATTTGCCATGACCTTCCAAGTTCCATGGATCCTAGCCTGGGGCAATGAAGTAAGAGAACTTTACGGGCATCGTTGCCTAGTAAAGACTATCAAAATCAAATGGTGGGAAAAATATTCTTGGAAAAATGCAGAGTTGACAGCAGTCAAACAATGGTTTGTCAACAACGCACACCATCAAGATCTCTCGTTGATCCAACATCAAGAGCTTTCAAGAGAAAAATCAGCTCTCATGGCTAAAATGGCATAGGCCACCACCAGAGCAGATTTCGATCGGATCGTAGCAGAAGCAGCAGGTTCCGTTTCTGGAAGATCCCCATCAAATACTTCGTCAGTCTCCCTCGGAGAAGATGAAGATGATTTATATACGATCTTAATGATTCGTTTTATGATTCTCAACCTCAATAATCAGCTGAAAAACTGATAATAATCTAGTATTTTATTTTATACCCTGTACATTCTTCACCTCTTAATATGTTTTGCATCTGTTTCCCTGTAAATTCTCAACCCCCCAAAAATAAGTTTGTATCTATGTAAATTATCTCTCTTTCTTTATTATTATCAATTATCATAAACAAGTTGATAATTGGTAGTAATATTCAAAAAAAAAAAAATAATAATATATATATATAGGCTTCTATGAATCATACTTGCAGATATCAACCTCACGGATATATCGCACATGTGATTCATTAGCAAGCATTTTGTAAATTATTACTTTTGTGTAAAGTCTGTATATTACTTTCTTTTTGTAAAATTTATGTAAATTACAAGTGTTGTAAGTTATCCCTTTGGCAAAGTTCATCTCCGACTTCCCGAGAAGATTATTCTAAAACAGAAGCTCTTACCAGACTTTGTGACTGAAGAGCTTGAAGACTCTGTATTTTTAGAAGCTTGTATAATTGTGAAGGTTTTCGTCAACTAGTCGACAGTCAGGTGTTCTACGCAGCAAGAAGCATAAGACGGTTGGTAAGCTTGTCAACTAGTAGTTACCAACACAATTCCACAAGACAACAAAAATACATGACACATCAGTAAAAGCACCTTTATTAAAGCCACTTTCAAGGGGAGGAAGAACGTAGACCAAGCCAGCTCATCGACAGCTTACATCTCCATTGCGAACTCCATTATTTTTAACTTTTATAAAGTAGATTCCTTTTCTTTTGAAATTATTTAAGTTTACTATTTACTTTTTCAAAAGGTAGTTGACAGGGGCCCTGTCCTGTCTCCCACCTTCTTTTATCTTTTACTTTCAATTATTTTCTCTTTTCACAAAGATGATTTAGACAGTGGTTCTGTCCTGTCTACTAATCCTTATCTCTTAGTTTTAATTTCCAATTCCGCAGCTCAAATATCAGTCTATTTAAAGGACTGAAACTTGTAAGAAAGGAATCATCGAGCAAAAGAATTAAGCTCCTATTCCTCTCTCTCTCTGAAATCTCCCCTAGTTTCTTATTTTTATTTTTTTTTAAAATGGAGAATTTTATTGATAGACAGGTTCTGTTACCATCTGAATACAGGATCGCTCTATCAATAAGAAACTAGGGGAGATTTCAGAGAAAGAGAGGAATAGGAGCTTAATTCTTTTCCTCGATGATTCATTTCTTACAAGTTTCAGTCCTTTAAATAGACTGATATTTGAGCTGCGGAATTGGAAATTAAAACTAAGAGATAAGGATGAGTAGACAGGACATGACCCCTGTCTAAATCATCTTTATGAAAAGAGAATAATTGAAAGTAAAAGGCAAAAGACAAAGGAAGGTGGGAGACAGGGCAGGACCCTGTCAACTTTTGAAAAAGTAAATAGTAAACTTTAATAATTTCAAAAGAAAAAAAAATAAAAAAAAATCTACTTTGTAAAAGTTAAAAATAATGGAGCTCATAATGGAGATGTGAGCTGTCGATGAGCTGGCTTGTTCTACGTTCTTCCTCCCCATGAAAGTGGCTTTAATAAAGTTGCTTTATTAAAGGTGCTTTTACTGATGTGTCATGTATTTTTGTTGTCTTGTGGAATTGTGTCGGTAACTACTAGTTGTCAAGCTTACCAACAGTCTTACGCCTCTTGCTGCGTGGAACACCTGACTGTCGACTAGTTGACGAAAACCTTCACAATTATACAAGCTTCTAAAAGTACAGAGTCTTCAAGCTCTTCAGACACAAAGTCTGGTAAGAGCTTCTGTTTTAGAATAATCTTCTCGGGAAGTCGGAGATGAACATTGCCAGAGGGATAACTTACAACACGTGTAATTTACATAAATTTTACAAAAAGAAAGTAATATACATACTTTACACAGAACTAATAATTTACAGAAAATAATAATTTACAAAATGGAAAATAATTTACAAAATGCTTGCTAACGAATCACATGTGCGATATATCCGTGAGGTTAATATGTGCAAGTATGATTCATAGAAGCATATATATATATATGTATATTTTTGTTTTTTTTTTTAATATTACTACCAATTATCAACTTGTTTATGATAATTGATAATAATAAAGAAAGAGAGATAATTTACAAAGATACAAACTTATTTTGGGGTTGAGAATTTACAGGGAAGCAGATGCAAAACACATTAAGAGGTGAAGAATGTACAGGGTATAAAATAAAGTACAAGATTATTATCAGCTTAGTTGATTATTGAGGTTGAGTGTCATAAAATGGATCATTAAGATCGTATATGACGTCATCTTCATCTTCTCCGAGGGAGACTGAGGGAGTATTTGATGGGGATCTTCCAGTTAGGCCATGCGAGCTGATTTTTCTCTTGAAAGCTCTTGTTGTTAAATCAACGAGAGATCTTGATGGTGTGCGTTGTTGACAAACCATTGTTTGACTGCTGTCAACTCTGCATTTTTCTAGGAATATTTTTCCCACCATTTTATTTTGAAAGTCTTTACTAGGCAACGATGCCCGTAAAGTTCTCTTACTTCATTGCCCCAGGCTGGGATCCATGGAACTTGGAAGGTCATGGAAAATCTTAATCCTGGAGGGATAGAAGTCTTTGAAATTTATGTTGAAAAATGATGATTAGATGGTGTCTTTCCTTTTGAAGAGGAAGAGGCTGTTTGGTTTTTCTTACTTCCGCCCATAATGAGAGAAGAGGAAGGAGGAAAGAAGGCTAAGGGTTTTCTTTAGAGACATGCTCTCTCGAAAGATAATCTGCCAAGGGATTGTTGGTTCCTTTTATAGGCACAATTTTGTAATCAAAACACGAAAAGATTGTCTGCCACCTAGCAAAGATCTGTTAGAGACAAGATTTTTTACATCTTTTACTAAGACAAAAGTTGAGGCTTTTGAATCTGTTTTAATTGTAAAAGATTTATTTATTAACTCTCCTTGGAATTTTTGGACACATAAGACAATGGCCAGTATTTCCTTTTGTACGGTAGAGTAATTTGATTGGGCATTGTTCCAGACTCCTGAATGAAATCTGGTAATTGATTCTCTCTTATCTATATACTATTTTAGAATTCCTCCATATCCTATATCTGAAGCGTCAGTTTCAACGATAAGATCGGCTGTCTCATCTATAAGACTGAGACATGGAATCTTTTTTACAAGAGATTTGATTGATTTGACGGCTTGCGTATGCTCGTTCGTCCATGGCGTTTGATTCTTTTTCAATCTTTGAAAAAGAGGTTTGCAAATGTGTCTGAGATCTTTTAGAAAATCAGACACATAATTGAGGCATCTTAGGAACCTTTGCAATTGGGTTTTGCTAGGATCTTATCTGGAAATTTAGAGGTGAATTCTAAGGACCTTTGGATAGGTTTAATTAACCCTAAGTGGATTTCAAAACCTAAAAAGCGAATGCTTGTTTGAAATAGTTTAACTTTCTTTTGGGAAATAACTAAACCATTACGCTTGATAATTTCTATGAAATTATAAATGTGTTTGAAATATTGATCTATATTTGATGAGACGATAAGGACGTCATCAATATAGACTATTGAATAATCTTGAATGGGATTTAAAATGTCATTCATGATTTTTTGGAATTCGGATGGAGCGTTTTTTAGCCCAAATGGCATAACGTTCCATTCGTATTGTCCGAAGAAATTGAAAGCGTTTTATACTTATCTTTTTCGGCTATTTGAATCTGCCAAAATCCTGACTTCATATCAAATTTAGAAAAGATTTTTGCAGTTGACATTCTTTTGATTAGATCCTGCTTGCTAGGAATAGGATATCTAATCCATTGTAAAACAGAATTTAAAGGCTTGTAATTAATTACTAACCTCGGAACTCCTCGCTCCACTTCTGCTGCATTGTTGATATAGAAAGCTGCACAGGACCACATGCTTTTGCTAGGCCGGATCAACTTTCTTTTTAAAAGATCTTCAATCTCTTTTTTACTGTGGGCTAAAAGATCACTGTTCATCTGGATGGGCCTGGCCTTAGTAGGTATTTGGGCCTCTTTAAATTCCTTGATATAAGATAGTCCAACAATATGTTGTTTGCGGGCCCAAAAGGCATTTGGGTCATTCGAACAAACTTCCTTTTCTATCTTGGACTGGACCTCTTGGATTTTCTTTTGAAGAGTTGGGCTTTTAAGGTTCTCTTCAATTTGTTTGAAACTAATCTCGTCTTTGAGAAAAGTTATTTGTCTTTCTTTTCTTTGAATGGCATTAACCTCGGGAGTCCTTGGAGGTTTAATGAATCTATACTAAGCTCCCAAATTTCCTTCCAAAGCTTTTCTTTATCCAAAAAGATTCATCTATTGCGTTCCAACCAAATATTCCAAGCTATTGATCTCACCGCATTGTCCCAAAGGATCCTTTTTTTCCCTTTTAGTACGGAGCCTCCCAAAAGAGTAATCAAGTTAAGCTTAGGATCTTTAGTGAAGACCCATTCCATATTAAACGTAGCTAAGAGAGTGTCCCAAAGAGCTTTCGAGAAGCTGCAATCGAAGAGGAGATGCTCCGTTGACTCCGAATCGTTCTTGCACAAACAGCACCAATTGGGTCGAACAGTAATCCACGGCTTCCTTGACTGAATCTTGAGATTGGAATTAATACCATCTTTAAAGACTAACCACAAGAACACTTTGATTTTCTTAGGATACTTGCCACCCCAAACTAACATATTGTAGTCTTCCGCTCTATTACCATTCATATTCCACAGCAAAGAACAGGCTGACTTGCAAGAGAAGCCATTACTTTTGTCCGGAATCCAAACTCTAATATCCTCCCTTTCATTAATGCAAACCGGCTCCAACAAGGTCATCAAATTAATCCACTCCTCCACCTCCACATCATTAAGGTTCCTCCTAAAATCAATCACCCAATAATTCACCTCCACTTTCCAGAAATACTTGATAGGATGTAGCTTATTCTTAGCAAGATTGAACAAATTGGGGAATTTAACAGCCAAAGCAGCCTCACCAACCCATATGCGCTCCCAAAACAGAATATTGGCTCCTTTACCAGACACGAAAACAGTATTATTCTCCATGTGCTTCTTGAGTTTAAAAATATGCTTTCAAGGGCTTCTATTGATGCTATTAGCCTTGATTTTGGAGCACCACCCCAAAACATCTAAACCATGAATTCCAATGATTACCTTGTGCCAAAGAAGATGTGACTCTAGAGGGAATCTCCACAACCACTTGAGAAGAAGGGCATAATTTCTTTTTCTCAACCCACCGAAGGCCAATCCACCACAACTCAAAGGGGGAGGGATTAAATCCCATTTCACTAAATGATTTACTACCTTCCCCATTAGTGCCTTTCCAGAATAACTTACTAAGAAGTTTATCAATCGTCTTGGTGACTTGCACAGAGGCTTTGAAAACAGAGAAGAAGTAGGTGGGAAGGGCATTTAGAATAGAATGGACCAGAGTCAATCTACCACCTCTAGATATAAGGACATTCTTCCATTTAAAAATTCTCTTTTGGATCTTATCAACCACCAGATCCCAAAAAGACTTTGAAGTAGGATTGCCCCCGAGGGGAAGGCCAAGATAACTCATTGGTAATTCCCCGATCTCAAAAGGAACATTGCCTGCAAGTCACTGAATCTCTTCCTCCTCCAAATTGATGCCTGCCACTGATGATTTTAAGTTATTAATGAGAAGTCCAGAGCCTTCTTCGAACAACTTCACTGAATCTACAAGGTTAATGATATTATCCTCATTGAAATGAGAAAAAATGAGAGTATCATCGGCAAATTGAAGATGCGAGACTTCAAATTCACCAGCCCTAATCCCTCTAATCCACTGTCTTGCTTGATTTCTCAAGAGTAATCTACTGAAGCTATTAGCCACCATGAGGAACAAGAAAGGGGACAAAGAATCACCATTGTCTAATACATCTCGAAGCATCAAATTTCCCTTTAGCCTTGCCATTTATAAGAATAGAAAAGTTAGCAGTATTGAGGCAACCTTTCATCCACTTGCACCACCTTGAATTGAACCCTTTCTTTACAAAAATATCAAGGAGAAAGGACCAATCAACACAATCATAAGCCTTCTCAAGATCAAGTTTAATGACCACTCCCTTGTCCTTCCTTCTCCTACAATCTTCAACTAGTTCGTTAGCTATCAAGATTGAATCAATAATTTGTCTCCCTCCAATGAAAGTATTTTGATAAATTGAATTTTGATAAAATACAATATTCAAGATAAGAAGCCAAGAAAGACATAACTCATAACTTTAAAGACATCAAGGATCACACTTTTCCCTTTTAGGCACTAGGATAATTCAAGATGTTTGAAATAATTAAGACATCAACCAAAGTATCAAGTCACATTTTACATTTTTTTTAAGAAGAGAAAAAGGTACAATTTCAAACCAAACATTGTAAATAAAAGTAAAAATGTCCGAGGGAAAAAAAGTGAAACCTTTAGTTGCGCTGTAGAAGAATGAACCGTAGCTAATAGCACTTCCAAAAATGGATGCATAAAGGAGTGCCAGTACATCATTTGAAGCAAAATCCTTGAGATTTCCACTGATGGCTGGATCGTTATTAAGGATAGAGATCATTAAGAGAGGAAGACCACCAATCACCATGTGCTGCAACAAAGAAATTAAGCACATTAATTTAACTTACATGATTTATATTCTTCAATAACTTTAAACTTCATGTGAGGCATCCTCCAAGTGTTTCATAACTTCCAACAAGAAATACCACGTTCATAACATAACAGTTCGATGTTTGCTATGCTTAATTACATGTGCTACAAACAGTGTAGAACTTTATTAGAATAAGACCTTAGCTAGTTACACAACAAAGTCACCAAGTAACAATCTAACTTGTAAGTAACACTCTTTACTGATCAATCAAAACCTTAACATAATCAATTATTTGGGTGAGGGAGGCAGGAAATTTTCCCATAATTATCATGAACATGTATTAAAAGTAAAAGTTTTCTTTCTAACAAACACATTACTGAATGAGGAAGAAAAAAAGGACATGCTATATTAATCTGTTAAATGAAAGGCGTAAGCTAGAAAACCATGCATCTTGTAAGAGATCACATCAAGGGGTGATCCTACCCATCCAGTGGCCATAATAGGATCTGAATACTTGGAAACCCAGCGAACCATGACAGTGCCCACTGCCATGCTCTGTGCAGCTAAAAACATCCACCACTCTCCACTTCCCCATAATGAAAAGCTATTAGTATCTACAGCAAGTGCAGGAACCTGCAAAACAGAGTGAAATGTCAAACAAAAGCTATGTTTCAACAATGTGCAGACAGATTGGTCTCATGAATGTCACATGTCCTTAAAGACAAAAAAAAGATCCAACTTTCTATTCACTCGTGGGATCCGAGCGATCTGGAGGCACCTCATTTCTACAAGAAATTAGGTTTTATCAACCAAATGCTCCTAAAATCCAACTAAGAATTAAGTAATTTGAGATCGTTAGACCTTACACTTAATTAGTCTCATCAATCATGAGCATATCAACCTCTATCTTCTTTCATTTTTTCATAACATCCATAAGTGTCTAACAGTAATGTTGTGAAACCTTGAGCCAGTAACATAACTGTATAGCTTTTAGATAATATTTCAAAGTCACAAAATAAATCTCGTTACACAAAAATCCAACTATACAGACGAGGGGAAAATGGAGTACCTCAAGAAATAAAAGTCCTATAACACCAAGCACAAGTCCAGAAGCTCCAATTAAGCCGATGGACTCGCCAAATAAAAATGCTGCAAGCACTGCCACGGTTAATGGTTGAGAATCAATTATCACCTGCAAATTCAGGTTCAAACACATAAAACAGAAACATTATACGTAACATAAGATTACAAAAATGTAAAGAAAGAGTCAAATGTGAAACATCTGTACTAAGAACTAAAGCGATTTCATTTTAGAGTAAATTAAAAATTCTTTGATGCTGTTGGAAACCTTTGCACTAATTTTATTGCACCAATACTACCTGCATTTTAGACTTATGGAAAAGTTAAATTTATACACTTGAACTTATCAGGTGTGTCAATTTCAACCCTTAAACACTCGAAATAAAACTATAAAATTATCCAAAAATCATTGAGTAAACCAACAACAACAAAAAATCAAACTAATAAAACATCTATATTTTAACGGGAACTAAATTATTTTCACTTAATTGTTTTTTTTAACTCCAGATAACATCAAGTAACACAGAAAGAAATCAATGTAAAGGTTCATAAAAAACAAGAAGGAAAAAAAAATAAAAATAAAAAAGGAAACATACGCTGCCCAAACCTGCAGAAGTCCTTTCCAAGCCTTGAGCAAGAAAGCCCTGAAAGAACGTAGCATCGACAAGAGCAAAGAGAAGAATAGAAAACCAAGCAGAAAAACCAGAAGGAAAAGGACGACGACGAAAAGCAGCAAAAGCAATCAAAAGGAAACCAGCAGGAATAAGACGAAAAGCAGCAACAAAGAACGGGCCAGTCTTTGGAATCACTTCCTTCATAGCCACCATAGCCGTACCCCAAAAGAAAAATGGCGAAATCAATACCAAAAAATCCCAGATTTCTCCTAAAGAACCTTCATTATTATCAGTATCAATATTCTCTGAATCACCTTCTTCGCTTGAAGAAAGTAAACACTCAACATCTTGACCAGTCCCTACGCAATCGAAATCGGAGTCATTTTTGGTGCAATTGATCACTGTTTTGTGATTGTTGAGATGATGAAGTAATCGGGGATGGATGATTGGAGAAGAGGAGGAAATGGAAATGGAAAAGTGTGATGAAAGAATTTGAGATTTGAGATTGAGATTGAAATTGAGAAGAGGACGAAAGCGTGATGGAGGAAAAGAGTGAGAGCTGCTGCCATTGATGATTATTCGAGAGGAATGGAGGGATGATGACTGCCATTGCCAATACCCCGCCATATTCACTCTCCTTCACTGACTGGTTTCTTTCACTGACAAACGTATTTTTAGATAAGGAGCGCGCGCATGAGACGTTAAGACAATCCCAGCCATTCATTTTTTCATTTGTCATTTTTACTCTGATTATGGCCAAATTACAAGTCATTTTAGAATTCATGTCTATTTTAAGCTAGGTTTTAAGGATTAATAATCTAAATAGCACATTTTGTTTTCACTTTTTAACAAACTAGTTAAAATTAATTATTTTAATATTAATTGTAAATTACGGAAAATTTATGGTATAGGGACTAAAAATTCATGTATGGTATAGGGAGTCAACTACAGTGGCTATTTTTTTTTTAATGTGATTTTTTTTTATTATTTAAAAGAATTATATTTTAAAATTACAGCTATATTCAACATAAATGTTATGTAAGATTATTTTTTGCTTCCCTCAATGGACTCCCTTTTTTCTTAACAAGAATCAATCACAATCACATTTAAAATATGACTATCATATTTAAAGAAAGACAATCACATATAAAATTAAAAAAAAAACCAATTGTACTTAATAATCAATTAGAAACATTTATAAAAAAAATGAGAATGGTCACCTTTAAACACATTTAAAAAAACCACGAACATATGTAAAAATGACAATTATATTTAAAAAACACGATCACAATTAAAAAAGAACGATTACATTAAAAAATGAACGATCACATTCAAAAGCCGACAATCACATTTAATGACATTAAAAAATTACAAACAAATATAAATAACGACCATCACATTATAAAATTATACGATAAAAAACAATCACATTTAGAAAAAATAACATCAAAGAAAATCAATTACGAACAGAATCATGTTAAATAATATCAAGAACGATCACATTCAAAAAAATGAAATGATAATTAGACTTACTTGAGTAATGTATATGAAGAACAACGATCACAATGAAAGAAATGTGATCACACTAAATCAAGTATCCCAATTTTCCAGAATATGTAATTTCACAGCATAATGATTTGGAAACATTATTTTAAAAGTTTTTTTTTTTAAATTGATTTAGTTGTGATTGGTTAAGATTTAAGATTATAATCTAATAATTAAAATTAAATTAGATTTCTTAAAATAGTTAAGGTCAAAAGGGTAAAAAAATGAAGGGATGAGATTAAATGAGTTAGATCTAAGGGTTATAAAAGTCATTGTACCATACAGGAACTTTTTATTTTCTATACTATAGCATGACCCTCAAATTACAAGTCATTTAGAATTCATGTATATATTAAGCTAAAGTTTAAACATTAATAAAAGAAAAATATAATTTTAGTCTCTGAGTTTTTATTTTATTTAACATTTGGTCCCTATATTATAAAAAATGATATTTAAGTCTCTGAGTTTTCATTTTGTTTACCATTTGGTTCTTGCCATAAAAAATCTGTTAAATATTTAACAGAATGTTGACGTGACATTAAAAAATTAATTTTATTACTGACATGACATATTTTTAAATGAGGTGGCATTTGAATGACATATTTTAAAGGGTAAAGTACCCTTTTAGTCCTTGAGTTTTGGAGGTCGTGTTTATTTAGTCTCTGCGTTTTCAATTTGTGTCTAAGTGGTCCCTGGGTTTTGGATACTGTGTCTATTTGGTCCCTAAATTTTCAAGAACTATTAGAAATAAGTTTAATTGGTTCTTAATTTAACGTATTCGTTAACTTCTTACAAAATTATTGACTTAACGCTGACATAACATGTTTAATTGGTCAAAATACAAAGATAGGATTAAATCTTTTATAAATCTAGGCCTAAAATTTGACATAATTATTAATCTATTGTCAGTATTTTGATCAATTAAATATTTTACGTCACCATTAAGTCGATATTATGTTAATGAGTTAACAAATTAAGGAAGAATTAACTTATTTCTAATAATCCAGTGACCAAAACACAACTTGAAAACTCAGGGACCAAATAGACACAATATTTAAAACTCAGGGACTAAATAGACACAAATTGAAATGTGGGGACCAAATAGACACAATATCCAAAACTCAGGGACCACTTAGACACAAATTGAAAACGTAGGGACCAAATAGACACGAGCTCCAAAACTCAGGGACCAAATGAGTACTTTACCCTATTTTAAATGAAATAACATTTTTTATTAGTTTTATATTATTATTATTTTATATATGTATTTTAGAGTATTTATCTCTCTCTCTCTCTCCTCCCCTCTTCATGTTCTTCCCTTTTTCCCGTTTGTTCTCATCTTCTCCGATAATGAAGCTCCATGGCTTTAAAACTCCAACAAGACCATAAAACTCGCCCCCAATGCCGATAAAACGAACCCAAACCCATGTTTTGTTTAAGCAATTTTTTTTCGTACACTTTAAATTGAATCCAATAATTAAACATCCTCTAGAAAAATTAAAAAAATATTGAATCCAATGCCCTCTATAAAATTCAAAAGCAAATATATATATATATATATGAAAGTAAAAGACATGAACATAGATTTTGATTGAAGCAAAAAGAATAAACAAAATTCACTTATACGGTGATACCCAAACCACAACCGAGATATCTGGGCAAAATCGGTGGTGTTTTTTTTCCTTTCTTTTTGCGTCTTCTAATGAATATGGAAAAAGTGGGTTGTGAGTTATATATATATATTTTTTTTTTCTTTTGAATCTGGGTGGAATTGAATCTGACGAAAATCTGAGCAAAGCATTGGGTATGATGATGAAGATGAAATCTATTTTATTGGATTACGAAGAAAACCTGTAACGCACAATCACCAGAAAGTTAAAAATCAATATTATTTTGTTAAATAATATTAATCAGCTTGATCGATTAATTAGAACAGAAATATCGTGTTATTTCAAAAAGGGTATTATGGTAATTTTCCCGAAAAACCTCGAATTTTGAAACTTATGATTTGATTAAAATTTTGACATAAAATTGATCGTCTCGATGTCACGATTCCAACGCAACTAACGATTTGTCATTCTGAGACCCGGTGATCAAGTTATAGACATTTTAAGGTGAGTGGCAATTTCGTAATTATGGCAACTCGGGATTTTAACCTAAAGGAGGACTTCTCAATATCAATTTTTAGAATTCATTCCCTCATCCTCTCCCACACCTCTTGCCGCCGCCCCCCTTAGAGAAAGAGAAGAAAGATCCGTCATTTCATCTCGTTTGTCGTTTGATCGTGAATCGGGTTTTGGATTCAAGCGTTTTGGCAATCGATTTTGGACACGAAGGTAACGAAAACCCTCCCTTTTTCTTTTTCTCCTTGTTGCCGTGAGCCTAGAGGTTGAAATTGATGAGTTTTCGTCAATTTGTTAATTAGGAGATCGGTGGAATCGCACGGATTCGAAGAGGGAAAATCGGAAGCGCTTTTCTTGAAATTCAATTAACGGGTAAGCTTTCGATATTGATTTATCAATCATTTTAATTCTGGATTTTTATTTTATATTTATCTTATGAACATCAAAAACCCTAACCCTTGATCCAACCTCCATATTCGTCAATTTTCCAAACTATGGCCAAACACCCAATCGATCTTGATTACCGATACCTAGAACCATCTGAAGGGATGATTTACTAAACTAGCGGAATTTGATTTAGTAAACTAATTAACATTTAATTATGGATCTATTAAAATCATGCAATTTGTGAAAAAGCATGTAGATTCATGCTTTAAATTTCGAAAATTAAAATCAAAACTTACATTGAGTAATAAATGGAGAATCGGTTGGAGGTTTCTTTACAGCATCAAATCCTCAGCAACACCGGATCTTCTACGCTATATCCCGATCGATCAAACGAAACCTGATTGTGGGATCAAACTTTAGAAGAAATTGGGAAGAAGAAAAAATATTTTCTTCCCAATGGACTAGGGAAAATCGGCTAAAGGGGGAGAGGAGGAAGAGAGAATTCCGAATTTCTAAGGAATTTAATTGTGTGATTTATGAATAACCCAACCCTCCTATTTATAGAAAAATAGGAATCCTAATCCCATTAGGATTAATCTATAGAGATAAATACAAAAAGAAAAAAGATTATCTCTTTCCTTTATCTTGCAATTTCGAAAATGCCATAGATAAATAGGAGATTATTTTCTTTTCTTTATTTTATTTATCTTGGGTAAATAAATCTATATAATTATTATAGGATATAATTCAAATAATTATCTCCTACAAATTATCTATGAAGGCCAAAATTAATAATAAATAATTAATAAATCAAATTTATTTAATTAATTATTTTGGGCCAATTTCAATTGGGCTTGAAACTCTCTCTTAAATTAATAAGTCCAACTTAATTAATTTATTTATTAATTACCATTTAAATAAAATATTTTATTTAAACAATTAATATTTTCTCCCGACTAAATATTATCAAATTATATTTAATTATTAATTTCCATTTAAATAATTTTCATTATTTAAATAATTAATAATAAATATTTTAATTATTAATTTCCATTAAATAAACTCATTATTTAATTAATAATTTTATTGATAACATTTTATTATTAATTAATTAATTATTAATTATTAATTCCGTTCAAATAAAATTTATTATTTAAACAATTAATAATTGTTAATTAATTTCAAATTATTAATTACCATTTAAATATACTCAATATTTAAATAATTAATAATATCTAATTAATAATATTTCATTATTAATTTCATGTTTAAATAAACTCATTATTTAAACAATTAATAATGTTTATATTAATTACCTGGTTTAAATATACTCAATATTTAAACAATTAATATTGCCTATTTTAAGTAATTCACTTTACTTAAAATTTCCATTTCTTCTACTTGATTTCGCGACTATGATATTTGGGCTAGCATAGGGACCCGATGGACCTATAGATCATGGGCTTAATAATTAGTCAATTAAGTGATTAACACATAATCAGTTAATTACTTATTATCTAACTATGAATAATTCCACTATAGATTCATAGCTGAACTCCCCTCACTATAGATGAGTTATGTCCATTTAGTTTATCTTTATTTATATCTGTGATATAATCCTTCACGTGGAACCCTCATAATTACAGACGGATAAATTTACCGTTTTGCCCCTGTAATTACCGTTTTATCCTTGTGTTCCCGCTGATTCTCCAATGAACTTTATCTTTAGTCGAACTAGAGATAAGGTACTTCGTGATCAATAGAAATCGTGGCGCCACTTGTTCATGTCTCGAATCAAGTACATCAAGAGAGTTTCCTAAAGTTCCTAAAATGTTTAGGTATCGCACTGATACCGTTAATTTATAGGAAAGTTATGAATTCCATCTCGTGAAAATGAGTTCCCAGCTACTTATATAGTCATGTTCCCAAAACAGGAGTGTATTGAGCGTTCTTACAGATCGCTCTCAACTATGTGAATCAAAGAACATAACTCCATAAATAGGAGTCCGCATTTCACTCAGGATTGAGATCTATCACGGTTGATAAACTTAGTTTGATATTCGATCATTTCTCGTAAACGGTACTAATGAGAAATTTGATCGAACATCGTGGTCCTGTCTTATACAATCAACATTGCATATGATACTTCCATTTCATGTCTCCCACATGAATGATCAAGATTAGATCATTTGTCTATAAACAAAATGCGAAGCTATCAACGATGTTAACAGGATAAGGTTCCCAAACGTTATCCATTTATCGGAGACACTTTTAAGTTACTCATCTCGACTTTAATCCTCTAGTATGACTCACATACTAAGTCGTGATTTCATAAGAGTAACTTAGGGTTTACTATTTGAATGTTTGATATTTATATATTTCCATATATTCCTAATATCATTAATTGAATCAATCTAGATAATATAAAGAACTTATGTTTATTTATTTAATTTATTCTTAATAAATTATTATTATTAAATAATTACAAGTTCTAGGACACCATTCCTAACACCATCAAGATCGATCACCCTAGCTACAAAACCGCGATCGAACCACATCCCGAAGGCCATGGCCAGCCGCGGCCCACACACTCCCCCCACAACTCCGATGTTAGCCAATTTCCTTCGTCGTTTGTTTTCCGTTCTTTGATCCACCGAACCCCAAACCTTTTGTATAAATTTAGTATATTTTAAATGGTATTTTAAGTTATTTAGGATCTCCGTTTCAGGTCTGGTTCGTCAAGGGAAGTAGCGTTGATTTTGGATTTAAGCGATTTCGAGGTGAGTTAACGGTTTATTCGTTGGTGGAGTTTTAGAGAAATCTAAAGCTTCTACCGTAGATTTTATGTTTCGATATATTCAAATATATTATTCTGGAGCTTTAGGAAGTGAATTCATATTGGAAACATTGAAAAATGTTTTTAGCATCTTACAATATCAGATGAATTAGAATACCGTTGATCTAAGTTTAATTATAGAATGATTTGGTGGATCTTTATGATGATATTTAATGTGATATTCTATTAAAATGATCTTATGAGTAATCCTTTTTTATGGTGCTAAATGTAGATGGTGTATGTGTTAAACATCTTTATGGACTTGTTTGCTGATTTTTCTTGCATTAATCAATTCTATCTAGTTGGAAGGAAAATAAATTCAAAGATAGCAGGAAGCAAGGTTTTTGCTTTCTTAATTTAATAAGCATTAGAATGCACACATCACTTACCAATTTTTTAAGCATTAGTTTGACTGTTAAATGTGGTTTACTTTTGTACTTATTCAAAGTATTAACAATTTTTCCATACAAACCAGGCTATTTGAGAATGCTGGCATTGATGTTGATGAATTTTTTAACATTTGGAGAGTTAGAGCATCATTGTGGAAATTGCTAGTATTCGAGCAATGCGATACGGACAAATTACTTGTGTGGATTTTGGAAATGTTGTTGTGCTCAGTCAAGAAGGTGAAGATGGGCAAAGGAGAAAGGAAGAAGAGGCAATTGAGAAAAGAAACATGATGTTTCAACACTACAAGTCTGAGCTATATATGAACATCTTTTACTTTTCGTTAACACTTTTAATTTCTATATTTTGGGATTTTGGTCGTTTTTAAAACACTTATGATTGTTGTTTTTGGGATTTTGGTCGTTTTTAAAACACTTATGATTGTTGTTTTGGTTATGTTATACTACTTTCATTTCCTCTAAACAGACTTGCTGAAGTTAGTTATTTCATCTAATTGTGAAGCCATTTGAAGATGTTATTGAGTAATGATCATGTGTATATCATTCTAGAATAATATAGTCACTTTATTGAGCTATAAATAGGTTGTTCATTGAATCATTACAATTTAATGAAAATTCTCTCATATTTGAGTTCACTTTGTTTTCTATATATATTACGGTTTTAGTGAATTGTTCAAGTTTCCAAGATCTTCCCTTGAAATTGATTTTTTCAAAACTCGAGTTGTTTGCATTACTTGGCAATAGATATAAGAAGTTATAAATTTCCTGAAGGTTGTTTTGAAGTATTAGAAAAAAAAACCTCAAAGTTTGACACTTGGAATGAATGCGCTTTTCATCTATTTTTGAATAATTATGAATGTCATTTTGAATAGTTTATATATTGAATGTTATAAAATTGCTATTTTTTAAAATGTTGAAAATTTTAGCTATTTTTTAAATTTACTATTGTAAAAATGTCATTTTTATAATACCAGTTTTTTTACAAGTAGTAGGGTCAATACACATTATAATTTTATAATGAAGAAACCCATCAATTTGGGTCAATTTTCTTTTAAGAAAAGCGGTAGCAAGCAATACATGTCTGTCAATGAGTTTACTGTATAAGTCAATTTCATATAAGTACAGAAATTATTTTTTGTATGGTGATTTCTTTATCCAATTAACTATTTAAATGCAAAATCTCTAGTAAAAATAGTTAGCCATAACTTCATTCCTAGAGATAAAGTTGGAGTGACACTAATATGAGTTATAAATCATATAAATTAATTGAGAAATTAAACAACATTCAAACATTAATTTGATTGTTTTATTCTTTCTTCTGCATCTGCAGTTTCATTCAAGAGATCAAAAACGGATGCAAGTCTATATTTTATCCTTTTCATTTCCCAAAAAATTTCAATTTCCCTCTTCCATCTTCTCTTTGAAGCACCTTTATTTTTTTTCCCAATTCTTTCATGTTCGAGTGAAGTTGAGATTAATCTCAACGGCAAGTTTAAACTATTCTATGTTAAACTTCTCTAGTAAAATGAGAGAAACATTCGTAATATGAGATTAATAGAAGAAAAATAGCTCCGCCACAAGTTTCCATGAACCAATAGCTCAATCCGTTAGTGTTAGATGGAATTAGTAACAGATAATGACTTCTGAAAGTGTAGAAGTGATTTTTTTTCAAATTAGAAGTGCATAGATGTGATTTGAAAATAATCGAAAATGCAAGGGTCATTCATGTAAAACTACCCTTTTATTTCCCGATAATTTAGAAGTTTTAAAGTGACTATTCAGGTTTGTCGTATCATATTTATGTTTCTTAGTCGTTTGTTCTGCTTCAGCTCTTGCTGCTCAATTGAAGTGGCAACTTAGACGGTAACTTGAAGAATGCTTTTTCCTACATTTGGGAGCTTCGAGAAGAGGCATTTTCAAACCTTTGATTTTGTGCCTCCCCTTGCTGATTTTTCAGAAGGAATGTGTTTGCCATGTTGGTGTATAAGTGACTCATCTGCTTCTCTATGTTTATGACATTATTATACATGGGAATGATCCTTCATATGTCAACACTTATTGTTAAAGATGTGCAAAAAACATAGAAAACTGCAAAACCGAAGCAAACCAGTCTGAATTGGCCGGTTTGTTTCGATTTTTAGCTTGAAGTTAGTAGTTTGTATGGTTTGAGAATTTAAAAACCCATAGTTTCGGTTTTGATTAAGTCTTTATTTATAGAGAACCGATTAAAACCACACCGAACTGTTTACTAATTAATATATATATATATCCCCTTGTAAAAAAGAACCCAATTCTCTTTTTTACCCAGGATCTCTATCCTCTCTCTCTGTCTCAGTCATCATCAATCTTCAATGCAAACTTTGCCTTTAACCTTTTCCTATATCTCTATCTTCTAACTTCAAATTTGTGTCTTCCCCTCCATCTCAATTTATGACTTTCATACTCGCCTCTCCTTCATCCTCATCATAACTTATACACTGCGGTTCAATTCTCCTCTTAACTGATATGTTTAATTCAGTTCAATATTAAGAATAAAACTGACCGAGCCAAACCGAACAGTGCTCACCCCTATTTATGCAATCTCCCATGGTTGCTCAATTGGTGCAGTAAAGTGTATTTTCATATATTTGCATTGCATAATATAATAAGATTTGTTTGTTTAAGGTGGTAATGTTTGGTTTTAAAATATTTCCAGTGTATATTACACAATTAATATTGAATAAAATAATACTTTCACAAATTTAGTGAAAGTTTCACATGGTGCTGTCAACTAAAATCATTATCTTGATTTAATAGCAATTCAATGAGCTTTGAAGACTTCTTACTGCCTGAGAACTCTATTGGAGCTCAACAAAAAGTTCTCTTCCCCAGCAAGAGTGGAGTGAAGCCGTCCTGCTGCCCATCCATTGTTCACCACTCGAACAGCACTGCGAGCTAGATCGCCAATCACACGACTCTCCTGTATTTGTTCTTCAAATTCAGGAAGACCACTTGCCTTTCTTTCCCTCCTCCTCTTCCTCTCTTCATCTCGCTCCTTCCTTAGCCAACTCTCAACTGTTCTCTGTGAGTATTTCCAACAACACGTTGATATAAGCTAAGATAAAATGAATGAAATATTCTTAAAAGTCATTTCTGTTTTTAATACAGAGTAATAAGTTCGTCGAAATCATAAATATACTGAAAGGAGAAAAAAGTGGGTGTGAGGAGAACAAAAACTAACCATCAGAGACAGTTTACTGTTCTCCTTGATTTTGTCCATTGGCATGGCAAGTTGCAATTTCCCATGAGACACATAGACCTACGACAACATAATGAATTTTAAAAGAAAGAAAGTTTGACATCAAAAGATTTGAATAAAAGTAGCGAGACATACCATATGTGATGGCCAATTTTCTAGACCATCAAATATATGTGTGGCATAGATTATTGTAGCCCCTCGCTCTTCACATTCTTTTCTTAGAAACCTCAACAGGTTAGCCCTTGCGAGAAACATCGAGATCTACGGTTATCTCATCAAGAAGAAGTACCTAGAAGGAAATGAAGCAGATTCAACTAATTTTTCAAATACATGATGCCTAATAATCTCGATGTCTAAATGAAAAAGAATACAAGATTGGAGAAGCACCCTCCTTCATCCTCATCATAACCTAAACACTGTGATTCAATTCTCCTCTATTAGGGAATTGATATGTTTAGTTCAGTACAATATTAAGATTAAAACCGACCGGACCAAACCAATCGAAACCTATGTGAAAGTATTATTGATAAAATATGTTCTATTAATTATATATTTTCTATCATTTGTATAGAGCTCAAATTGGATAAAGGATGATCAAGAAGTTCTTTGGTGATAGGAGGCAGTAGAGTTTGTGTTTGTTCTTTTATAAGTTTTGAGTGTAATCAATGTTAAGAAGGTGTTTTTTAGTATTAAAATTTGATTAGGACTTTAATTAGCTGCAAAATGGAAGCAAGAAGAAGACAAAAACCGTTTTCTGTTAGTCCTTGTATCAGTTAATTGGCTGAGATATAAAGCCTCTTTAGTGTGCATTTCTTTTAGCAAGTTTTATATCATTAATAACAGAGATTTATATATGCATTAGGCTGTATCAAACTCAGGGAAAGCAACATCAAATAGAAATTCTTTTGTTCTTTCTTCGAATATAGCAAATGTGCAGATTGTTCATTACTTGTTCTTGAGTATGAATGAGATTAAGGAAGAAAGAAGACACGACGTTTATACTGGTTCGGATAATGACATCCTACAAGTAATGGAATCAAGAAGAAGAATTACACAACAACTCTCAAAATCCGAAGAAGAAGATAATAATGCTCACCAATGCTATCACCTGCAGCTGATAGACTCCCACGTGATTTTATTCCTTTCTAATCGTTTTCCATCAGCACACTAAAGACACCCTTTATTCCTTCTAATCCTTGTTTATCAAGACTGTTTTTAAGAGCCAATTTCCACAAAATTCTTTCCACACCATTCTCTTACCCTTTACTTTACATCTGTAAAGACATTTGGTAAATTATGCTTTTTTTTTTTTTTTTTTTTAAAAAAAAAAAAATTCGAAATAATGAAAAAGATATGGAATAATAATAATAGTACTAAAGGTATATTGTGTTTATTTCAGTTGAGTGCTTTCATATTCATTCACTTTCTCTGCTTTTAATCTTTGCTTGCATTTGTTTTCATTGGAATCTCCTTTTTACTTTGTCTTAGACTTGTAAAAAATTGTATCTCCCCGTCTTTAAAATATACAATTTTTTACAAGTCTAAGACAAAGTACAAATGACAAGTTAAACTATATATTCACGTAGGTTTGATTTTATAATATAATTGATTAAATAAAGAGGACTTTATATTATCTATTGATCACAACAATTATAAAGATAAACATTAAATATTACTAATAAAAGAGCTACTTATAATTTAAAAAGGAGAAATTTCATTTAGTGACAAAATTATTTTCCATATTTATAAATATAATATTTTTAAGTATTTGCAAATATAATATTTTTTTAAAAACTATTATTCATATGAATCATATAAATCAACGATAACTTATTAGGTAGTCGGTGATAATTTGTTAAGTTATCAATGATTACATAATATTTTTATAATATTTTATATGTGAATTTCAATCTTCTACTATTTTTATAAATAACTTTTTGACTGTTATTTTTTAAAATATTGGACTAGACTATGATATATAGTGAGGAGCCTCATCTAAAAGTAGTATGATGGTAAACTTAGCATTTAAAAATTAGATAGCTTTGAGTGAGAAAAGGATATGGAATATGCTTTTATAATAAAATGTTTACCTTTTATCTCTGTATTTTATAGGAGAATGAACAAGAAAAACATTCGAATTTTCCTGGAAGAAGAAGTCAAAGTTTGAAGTTTTTTCTTTTATTTTTTGTTATAGTTTTATTTCTGTTTAGATTTGATTTTTCCATTAATTTTGTAAAATTAAGGGATTTTATTAATTTCCTTAGATTTTGCACAAATTAAGGAGAAATTAAAGCGGGGTATGTTTCCATTATAGATCTGTTGGATTTGTATTCGTTAGGAGAGTCTTAGTACACAAAATAAATAAGTTGGAACCGACTCAACTACATATGCCTAATCATCTTGATTATCATTTAATCACTCTCTTTAATCTTATATCGATCATAATGCCATGATTTTTTAAGTGAATCCTCTCATTATTGAGCCACTCTTTTATTGATAATAATTTTTTGTTATTCATTTAACCTAGTCTTAACAAGAAGAATTTAAAGACTGGAATAATAGAATTTTGAGGAACCATTATCGTTGCTATACTTTTAACAGATGGATGTAAATTTTCTTATTTTCAAGCAAGTCAATGTTTTCCAATCATTATTAGGAAGCATAATTTTATTTTATTTTTAATTTAAGTGCTTTTGGTTGCTGTAAGCATAGTTTGGGAAGACTGGCACGTTTTTTTTTATATAACTGGAAACTTGGGAATGCATTGTATGTTTTCTCATTCAGACATTCAAGTGAGCAATCCATTCGGGTTTGTCTTTACATAAAAAATTCTTAGATATTAGACCATGAGTTTGTTTATTTATTATTCCTTGATGACGTGTTGAATAATATTTTTTCATACTACTTTTTATAGGTACATAATCAGTCTATTTCAAAGAAATGGAGTCAAGAGTTCCGCAAGTAGTTGGGTTTCAACTTTTGTTTTTGCAATTCGTATTTTTGAATATGTAATAAATAGTGGATTGATCAAATTATTACTCTTTTTATTATTATTGAACTTCATGTTATTATTTTTTGGGAAACTAATGTAATGTGATTGATGAAAGTTAAATTACAATGAGTTAAATGATGTACTTTTTGGATCAATTCATTATTATTTAAAACTCAAGTTTGATTACTATTGTGTCTTTTAGGGATAATCTTCATTAAGATTTGAAACTCAGGTAAGTATATGTTTACATATATTTTGTTGGATTTTATACATTTTATAGTATAAAATTTAAGAGTGGAAGAGTAGAGAGAAAAGATGAAAGTTGTGGTTTGTGGAAAAGTGAAAAATCACTTGTCCCACATTGGAAAGATCACAAATCTAACATCACTTTATATATCCTACACTTGCACTTTGGGTTGGGCCCTTTGAGGTTCCATAGGTTTTGCGAGGGCCGAGCGTGCACCCAATGGGCTTCAGTCCACAAGCACACGTCCCGACCTGGGCTGGTCCGGTCGGTTTGGGTTCGGGTTCGGGTTCGGGCCGGTCATCTTGATTAAGTAATTTTCTTTTTATTTAATTTCTTTTTGAAATTCAGAAAGTGTAACAGCAGATCTTAATGGCCTTTGCCGTTACAGGCAACAATGAGCCATTATAGATCGCCGGCAGACGTTTCAGGTGGACTTTACAGTTTCCGGTGGACTGTTACACTGGCAGATTTAATTCTGGAATTTAATCCAGAATTGATTTTGGTTTTGGAGTTACGGATTCGTTTCTCTCTATAAATAGGAAACAAATTCTCTCCATTCTTACACCAGAAATCTTAATTTGCTTTCTTCTTTCTTTCTTCGTTATTCTGTCCGAATTGAGAGCTGTTTTAGAGGTGTTCTGCCAGGTTCTTGAATCTCTGGTTGTTGAATTCAAGAACGCTTCATCGAATCCTGCCGATCTGAATTGCCGTCGAACCACAAACAACCTGAGCGGGGCAATATCGACTTCAGGACAATGGCCTTGCCCGTGCTTTGAAGCTTTCTACAGTAACGTTGTCCTTCGTTTCTGTTCTTTCTATTTGTTTATTATTACTGAACTGTTTGTTATTGTAATTAGTTACGAATCAATACAAGTTCGATTATTGTTCAAATCATGGAATTTGTAAACATCTACGAATCGAACGACTCACCCTTTGCTGAAATTATCGCTACCCCTGCTGTCGAGAATGTTGTTGCCGCTACTGCCGCTCTTGCAGCTGTCACTGCCGCTGCACAAAATAGTACACTGATTTTGGAAAACAATGTCGCTACGAATCTCGTACCTGCGCGGGCTCAAGGGGATGCTTACAATGTTGCTGCATTACAAGCTAGTAAGTATCTTCTTACCTAGCCACTGAAGCCGGTCCACTCTAAGGATCCACCTCAATTCAATGGTCAAGACTACAAACAGTTGCATCAGAAGATGGTGTTCTTCCTCACTACACTCAGTTTTGCCTATGTGCTCAAAGAACGGATGCCGGAAGTGCACGAGGATTATGTCACTTACGAGGGACTCATAAATCGAGATCAATGGGAGAATTATGATTTCTTTGTCGCAATTACATTTTAAATAGCTTAATTGATAGTTTATATAAAATGTATGAAAACTGTAAGAGTGCGAAAGAATTGTGGGATGCACTTGAACTAAAGTATAGATCAGTTGGTGCAGGGGTTTAGAGGTTTATTGCGGGGAAGTTTAATGATTTTAAAATGGTTGACAAGAAGTCCGTAGTCAACCAAGCTAAGGAGCTACAAGTCATCATCAATGACTTGCATAGCGAAGGAATGAGGATGAGTGAACCATTCCAAGTGGCAATTATGATTGAGAAATTGCCATTTTCCTGGAGTGACTTTAAGAATTATCTTAAACACAAGAGTAAGGAGTGTACGATGCAACGCTTAATCCTAAAACTCTGAATAGAGGAAGATAATAGAAAAGGGATGGGTAATAATAGAGCCTCAAACCAAAGAAGTGGAGAAGCGAAGGCAAATCTCACCGAAACAGGGAAAAGCAAGAATAGGCCAACTAAAAAGAAGTATGACCTAGGAACCAAGCATGCCATCAACAAATGCATCACTGGGAACTGCTACACCTATGACAAAGCGGGCCATAGAGCCTCTGATTGCAGGTATCGTCCTGTGCAGAATAGACACAATAATAGGTCTAATAATCAAATCAATCTGATCGTGGAAAATGGAGATGATATTCCTCTTGTTGCAATGGTCTCCGAAATATGCATGACTACTACTGCTAAGGGTTGGTGGATTGATTCTGGTGCTACTAGGCATGTTAGTGCGGATAGATCTCTATTCTTCAACTACAAAGAAGCTGACGATAATGAGAAGCTGTACATAGGAAATTTTGCCACTTCTGATGTGATTGGCAAAGGAAACATCCAGCTCAAATGGACATCTGGGAAGATACTCACACTGAATGATGCTATTATATTCCTGACATTAGAAGCAACCTTGTATCTGGGCCACTTCTCAACAAGAATGGCTTCAAGCAAGTCTTTGAGTCGGACAAGTTTGTTCTATCCAAGGCGGGATGTATGTGGGTCGTGGGTATTTTACTAATAACATGTTCAAGCTGAATGTACTGGCCCAAAAGCCAAAGACTATCAATAAAGTTGAATCTTCTTCTTATATTGTTGAGTTATTTAATATTTGGCATTCAAGATTAGGACATGTTAATAATCGATCCATAAAAAGAATGATAAGTTTAGGATTATTACCTAAATTCGAAATTGATAATAGACATAAATGTGAAGTTTGTGTTGAATCAAAATTTGTAAGAAAACTCATCCTTCCATTAAAAGGAATAATGAATTACTTAGTTTAATTCATAGTGATATTTGTGATTTCAGAAATAATCCTTCACGAGGAGAAAAGAAATATTTCATCACATTTGTAGATGACTATAGTAAATATTGTAAAGTATTTTTACTAAATAGTAAGGATGAAGCTTTAGAAGTCTTTAAGATTTATGAAGCAGAAGTTGAGAATCAGCTTGGAAAGAAGTTAAAAGTACTTTGATCAAATAGAGGTGGTGAATATGAGTCCACTTATATGACTGATTTCTGTGCAAAATCTAGTATTATACATCAGACAACAACACCTTATACACCACAACAAAATGGTGCAGCTGAAAGAAAGAATCGAACTCTTAAAGACATGATTAATTGCATGTTGAATAGTTTAGGTTTACCTCAGAATTTGTGGGGGGAAGCTTTGCTTACAGCAAACTTTATTTTAAACCGGATTCCACAAAAAAAGACTAATAAGTCAGCTTATGAGCTGTGGAATGGAAAACTCCCTACTTATAAATTATTGAAAGTGTGGAGGTGTTTAGCTAGGGTACAAGTTCCTTTACCTAAGAGGATGAAACTTGGACCTAAGACAGTTGATTGTGTGTTTATAGGTTATGCCTTAAACAGTTCAGCTTATAAATTCCTAGTAGTTAATTCACAAGTATCTGAAATTAACAAAAACACTATAATGGAGTCTATTGAAGCTGAATTCTTTGAGGATGTGTTTCCATATAAGAAACATACTGATACTGGAACCAAGAGAAATTATGAAGCAAGTACTTCACGAATTCGAGAGGGTTCAAAATCTGAACATGAAAAAGAAATTGTTCATAATGATTCAGAACCAGAAGAAGTAAAATAACTAAAACATCTACTTCATTTGGTCCAGATTTCATTACCTATATGGTAGAAAGTGAACCTCAAACTTATAAAGAGGCAATGACTACTTGATAACTCATAATTTACACGTGTTTATCAGTGTTTTTATCTCCAAAATAATTAAAATATGAATGATAATTGATTTAAATGTCCATAATATTATTAATCGTTGAATTTCAAGAACTTAGGCGAAAATGGCGCTCAAATCGAACTTATAACAAAGAAGTTATGCCCATTTTAGTTTTGAAAAAGACCCATGGCCACGGTGATGGGATCCACGACCGCGACTGAGACCAAAATTGAATTCCGTGCCAAAAACCCGAGGGTGTTCACTACGGCGATGAGAAAAAGGAAAAATAATGATAATAGGCTGTGCTGACGTCATCCAATGGAAGGAGATAGTGCTTGATGATGTCAGCATGACGTCATCATCCACTTGCTGAGGCCTGCAGCTGTTCACGTGAGAGACGTGTCGCTCGATGGATAGCGACATGTCGCTCAGCGTTTTGTGAAGGAAGAAGCGTCCAGCAGCTTCCGTTCGGCTCAGCGCTCCGCTTCGTGGCGCGCGTGCGGCTCTCCTCACATAAGGCGATGCAGCTGACTCGGCGGCGGCTCATATGGCTCGGCTTGCGGCTGGAGCAGATCATGATAGCAGATTTTATTTTTTTTTTATCCGATTTTTAGCCTTTTCTTGCCTATATAAACTCCCTCTTGTACCCTAATTTAAAATCCCTTCTTCCTTTATTTTTCTTAGGAATCTTAGATAGTTTTTTATTCTAGCTAGTTTCTTTATTCCAACTAAAGGATTATCGAGGTTTGGTTTATGAATTTGTGAGATTTTGTTCTTAATTTAATTCCTATTTTCTCTTTATTCATGCCTTCTCTTTGCATATTTTATTGTTAGTTAATTCTTGTGCAATAGGGCCCGTTGTTCAATTGTTAATTTTGCATGTCGCTAGTTAGAACTTTAAATCCATAATTGTTTAATTGTTCTAATACAAGTAGCACAATAGCATAAATTGATTAGGACACTTTTTGATTTATGTTATGGGAATTTATGATCTAACTTAAATGAATCGGTCGTACTGTATTTGTTAGTTAGAATTGGGTTCTTCTCATCTTAATGCTATTAATAGGTTAAATCTTATTATCGTATTCTAAGGTTATCTGTTAATTAGGGAAGTAGTCATTAGATCATATCTTAGCTATTGAGAATTTAAGGAAGAGCACTTGTTGTTCCGGCAACTCCCAACTAATTTAGAGAAGAATTTAGGAATGCATGTTTAGTAATCAATGATCAAAGTAGGGTCGAATCCATAGAGATTGGTGAATTAAAATTGGGGTTTTTTTAGTTTGTTGAGAAATTGAGAAAGAAAACAATAAAAGTTAAGAAGAGATTCAATGGGAGAAAGTTGCAACCAAACTGTAATCATCGTTTGATTTATATTATTTGATCATTGATTTTCTAATGAAATTCCAACTCATTCTCTAAATTGGTTATGATTATTAAGAACGTCTTATTAATCTATCCTTCCTTAGTTTGTCGGTAATTAAGATACGATCATTAATTACTTCCCTAATCAATGACAACCCTAAAGTACGACAATAGAATTTAATCAATGACAGCAATAAGATGAGAAGGACGACCAATTTTAGCCAACAAATGTGAAACGGTCGATCTATTTAGACTAGATCCTATATTTTCATAGCATGAAATGAAAAGACTTATTAATCATTCATACTAATTGTCACATGGATTAGAATGCATAAACAATTACGGATTTAAACACTCTAATTGACGATCTATCAAATTGAAGAATGATCAAAGGGCACTATTTGAACAATCAAACAATGTAATATTGAATGCATAAAATAGAAAACAGAGAAATAGAGAAGAATTAGAAAGAAAGATGAAGAACAAATCTCACAAATATAAAAATCAAACTTAGATTAACCTTGGTTGGAAATTGGGAGTTTAGCTAGACATGGAGTTCATCATTCTCTAAGAAAACCTAGGGAAAAACGTTCATCCACCTATTAGAAAATAAGTCTCCCTTTTATATCCTTGAAAACTAGGGTTTAAAACAAAAGATAAAAAAATCTATCCTAAAAATCCGAACTGGCGTCGCGGCACTGATTTTTGGGCGCTGAGCAAAAAGACTAAAATATGGAAATTTCACGCTTTCGGTGCTATGGCTCTAGAAAATCAGCGCTGGGGCGCCAAACTCTCCGGAATTTTGGATTCGAATCAGATCTTGCAGACTTTTTCTTGTGGCTGCGGCCACTAAAAGTTGTTGTCATGGCGCCGAAGTGTCAAGAAAGCTCCAAAATGTAATTTTTTAGTCCTTTTTCACCATCTCTTCTCCAACCTAGCACATAAACACAATTCAAAGATAATTACCTAGTTTTTAAGCTATTTAATCATCAAAGTATGAAAAATAATCCCAAGTTTATGTGCAAAAATAATAACTCATCAAATCCCCCACACTTAATCCATGCTTGTCCTCAAGCATAAAATAGAGCAACTTGATAAAATTCAATTGCTCACCATTCCTTTCAACTTTAACATTATTCAATCATCAATAAAGAATTAGATGAACATTGTTCCTATGCTTCAAATAAACTTCCTATCATACAATGAATTCACACCTTTACTACCAATGTCTTCTTTACATAATACCCTTTTTTTTTTCACAACTCCCTTCTTTCTTTTTCAACTTATTTCAAAACTACTCACAATTCTCATCAACATTGTTTTTTTTCCCAACAACTTTAGTTGTTTTCTTTTCTTTCCTGTTTTTTCTTTTTTTCTTTCAAAGATGAGAAAAATAAGAAAGAAGAGAATCAAGCAAAGACCTATTTGTCAAATCTTTCATTGAACTTGAAGAGAAGATGCATAAAATGAAGCAAAGTTCAAATAATTCTTCAACAATTGGGTTCAAAAGGAAATTAACAAAAGGATATTGGGTTATTCAAAATGTGGTTAATTTCCAAGAAAAGAGGCCTAGGCTCAAAATTAGCTTTCTAAAGACATTGTCAAGGTTGGCTTTTTAAGAAAGCTAAAAGTTGCATCACCTAATTTTCCCTTTCTAAACTCTAAGCATTCAAAACAATACATAGGCCTCAACATGCATAACAAAGCAAGTTCTAGTTTAATCAACAATGTTTGACAATTACACAACAAATGAATAGAGCAAAAATATTATGAAGATATGCTCTTTTTGGCCCAAAAACTCACAAAGGTTAGATTTTCACAAATCCCATAACACATTTCATTCAAAAGTCATCCAAATCAACTACTCAAGACAAGCCAACAAGAATTTATCTACTCATGCTAATCTCTATTTTGCCTCAAATTAATTCAACAAAATCAAATAATTCTAATCATCCATGAATGAAATACTAAAAGCATCAAGATGAAGCAAAGAGTTGAATTTTATTCCAAAAATTCTTCCCCCACACTTAGCGCATACATTGTCCTCAATGAACAAATAACAAAAATAAAAGAGGAGAAGAAAACTGCCCTGAAAGAGCAATCCTTAGTAGTTGGATTGCTATCTGCTCGGGAGTGTGAGATTTTAGTAAAAAATATCATCCTTCAGCATAGCCCTTATTTTATCATATTATTTTAAAGATCAAACAAATAAAAGAAATCAAATCAAACTAAAAAAAATGAAAACGAAAACAAGAACGAAAAACATAAAAATTTGGGTTGCCTCCCAAAAAGCGCCTTTCTTTCACGTCTTTGGCTAGACCGAGTTGCTTCTTCATTAATGCACATCCCAAATCGACTTGACATATTTGCGGATTATGGCTCGCAATTCTCCAATTTTGGGTTTCTTTGTTGAAGCAACCCGCATGTCATCCTTTTCAAACAACTTAAGAATATCATTAGTCAAACGATCGACAAAATCAATCATTGCAAAAATTGAAGAATTAGCACCAGAATGTTTCATGGAGTCATGTATATTGAATTTTATAACTTCACCATCGAACTCCATAGTAATTATACCAGCATGTACATCAATTATTGTTTTAGAGGTATATAAGAATGGTCTTCCTAATAGAACTAAAGATGAGGTAAAAACATCATCCCCCATATCTAAAACATAGAAATCTGCAGGAAATACCAAACCATTAACTTGTACTAGCACATCCTCTAAAATTCCTTCAGGATAAGCATTGGATCTATCAGCAAGTTGGAGGATTACACCCGTTTCTCTTAAATGACCAACATTTAAAGATTTAAACACATAAAGGGGCATGACATTGATTGAAGCTCCTAAATCTAGCATGGCTTTATCAACTCTTAAGTCTCCTAACTTACAATGAATTGAAAACATACCTGGATCTCCCCCTTTATGAGGCATTTTCCTTTGAATAATGGCCGATACATTTTCCCCCATACTTATTTTCTCATTACCCTTCAATTTCCTCTTGTTTGTGCACAAATCCTTAAGGAATTTTGCATATCGAGGTATTTGCTTTATTGCATCTATCAACAGAATATTTACCTCAACATTTCAAAAGGTTTCCAACATCTCTTTTTCTTCTTCATATTTCTTTGAGTTAACCAAACGAGATGGAAAAGGAGGAGGAATCAACAATAACTTGGTTTTTGCTCTTTCGGGAACCTCCAATTGAACTTTTGGAGATGAGACAGCTTCCTTTTCGGTTTCTTTTCTTGGAATATCAAAAAAAATTTCCATCCTAGGTTCTTCCAAAACTTTTCCACTCCTCAATGATATAGCACTAATATTTTCAACTCGATATTCCACAGTTTGAGATGTTGGATGATCTTGATTCTCAAATCTACTAATTGAAGATGCTAGTTGAGCTATTTGATCTTCCAGATTTTGGATGCTACTTCTTGTGTCCTGTTGAAATTGAAGTGTATTAGTAGCAAGAGATTTCACCATTTCTTCTAAAGACAAACCTGAACTTGAAGTGGATTCTTGAGGTGGGTCGAGATGCCTAGCTGGGTATTGTTGGTAGTCTAATGCTCTTGGCTCGCAATTAGGATAATCCCTCCAACCTAGATGGTAAGAATGAGGGTAGTGATCATATTTTCCTTGTGATTGATCTTGAAATCCTTTAACTGGACTAACATACTCATAAGGGTTGATTTGAAATCTAGAACACATGTCAACTCCATGGTTAGGTGCGGTGTAAGTTCTACATGTGTTCATTTGTTGTAGATTTTTCAATGCCAGTTGTTGAACAACAATAGTCAAGTTAGTTATCTGTTGCTCAAATCTACCTAATTCCCTTAGAGTAGCCATTGAATCTGAAACACTAAATAAACAGTCAAATAAAACAAAACAAAAACAAAAAATAATAGTTTACACCAATCCCCGACAACGGCGCCAAAATTTGGTGGGCGTCGAAACCACCAAAAATAAAAGTCTCTACTTTTAGGTTTATGGATTTGTAGTAGTGGAAAGTAAGGTCGAATCCACAGAGATTGGTGAATTAAAATTGGGGGTTTTTTAGTTTGTTGAGAAATTGAGAAAGAAAACACTAAAAGTTAAGAAGAGATTCAATGGGAGAAAGTTCCAACCAAAGGTGTAATCATCGTTTGATTTATATTATTTGATCATTGATTTTCTAATGAAATCCTAACTCATTCTCTAAATTGGTTATGATTATTAAGAACGTCTTATTAATCTATCCTTCCTTAGTTTTTCGGTAAATAAGATATGATCATTAATTACTTCCCTAATCAATGACAACCCTAGAGTACGACAATAGAATTTAATCAATGACAACAATAAGATGAGAAGGACGACCAATTCTAGCCAACAAATGCGAAACGTTCGATCTATTTAGACTAGGTCCTATATTTTCATAGCATGAGATGAAAAGACTTATTAATCATTCATACTAATTGTCACATGGATTAGAATGCATAAACAATTACGGATTTAAACACTCTAATTGACGATCTATAAATTGAAGAATGATCAAAGGACCCTATTTGAACAATCAAACAATGTGATATTGAATGCATAAAATATAAAATATAAAATAGAGAAGAATTAGAAAGAAAGATGAAGAACAAATCTCACAAATATAAAAATCAAACTTAGATTAACCTTGGTTGGAAATTGGGAGTTTAGCTAGACATGGAGTTCATCATTCTCTACGAAAACCTAGGGAAAAACGTTCATCCACCTATTAGAAAATAAGTCTCTCTTTTATATCCTTGAAAACTAGGGTTTAAAACAAAAGATAAAAAAATCTATCCTAAAAATCCGAACTGGCGTCGCGGCACTGATTTTTGGACGCTGGGGCGCTGAGCAAAAAGACTAAAATCTGGAAATTTCACGCTTTCGGTGCTATGGTGCTAGAAAATCAGCGCTGGGGCGCCGAACTCTCTGGAATTTTGGCTTGGAATCAGATTCTGCAGACTTTTTCTTGTGGTTGCGGCCACTAAAAGTTGTTGCCATGGCGCGAAGTGTCAAGAAAGCTCCAAAATGCAATTTTTTAGTCCTTTTTCATCATCTCTTCTCCAACCTAGCACATAAACACAATTCAAAGATAATTATCTAGTTTTTAAGCTATTTAATCATCAAAGTATGAAAAATAAACGCAAGTTTATGTGCAAAAATAATAACTCATCAGTATTTTAAGGTTATCTATTAATTAGCGAAGTAGTCATTAGATCGTATCTTGGCTATCGAGAATTTAAGGAAGAGCACTTGTTGTTCCGGCAACTTCCAACTAATTTAGAGAAGAATTTAAGAATGTATGTTTAGTAATCAATGATCAAATCCATGAACCATAACCGAGATTAACCTTTGGTCGGAAGCTTTTCTAACTTGATTTCTTATTCTTTTTAATTTTTTTTTCTTTATATTTTTATAAACAACAACTCAAAACCCCCCTTTTTGTTAACTTTTATTTAATTCCCTTTTTCCTGTGGAGATCTACCTTACTCACCACTACTACAAAATTTCCAAATCCCAAGAGTAAGTTATTATTTTTGGTGGTTTCGACACCCATCACTACTCCTGATTCTGTAAATTGGAAGGAAGCCATTGATAGCGAGATAACTTCCATTATGCAAAATTATACTTGGATATTAGTTGATTTACCATATGGGAGTAAACCAATTGGTTGTAAATGGATTTTTAAAAGAAAGCTTAAAGCTGATGGCTCTATAGATAAATATAAAGCTCGTTTTGTAGCTAAAGGCTATAAACAAAAGGAGGGAATATATTTCTTTGATACCTATTCTCCTGTGACCAGAATCACATCCATTCATGTATTGGTTGCTATTGAATCTATACTTAATTTGGCAATTCATCAAATGGATGTGAAAACTGCCTTTTTAAATGGAGACTTAAATGAAGAAGTCTACATGGAACAACCAGAAAGGTTTGTTGTAGAAGGGTATGAAAATAAAGTTTGTAAACTTGTAAAGTCATTATATGGCTTAAAACAAGCACCCAAAGAGTGGCATGAGAAATTTGATTACACTTTGATATCTAATGGGTTTAGAATCAATGAGTGTGACAAATGTGTCTATTACAAAAGTGTAAATAATCAATGTGTTATTATTTTCTTATATGTGGATGACATGTTAATCATGAGCACCACCAAAGAGATAATAGAATCAACCAAGAAAATGTTGAATTCTAATTTTGATATGAAAGACATGGGTCTTGCTGATGTTATTCTAGGAATAAGAATGACTAGAGATTCTAAAAGATATATACTTTCTCAGTCACACTATATAGAAAATGTGTTGAGAAAGTTTGGACAATTTGAAAGCAAACCAGTATTCACTCCGTTTGATCCTAGTATCAAACTATGTAAGAATACAGGTGTTGGTGTATCATCTTCATAATATTCTAGAGTGATTGGAAGTCTTATGTACATAATGAAGTGTACAAGAACAGATATAGTGTACTCTGTAAGTAGATTAGCAAGATACACCAGCAATCCAGGTCGTGATCATTGGGATGCACTAGTGAGAGTATTAAGATATCTCAAATATACTATAGACTATGGATTGCACTATACACAGTATCCACCTGTACTGGAAGGATTTAGTGATGCTAATTGGAAATCTGATAGCTTAGAAACTAAATCAATCAGTGGGTATGTCTTTACCTTAGGTGGAGCAGCTGTGTCTTGGAAATCATCAAAATAGACGTGTATTGCACGCTCTACGATGGAATCAGAATTCATAGCTTTTGATAAATCTAGTGAAGAAGGAGAATGGCTAAGGAATTTTCTAGAAAACATTCCATTATGGCCAAAACCTGTAAACGCTATATGTATATATTGTGATAATTTAGCTGCTTCAATGAGAGCTAAAAATACAGTTTACAATGGGAAGTCTAGACATATACGACATAGACATAACTCGATTAGACAGTTGCTCACTAATTCAATAATCTCAATTGATTATGTGAAATCATAGGAAAATATTGTTGATCCTTTAACCAAAGGAATAATGAAACAGCAAGTGTTGTATACATCGAGGGAAATGGGTTTAAAGCCTAAGAAATGAGTTATCTGATGGAAATCTAACCTTGTTGACTGGAGATCCCAAGATCTAGTTTAATAAGAAAACTAAACCGGAATAACTCATAGTTAACACACTAAGACTTTTTAAGTCAAAACTCATTTTCATTAACAAGTGTGTGTATCTATGGATATTAAGATAATATTGATACGTAGATATTTTGAGAGTATATAAAATCAATAGTTACTATATGAGAGAATAATTGGGTCGTTTCAATGAGAATAGTACAGGCTTGTGTTCTCTAAATCTCTCACGAATTGCGGGAACAATACCAGGACCAAAAAGAACTCAAACGAATAAAACTCAATAGAATGAGTTAAATTATGTGTGAGAGATTGTTGTCTCAATTTATCAATAGAAGGAAAGTTTAAGAAATATGTTTCACTATTTCTTCGGTAAATTTGATAGTCTATCACTAAAGAAGGTTTAAGTTCAAAAGACATCTATCCTGATGCATAACTTAACCAGTGCTCTAAAAAATGACAGAATTTTTATTTTCATATTTTTCTGGGTTAACTTACTTTCATGCGGGAGATTGTTGGATTTTATACATTTTATAGTATAGAATTTAAGAGTGAAAGTAAGCGGAAGTGTAGAGAGAAAAGTTGAAAGTTGTGGTTTGTGGGAAAGTGAAAAATCACTTGTCCCACATTGGAAAGATCACAAATCTAACTTCACTTTATATATCCTACACTTGCACTTTGGGTTGGGGTTCCACAGATTTTACGAGGACTGAGCGTGCACCCAATGGGCTTCAGTCCACACGCGCACTTCACGACCCCGGTCAGTTCGGGTTCAGGCCTGTCATCTTGATTAAGTAATATTCTTTTTATTTAAAGAATATTTATTTAATTTCTTTTTGAAATTCAGAAAGTGTAACAGCAGATATTAATGGCCTTTACCGTTACTGGCAACAATGAGCCGTTACCGATAGTCGGCAGACATTTTAGGTAGACTTTACCGTTTCTGGTGGACTGTTACATTGGCAGATTTAATTATGGAATTTAATCCAGAATTAAATTTGGTTTTGGAATTACGGATTCGTTTCTCTATAAATAGGAAACGAATTCTCTCCATTCTTACACCAGAAATCACAATCTGCTTTCTTCTTTCTTTCTTCATTATTATGTTCGAATTGAGAGTTGTTCTAGAGGTGTTCTGCCAGATTCTTGAATCTCCTGGTTGTTGAATTCAAGAACGCTTCATCTAATTCTACCGAGCCGAATTGCCATCGAACCACAAAGTACCTGAGCGGGGTAATATCGACTTCAGGACAACGACCTTGCCCTTGTTTTGAAGCTTTCTACAGTAATGTTGTCCTTCGTTTCTGTTCTTTCTATTTGCTTGTTATTACTGATCTGTTTGTTATTGTAATCAGTTACGAATCAATACAAGTTCGATTATTGTTCAAATTCCTTCTCTGTTCCTACATATTTTATAGTGATAAACAGGTTTAAGAGATAATATATTATTATTGTGTCTGAGAAAGTAAAAAGACTGTAAAAAAAAAGCTATTATAAATCATATAAAATGTTTTGCAATAGCCTTTTTTCGACTTGACAACATATTAAAGCTTCTGCTTAATCTCATACATTGATCATTTCCTCATTTCAATAGATCCATCATCATTAAACCTTACATAGTCAGTAGGAATTGTCTGGGGAATTTGCTCCAATGACCTTCAAATTTAGTAAGTAAGATTTCTTGACCCTCCGCTCATCTTTTTCATTTTCTTGACCTTCTCACATAATTATTACACTATGAAATGCTAAAATGCCTTTACTTTAACTCTCATCTCTCATATCTTTCATCTTTCTCATTTATTATTTCATTTATTTTCCCTTAGAGTTCAAGTTTGGAATTAGCAATGGGTTTGAACTGAGAATCTTTTTCAGAGTTGAACAGAGATGGAAGATGTTAAACCAAGATGGGGAATTTTAGAACCGAGATATGGGATATTAAGACCAAGATATAAGGTTTTGGGACTGAGTTTGAGATTTTAGAACCCAGATAAGGGATTTTGGGACCTAGATATGGGTTATGGGACCGAGATTGAGAATTTAGAACCGAGATAAGAGATTTCTAGAATTGAATTTCTACCATCCATTGCGGTCATCGTGATTCGAGTTGAACCGAGATTGGTCTCTTAATAAGATGCTTCTTCTTGTTTGTTGGATTTTATACATTCAATAGTATAAAATTTAAGAGTGAAAGTAACTGGAAGTGTAGAGAGAAATATTGAAGTTGTGGTTTGTGGGACAAGTGAATTTCCACATTGGAAAGATCACAAATCTAACATCACTTTATATATCTTACACTTGCACTTTGGGTTGGGCCTTTTGGGGTTCCACATATTTTGTGAGGGCCGAGCGCGCACCCAATGGGCTTCAATCCACACGCGCGCACCACCCGTCCCGTCACGTCATGACCCAGTCTGGCCGGGCCGGGCTCGGGCACGGGTACGGGTCCGATCCGATCATCTTTGGTAAAATGATATTCTTTTTATTTAAAGAATATTTATATAATTTTTTTTAAAATTCGAAAAACTATAACAGCAGCTCATAAATGGCCATTACCGTTTCCGGCGACGTTACAGTCAGAATTAATTCTGGAATTTTATCCCAAAATTTAATTTGTTTTTTGGAGTTACTAATCTGTCTCCCTATAAATAGAGACGGATTCTTCACTCTCAAAACACACCAGAAATCCATTCTTTGATTTCTCTCTTTCTCTCTTCGCTTTTTTTCGTTCTTCATTTTCTGTCAAACTTTTGAGAGCTGTTCTAGAGGGGTTCTGTCAGGTTCTTGAATCTCTGGTTGTTGTATTCAAGAACGCTCCATCAAATCCTGCCGAGCCGAATTGCCGACGAACCACAAACAACCTGAGCAGGGTAATATCGACTTCAGGATAACGGCCTGTCCGTGCTTTGGAACTTTTAACAGTAACGGTTGTCCTTCAGGTTCTGTTTTAATTTGCTTGTTATTACTGATCTGTTTTTTTGTGTAATCAGATTCAATTCAATACAAGTTCGATTATTGTTCAATTCCATCTCTGTTCCAACAATCTGAAGTCGATATTATGGAATTTGTGAACATCTATGGATCGAATGACTCACCCATTACTGAAATTGTCGCTGCCCCTGCTGCCGACAATGTTGCTGCTGCTAATATGGCTGTCGCTCTTACAGCTGTCATTGCCGCTGCACAAAACCGTGCATCGATTTTGGCCAATACATTCACTACGAATCCGGTACTTGCGCGGGTTCAAGGAGATGCTTACAATACTGCAACATTACAGGCTAGTAAGTATCCTCCTACCTACTCACTAAAGCCGGTCCACTCTAAGGATCCGCCTCAATTCAGTGGTCAATGATTACAAATGGTGGCATCAGAAGATGATGTTCTTCCTCACCACACTCTGTCTTGCTTATGTGCTCAAAGATCCTATGCCGGAAGTGAACGAGGACTATGTCACTTACGAGGGACTCATGGGTCGAGATCAATGGGAGAATTCTGATTATCTTTATCGTAACTACATTTTAAATAGCTTAATTTATAGTTTATATAAAGTGTATGAAAACTGTAAGAATGCGAAAGAATTGTGGGATATGCACTTGAACTGAAGTATAGATCAGTTGGTGCAAGGGTTAAGAGGTTTATTGCGGGAAAGTTTAAAGATTTTCAAATAGTTGACGGGAAATCCGTAATCAACCAAGCTGAGGAGCTACAAGTCATCATCAGTGACTTGCATAGCGAAGGAATAGGGATGAGTGAACCAATCCAAGTGGCAATTATGATTGAAAAATTGCCACCTTCCTAGAGTGATTTTAAGAATTAACTTAAACACAAGAGTAAGGAGTGTACGATGCAACACTTAATCCTAAAACTCCGAATAGAGTAAGATAATATAAAAAGGATGGGTAATAATAGAGCCCTAAACCAAAGAAGTGGATAAGCGAAGGCAAATCTCGCTGAAACTGGGAGAAACAGGAAGAGGCCAGGAAAAAAGAAGTTTGACCTAGGCCCCAAGCATGCCATAAACAAACGCATCACTGGGATGATATTCTGCTTGTTGCGATGGTCTCTGAAATATGCATGAATACTGCTGCTAAGGGTTAGTGGATTGATTTTGGTGCTACTACGCACGTTAGTGCGAATAGATCTCTATTCTTCAACTACAAAGAAGCTGACGGCAATGAGAAGCCATACATGGGAAATTCTACCACTTCTGATGTGATTGGCAAAGGAAACATCCAGCTCAAGTGGACATCTGGGAAGATACTCACACTGAATGATGTCTACTATGTTTCTGACATTAGAAGCAACCTTGTATCTGGGCCACTTCTCAACAAGAATGGCTTCAAACAAGTCTTTGAGTCGAACAAGTTTGTTCTGTCCAAGGGCGGGATGTATGTGGGTCGTGGGTACTTTACGAGAACATATTCAAGTGAATGTCTTGGCCCAAAAGCCAAAGACTATCAATAAAGTTGAATCTTCTTCTTATATTGTTGAGTTATTTAATATTTGGCATTCAAGATTAGGACATAATAATCGATCCATACAAAGAATGATAAGTTTAGGATTATTACCTAAATTTGAAATTGATAATAGACATAAATGTGAAGTTTGTGTTGAATCAAAATTTGTAAGGAAAACTCATCCTTCCATTGAAAGAAATAATGAATTACTTAGCTTAATTCATAGTGATATTTGTGATTTCATAAATAATCTTTCAAGAGGAGGAAAAAAAATATTTAATCACATTTATAGATAACTATAGTAAATATTGTAAAGTATTTTTACTAAATAGTATGGATGAAGCTTTAGAAGTCTTTAAGATTTATAAAGGAGAAGTTGAGAATCAACTTGGAAAAAAGTTAAAAATACTTTGATCAGATAGAGGTGGTGAATATGAGTCCACTTATATGACTAATTTCTGTGCAGAGTCTGGTATTATACTTCAGACAACAGCACCTTATACACCACAACAAAATGGTGTAGCTGAAAGAAAGAACCGAACTCTTAAAGACATGATTAATTGCATGTTAAATAGTTTAGGTTTACCTCAGAATTTGTGGGGGGAAGCTTTGCTTACAGCAAACTTTATTTTACACCGGATTCCACAAAAAAAGACTAATAAGTCGGCTTATGAGCTGTGGAATGGAAAACTCCCTACTTATAAATTATTGAAAGTGTGGGGCTGTTTAGCTAAGGTACAAGTTCCTTTATCTAAAAGGACGAAACTTGGACCTAAGACAGTTGATTGTGTGTTTATAGCTATGCCTTAAACAGTGCAGCTTATAGATTCCTAGTAGTTAATTCACAAGTATCTGAAATTAACAATAACACTATAATGAAGTCTATTGAAGCTGAATTCTTTGAGGATGTGTTTTCATATAAGAAACATACCGATACTGGAACCAAGAGAAATTATGAAGCGAGTACCTTCACAAATTCAAGATGGTTCATAATTTGAACATGAACAAGAAATTGTTCATAATGATTCAGAACCCAGAAGAAGTAAAAGAACTAAAATGTCTACTTCATTTGGTCCTGATTTCATAACTTATATGGTAGAAAGTGAACCTCAAACTTATAAAGAGGCAATGACTACTCCTGATTCTTTAAATTGGAAGGAAGCCATTGATAGTGAGATAACTTCCATTATGCAAAATAATACTTGGATATTAGTTGATTTACCACCTGGGAGTAAACCAATTGGTTGCAAATGGATTTTTAAAAGAAAGCTTAAAGTTGATGGCTCTATAGATAAATATAAAGCTCGTTTTGTAGCTAAAGGCTATAAACAAAAGGAGGGAATAGATTTCTTTGATACCTATTCTCCTGTGACCAGAATCACATCCATTCATGTGTTGATTGCTATTGCATCTATACTTGATTTGGAAATTCATCAAATGGATGTGAAAATTGCCTTTCTAAATGGAGACTTAGATGAAGAAGTCTACATGGAACAAACCAGAAGGGTTTGTTGTAAAAGGGTATGAAAAGAAAGTTTGTAAACTTGTAAAGTCATTATATGGCTTAAAACAAGCACCCAAATAGTGGCATAAGAAATTTGATTACACTATAATATCTAATGGGTTTAGAATCAATGAGTGTGACAAATGTGTCTATTTCAAAAGTGTAAATAATCAATGTGTTATTATTTGCTTATATGTGGATGACATGTTAATCATGGGCACCACCAAATAAATAATAGAATCAACCAAGAAAATGTTGAATTCTAATTTTGATATGAAAAACATGGGTCTTGCTGATGTTATTCTAGGAATAAAAATAACAAGAGATTCTAAAGGATATATACTTTCTCAGTCACACTATATAGAAAATGTGTTGAGAAAGTTTGGACAATTTGAAAGCAAACCGGTATTCACTCCGTTTGATCCAAGTATCAAACTATGTAAGAATACAGGTGTTGGTGTATCATCTTCATAATATTCTAGAGTGATTGGAAGTCTTATGTACATAATGAAGTGTACAAGAACAGATATAGTGTACTCTGTAAGTAGATTAGCAAGATACACCAGCAATCCAGGTCGTGATCATTGGGATGCACTAGTGAGAGTATTAAGATATCTTAAATATACTATAGACTATGGATTGCACTATACACAGTATCCACCTGTACTGGAAGGATTTAGTGATGCTAATTGGATATTTGATAGCTTAGAAACTAAATCAACTAGTGGGTATGTCTTTACCTTAGGTGGAGTAGTTGTGTCTTGGAAGTCATCTAAACTGACGTCTGTTGCACGCACTATGATGGAATCATAATTCATAACTTTAGATAAAGCTAGTTAAGAAGGAGAATGGCTAAGGAATTTTCTAGAAAACATTCCATTATGGTCAAAACTTGTAAACGCTATATGTATCGATTATGATAATTTAGCTGCGTCAATGAAAGCTAAAAATACAGTTTACAATGGGAAGTCTAGACATATACAGTGTAGACATAACTCGATTAGATAATTACTCACTAATTCAATAATCTCAATAGATTATGTGAAATCAAAGGAAAATATTGTTGATCCTTTAACCAAAGGAGTAACGAAAGAGCAAGTGTTGTATACATCGAGGGAAATGAGATTAAATCCTAAGAAATGAGTTATCTGGTGGAAACCTAACCTTGTTGACTGGAGATCCCAAGATCTACGTTTAATAGGCAAACTAAACCGAAATAACTCATAGTTAACACACTAAGACTTTTTAAGTCAAAACCCATTTCCATTAACAAGTGTGTGTATCTATGGATGTTAAGATAATATTGATACGTGGATATTTTGGGAATATATAAAATCAATAGTTATCTATATGAGATAATAATTGGGTCGGTTCAATGAGAACAGTGCAGGCTTGTGTTCTCTAAATCTCTCACGAACTGCAGGAACGAGTCCAGAACCAAAAAGGACTCAAACGAATAGAACTCAATAGAATGAGTTAAATTATGTGTGACAGATTGTTGTCTCAATTTATCAATAGAAGCAAAATTTAAGAATTACGTTTCACTATTTCTTCGGTAAATTCGATAGTCTATCACTAAGGAAGGTTTAAGTTCAAAAGACACCTATGCTGATGCATAACTTAACTAGTGCTCTTAAAAGTGACAGAATTTTTGTTTTCATTTTTTCTTGGTTAACTTACTTTCATGTGGGGGATTGTTGTATTTTATACATTCAATAGTATAAAATTTAAGAGTGAAAGTAAGTGGAAGTGTAGAGAGAAATGTTGAAGTTGTGGTTTGTGGGAAAATGAAAAATTCACGTGTCCCACATTGGAAAGATCACAAATCTAACATCACTTTATATGTCCTACACTTGCACTTGGGTTGGGCCCTTTGAGGTTCAACAGATTTTGCGAGGGCCGAGCGCGCACCCAATGGGCTTTAGTCCACACGCGCGCTGCCCGCCCTCCTGACCCGATTCGGTCGGGTCGGGCCGGGCTTGGGCAAGGGAACGGGTCGGTCGGTCTGATCCAATCATCTTTGGTAAAATGATATTCTTTTTATTTAAAGAATATTTATTTAATTTCTTTTTGAAATTCGAAAAACTGTAACAGCAGCTCATAAATGGCCATTGCCATTTCCGACGTCGTGGAACTGTTTCCAATCACCGGCTAATGTTTTAGGCGACTGGTTACTATTTCCGATGACGTTACAGTCAGAATTAATTCTGGAATTTAATCCTAAAATTTAATTTGTTTTTGGGAGTTACTAATCTGTCTTCCTATAAATAGAGACGGACTCTTCACTCTCAAAACACACCAGAAATCCATTCTTTGATTTCTCTCTTTCTCTCTTCGTTGTTCTTCGTTCTTCATTTTCTGTCAAACTTTTAAGAGCTGTTCTAGAGGGGTTCTACAAGGTTCTTGAATCTCTGGTTGTTGTATTCAAGAACGCTCCATCGAATCCTGCTGAGCCGAATTGCCGACGAACCACAAACAACCTGAGCGGGGAAATATCGACTTCAGGACAACGGCTTGTCCGTGCTTTGGAGTTTTTAACAGTAATGGTTGTCTTTCAGTTTCCGTTTTAATTTGCTTGTTATAACTGATCTGTTTTTTCGTGTAATCAGTTTCAATTCAATACAAGTTCGATTATTTTTCAATTCCATCTTTGTTCCAACATTGTTATCAAGAAGGGTGGGGCGGTGGTGGTAGGTGGAATTCAAATTCCTAACAAAGAAGATGTATCAAATATACCAAAAACGATCTACAAAATTGAATTAAAATCAAAATATTAATACAAAACATTTACACAAAAATATTGAAAAAGTATAAAATATATTGAATGCAATAAAAATTATGAACAATTTATTAAATATACCAAAAACTGGGAAAAAAAAATACATTGGAAAAGAAAAAATATCAAAAGTATTAGACATACTTAATGTATGGAACTGTCAGAATGTCAGATGTGTCAGACTATACTCAATATGCGGAAATAAGAATTTTAGTACATTTAAAGTTTGAATAGTAAAAAGTACTATTCTCTTAACTTTTAAAAAATATGACTATTCTATTGAACGTTGTCTCAAAAGTGGCTATCTTGATTCTTACCTCCCGTTATTTAAGCCGATAAAAAAGGGGTTGATTATTTGTCATGTCATGTAATTTTTTATATATCTGATCGAATCTGTACCCAATCTTATATGTTACAGTAGCTTCAAACCAAGAAGGGGGTGTTTGGGACATGGATGCCTGGGTTTGTGATACCTGGGAAAGAAAAGTGTGGGTTTGTGATGCCGGAGTTTGTGAAGAATGTGTTTGGATTGTATGAGAATGAGAATGAATAGTGAAAATAATGTGAGTGTGTTGGAAATGAGATGTCAAATCCAATAGTAACCTTAGGAATGTGATGTCAATCCATGTAAAAAGAAGGGTGAAACAAACATGAGAATGGCTTGACAAACTCATTCCCACATTCATTTCTCATTCCCAAACCTTCAAACAAACACTGACAATGAATGGGAAAGAGAAAATACACAATTCTTTTTTACATGGGATTGACATCAGAAATTCATTCTCACATTCATTTCTCATTCTCAAACTTTCAAACAAACACCCCGAAAAGACAATAAATGAGAAAGAGAAAATACACAATTAATAAATAGGGAATAATAATAATAATGATGTCTGATACATTAATCGACTTGGTAAATGACTTTTGAACTGATTGACAACGTCTCCACATTAAATTCTCTCTTTTTAATGTGGAGACATATTCTCTTTATTTTTACGGCTGGAATAGCATGTTGTAAATTGGTCCTTTTTATTTTTATTTTTTTAATTTTTTTTCTTCCGTTTCTTTGACCTTTACAGCTGGAATAACATGTTGTAAATTGGTTCCTTTTTTTTTTTCTCTCAAATAATACAATTAAACTCCCCCACACAAAATCAAGCTTTATCAATACATCCTCTGCTTCTTCTTTTTTTCTTGGTTTAAATACAATTTTAGTTCCTATAAATTGTTATTTGTTCTATTTTAATTTTAAATTTTTTTAAATTGATCCTTATGGTTTCTTATAAATGGTACCTATCATTAATAAGTTTAATAGAAATACTAATATAGCCCGTTAAATGATGATATGACATGCACGTTACATAGAGATTCAGGGATGATGATATGAACAATTAAGTACATATTCAAATATAAAATCAAGAAAAAGGGGCGTCAGGTCGAGTCAAATTTATTGTCAAGAGCAGATTTATTTTGTATTAAGACTGAATTAGTGTTGAAATGTCTATGTCATCATCGTCTCTCTATGCAACATGTTCACCACGTTATCATTTAACGGGCCACATAATACATTTGCCTAATAAATTAATGCGAGAGACCATTCGTTAAATTGATTATTATTTTTAGTTGTAATTTATTGCTTATTTAATTTTAACCAGCCATCATTGACTTTAATAGTAATAATAATAATAATAATAATATAAAAAAAAAAGCTATATTCACTAGCGTGCTTGTCCTTCATTCCTTTAGTGTGCTGTCACAGACTATTCTTTGCGTTGGAGTGAGGTATGTCTATCGAATTATTTTGTTTAATTTTATATTTAAGAGAGTTCATAATCTCATTAGTATTATTATTATTATTATTATTTCTCTTACAGAAATAGAAATAGAAATAGAAATGGAAATTGTAAATTCCATTGCAGGTAAAATTTCAGAGTATGCTATTGATGCAATCGTCCATCAGTTGGGATATTTAGTTCATTACAAGAGAAACATCAAAGACTTGGAAAAACAAGCTGAAGACCTGGTGTCGGCTAGAACTCGTGTTAAGGGTTTGATTGATGAAGCTCAAAATCAAGGAGACACTATTTATGAGCATGTCCGCGCTCAGTTGAAGGAGGTGGAAAAGATTATTGAAGATATCAAAGAGAGAAACTTTTCAAATGTTTCATGTTTCAACTTGTTCCAGCGCTACCGCTCAAGTAGGAAAGCAAAGAAATTGAGAGATGAGCTTTCTGAGTTCAAGGCGAATCTGGATAAGCTCGATAAAGTTGGTTATCGTGGACCTCTTCCGTGGATGGAGTCTGATCAAGGAGATCTATCTTTTGAATCCAGAACTCTGATCATGGATGACATTATCAAGGCACTGCAAGATCCCCATATCTACATGATCGTTGTGCATGGCATGGGAGGTATTGGCAAGACAACTCTGGTCAATAAAATTGCATCTCAAGTAACTAAATCTAAATTATTTGAACCCGTTATTATGGCTGTCGTCGGTCAGAATCCCCAAGTCCAAAATATCCAAGAACAACTTGCTGACAAGCTAGGATTTGGATTTAAAGAAAAAACTGAACATGGAAGAGTAGATTCGCTATGGAATAGACTACTAAAAGAGGAGAAGATCCTCATTATAATCGATGATGTATGGAATGGTCTTGATTTTAAAAAAGTAGGAATTCCAATTCCTTCTACTAACAATCGTAAAGGAAGTAAGATCATTGTCACATCTAGATCTCATTACATATTATCCAATGAGATGAGTATTGAGAAGAATTTCAACGTCGAAGATTTAACGGAAGACGAGTCGTGGAATCTTTTCAAGAACAAGGTGGGTGAATCTATTGAAACCAATAGCCAATTGAAAGAAATAGCAAGAAAGATAACAAACAAGTGTGGAAAGCTACCCCTTGCACTTGTTTTAGTTGCAAAGGCTTTAAAAGGGAGACCTTTGGCTGTCTGGAAAGATGCCTTTCAGCAATTAAACAATCCTGCAAGCGAAGGAATTAACGGAGTTACCAAAGAAGCATATACTTCTATAAAATTGAGCTATGATCATATAGAAAGTCAAGAAGCAAGGACACTATTTTTACTTTGTAGCATGTTTCCAGATGATTACAACATTGATGTAGACGATCTGTCAAGATACGCTAGAGGTTTGGAATTTCTAAATGGTGTCCATACTCTGGAAACAACAAGAAACAGAATTGTAAAGTTGATTGATGATCTCCAATCTTCTTGTTTGCTTCAAAAATCTGAACCCACGTGGGATGGCCATCTGCGTGTGAAAATGCATGATGCAATTCGTGATGTTGCCATCAATATTGCGTCAAACGATGATCAAATGTGTACATTAAGCTATGGGAAGGGGTTGAATAAAGTGCAAGATGAGAAGACTGATAGACATTACACTGCCATTTTTGCAAATTGTGTAAATTTTAAAGATCTTCATGAGGAATTGAATTTTCCAAAACTCAAGTTGTTGACATTGCTTGACAATGATAAATCCTTACAAATTCCTGAAGATTGTTTTGAAAGAATGGGAAATCTCAAAGTTTTACACTTGAAAAGAATGAGTTTTTCGCCATCGCCATCATCTTTCAATCATTTAGCAAAACTTCGAACGTTGTTGCTAATTGATTGTCATGTGGAGAATATTGATATGATTGGAAAGTTGAAAGACCTAGAAATTCTTGATTTCTCAGAATCTAATATCACGGAGTTACCTTTGAGTTTGAGTCAATTATCAAGACTCAAGCAACTGAAAGTTTCACGTTGTCAGCAACTCGAGGTAATTCAGCCTGGAGTTATTTCAAGAATGACAAAATTGGAAGAATTATTTGTAGACGAGGATACTTTTAATGATTGGGAAGTGGGAGAATCCAACAATTGTGAGCAGAAAAAAGCAAAAGCAAGTATTTCAGAATTAGGTAGTCTACGTTGCCTTACTTGTCTATATTTATGCATTCCAGATGTTAGATCTCTTCCAGAAATTCAAGTCTTAAACAACTTGGAATTGGAACGCTTTCATATTGTTATTGGTAAGACACAGTGGCATTATTTTCCTAACAGAGAGAAAATATTGGATATTAAAACAGACTCAAGAAATGATGTTTTGAAGGAATTACAGTTATTGGAGAGATGTGAAGTTCTGGGTTTGGAAGGCACATGTGGTGTGAGAAATGTTGTTTCGAAATTAAAAACAAGTGTTCATCTGAGGTATCTGGAATTTGAGAATAATGAAGAAGTTGAATATTTAGTGAGTGAATTGGATGATCCAAATCATGATGCCTTTTCAATTTTGGAGACATTGGTTCTTGAGAATATGAAGAGATTGGAGACAATAATAAATAAAGGTTACTCTTTTAAAGTTTTTGAAAAATTGAAAGCAGTGACAATAAGGGAATGTGATAGAATGAAGTATTTATTCCCGTTTTCAATCATCAAGGGTCTTTCAAATCTTGAAAGTATTGAGATATATGATTGTAAGATGATGGAAGCAATTGTGGTGGTAATAGAAAATGAGGCGCCAGTAAATATTAAGATGGAGTTTAGACGACTGAGATACTTAAAGCTGCATTCCTTACGTAAATTGAAGAGCTTTTGTGGTAAATTAATGAAAGCGAAAGGATTAATCGAAAGTAAAAGCATTGAAATTGTGGAACTAAAAGAAGAAGAAGACCGAGCAAACTCTATCACACCATTCCACTGTCAGGTATCTCTGCTTCATTACTCTTAATTCTCAATTTTTAATAAAAAAATAAATAAATGCTAAAGAGGGAAAATTAGGTATAAACAAAAAAATCATATTATGAATGAGCTAAAAAACATTAAAAAATTTGAGAAATTTCATTGGGTAGTAGATTTTGATGTAATATTTGTAAAAATCACAACTCTATAAACTATTGTATATAGCAATTTTTACCATGTTAATCAACAATTAAAAGTGATTAGTGTATGTATCAATATTAAACTTAGTGTAAAAATATGTAATTCAATATCTATCATTGATTCACCCGATCAAAATTATTATAGTTACAAATACTTTTTAGAACTTCTATTTTTACCAATATTACTAAAAAAATTTACTAAATTTCCATTAGCCCAAAAAAATTTTAGATGGGCTAAAAAAGCCATGGTATATAGCCTGCATATAGCCTAAATAGGTAGGATTATCTCTTGTTTTACGATAGGATTAGGTCCATAAATTACATTGGTTTGAGCAGGCAATTGCATTGCATCCTTAATGCTTTTCTTTTTCCCTTTTGCTCAATTTGACCTTCAAAGTTCCAACTTAATTGTAATTAAGTGGTTGATAATTCTCTCTACAACCTTAACTTTTAGGGGCAAAGACTAAAATAACATAAAATAAAATGTTATTTTAAAATAAACCAAAAATAATAACACAAGTAGAATATATCTAAAATATGTCATTTGAATCAATTTCTGCAACTTTTAAATTATATTATAAAAATTGTCTCAAATAACATATTTTTTATATGTTTTTATATTTATATAATTACTTTTAATGTTTTACTTAAATAGCAGATTTTATATGTATATTTTTATTTATATCTTAATTTTTAGCATTTTACTTAAATTGAGTATTTATTTTTCATTATTTAGATGTCAATTATTCTAACCCAAAACAAACATCATCAGCATTTCAAATAAAATCAGATATTTTAGTATTCATTTTGTGAGTAATGTTGTGGTGCGCGTAAGCTGGCCCGAACACTCACGGTATAAAAAAATTGGTGAGTATTAATATTTTTAATTCAATTATTGTTTTTTTTTTTAGATATATCATTGTCTGAATTTAATAATAAACTAAAAGTTAAGGTAATTAAATAAGCCATGCTTGATGATTTTTTTTCCTTCAAAGATTTACATCGAAATAATTGCAATTAATTTAAGATTGAATTAAATCCACCAATTAGAATTTCTTTTGTAGGAAATTGCTTGCATCCATAAATGTTTTTATTAATTTTTAGAATTAATTACACTAATAACCAGTTTAATTCACATAATTTCAGTTTTAATGGTTGTTTCATATTAATATCATATTTACCCATAAAACACCATTTATGGTGGCGATTCTGGTGGATTCCGATTTGAGTGTTTATCTTATTACCCTTCTATCTCTCCTAATAACTATGTCCCATTAATTACATATCATTTAATAGATCAAGGGTATGTTTCGTCTTTTCACAATGTAATTTAATTTTTCTGGTGGTGGTTTTGGGTAGTTTTGATTTATATATAAAAGTTTGTGTTTTTTTGAAATAAACAAAATTAATGTGTCTATTACTAAAATTAACCCTAATTTTTATTGTATTTAATAAAGATGTGGATTTTTAGAATCTATTAGAAATAAGACAGTAAGTAGAAACTTCTCCTTACCTGTGAGGAGACAAGTATTTTCCTCTCCCTTTTGCTGAATTGATCTCCAAAGTTCTAATTTAATTGCAATTAGTTAGTTTGAACATTCTCTGAATTCAACCTTAACTTTTAATGATCTTAGTAATTTTAATTATATTACAAAATTTGTCTCAATTAGTATATTTTAAATTTATAGCATTACTTTTATTTCATTTTTAGTTATAATAGTTGATTTTATATGTGTAATTTTATTTACTCTAAGGGACGTTTTTTCACTTAAATAGCAGATTTGTTTTTTAATAATTTATTGAAATTAAAGCAATAAATTATGTAAAATAGAAATAGATTATGTAAATAAAATTAATAATTAATTGGTGATAAAATGAGCGTTTAAATTCTAAAAACTCGTTTAGATATTGAACCCAAATAAAAAAGTTAAAAATTAAAAAATTAAAAATAGTTTGTTGAAATAGAAATAATATGCTATTTTGGTAAATCCCTTTCATAGTAAAGGCTATGAGAATTATTTGTTTATTTATTTATTTTACAGATCACATTTCCTTCTAACTTGGAGTCGGTGAGTATTTGTATGGTAGAGAATGTATGGCATGATCTAGTATTTGGAAATAACATTAAGGAGCTTTTTCTTTATCGTTGTGTGGAAATAGAAAGTGTTTTCATAGTTAAAAACAATGAAACATCAGAAGACGTATTTAGATGGGTGCCAAACTTAGAATCCTTGCGTCTTTGGAATCTACCAAACTTGAAGCATGTGTGGAATAATAATAAGGATATTCCATATGGAATTCTAATAACCTTCCAAAGTTTGAAGAGAGTTCAGTTGGAGGAGTGCCCACAACTTAAAACACTTTTTCCACATTCTCTCACCAAACATCTTCAACAACTTCAAAAGATATACATATATCAATGTGGAATTCATGAAATATTTGGTAACGAAGCATCAGACTCAGAGGTAACAAATTATGAAATGTTCCCTAAATTTCTCTCTAAAAAACACAATTTTATTACTGACAATGAATGATGAATTTACTGCTTGCAGGTTTCATTTTCTAGCTTAGAGTCGTTGGAAATTGAGGATGTTAATCACCTGGAGATAATATGGCACAACCGATTGATTCTAAATGATATGTCCAATCTTCAATCGGTAAAGTTGGTTAATTGTAAGAGCCTAAAAAGTATTTTCACATCCAACGTGATGAGTGCATTGAAAAGACTTGACAGATTACATATACGAAATTGTGATTCATTAGAACAAGTGTTTGAAATACATCCAATGATCGAACCAAAAGAACATCGTGAGGTTGCATCCATCAACTTAAGAGAATTAGTTTTATGTAACCTACCAAGCTTGAAACATGTTTGGAGCAATGATCCTTATGAGATGTATCAGTTTCAAGATCTGAATGATGTGAAGGTTACTGAATGTCCAAAACTTATAACTCTTTTTCCACCCTCCATGGTGAGAGATCTTCCACACCAACTCCAGTGCTTGCAATCAGATTTTGATCTAGAGAGCAAAAGAGGAAGCTCAAACCTTGGAGTCAGTCTTGGTTTTGGAGGATAATGATTTTGTCATTGCGAAAGATAGAGCCAAGGTATTTATTTCATGTTCAATTAATTTGATTCTTTATGTATCATGCTCAATTGTTCTGAATGAATATTGGAGAAAATGTAGTTGCACTGCAATGCAAGCATAAATTACTAAAGTCTCTTTATTATTCTTCAGATTCCTGTGTCAACTTTGGTGGGTAGGAATATCATCTTTTACTTCTCAGGAGATTGGAGCTCACCGTGTCGCGCCTTTCTACCAAAGCTCATTGAAGCATATCATAAAATTAAGAAGCAGAATGATAATTTCGAAGTGATTTTCATCTCTAGTGACAGAGATGAATCCTCTTTTGATCAAATATTTTCTAGGATGCCTTGGTTGGCTCTCCCCTTTGGTGACCCCAGGAAAGCATCGATGAGTCGTACATTCAAGGTCCAAAGCCTCCCAATGCTTGTGGCTATTGGATCAGATGGACACATTGTCACGAAGGATGTTATTGATCTAATCAGAATTCATGGTGCTGAAGCTTATCCTTTCACTGCTGGCCGAGTGGGAGAATTGGAAATAGAAAAGGAGGAGATAGTAAAGAGGGGGCCTGAGAAGGTGAAGCATACACTTCATGAGAACATGAACTAGTCCTTTCACGTCGAAAACTGTACATATGTGATGGTTGTAAGGAGGAAGGAAGTCTCTGGTCATATTGGTGCAAGGTGTGTAACTTTGATCTCCATCCTAATTGTGCTTTGGAAAAATAGACAAGGAAAACAACAAGATGGAAATGAAGGGTAGACTTTGGATTGTATGGGGGAGGAGTCTGTAAAAAAGAATCATGTTTTCAAGAGAAGCTCATCATCTTTTTCATGTTGGCTTCAAGCATCATGTATTACCATCAATTTTATTATCTTACTGTAAAATCATTCCTTAATAAAGAAGCTTTCTTTCTTGTAAAATCATTTCTTGAGTTTAATTTAAGAAACCACTAAATTAATATAAATTAAGACTACTAAAATTTGATTTGATAATTCTATACAGGGGCGGATGCAGGGGGTGGCAAGGGGGGGCCATGGCCCCTCCAATTTTTTTTTAAAAAAAACTTTTTTTTTATATATTTTAATAAATAATTACTTTATTATTTTTAAATATATATATAGTTATAATTTTAAAAGAATTATTTTGATAAGATTTATTTTTATTTATTTATAATTATGATAATATTAAATGGGAGTTTTATTTTTGGTTAAATTATACAAAATACCCCTAATCTATAATGTTAGTTTCAATTTTTTCCCCTAACATCTTAAAAGTTTCAATTCTACCCTCAACCTTTATTCTGTTTAAAAATACCCCTTATTGAAGAAATCAATCTTTAAATATATAATATGCGTGTAATTCGGCTAAGTTTAACAAAAATTAAAAGATTGAGGGTATTTTTGAAAGATTTTTCCTGTAATGAATGATAATTTCCGGAAAAAATGGATATTTTGAAAGAGTAACTATTCAAACAAAAAGTATTTTGGAAACAAAATAAAAAGTTAGGGGTAGAATTGAAACTTTTGAAATCTTAAGAGTGAAATTAAAAGCAAGCCCATAGTATAGGGATGTTTTGTAAAATTTAACATAACATTAATATATATATATATATATATATATATATATATATATATTAATTTCGGCCCCCGCAAATAAAACATCCTAGATCCGTCCCTTCTATATTTATATTTTAAAGTTATTTACCCACATGCTAAGCTTTATTTTACATTAAATCCATACAAACAGAAAAAAACAAAAAAGTTCACATCATTTTAAAACCCATTTTATTTATATCCATCATATAATTATGGTAAAAAAAATGGCTTGAAGTCGGGTTTCTAAAACCCAACTTTGACAGTATGGCAATATGGCATCTAAAAAATTCTACCTACTATTGGATTTGAACCAATGACTCCCGCTATATGAAAGCAATACTCTAACCACTTAGTTAAGTAAGTCGTTTATCATCACAAAGAAAAACAAATGACTGAGTTAATAAAAAACTTGTGTTTGTATTAGAATATTAACAACGGGACTTCAAAACTGGAGTTTACCAAAAAAGAACATTTAACAAATAACTTTAAATGTTTGGACATATACAAAATTACTTTGAAAAGTAAGACCAAGCAGCAAAAAAAGTCTGAAACTTGAGAGACCTTGTCAAGTATCTGAGAGCGGCCTCTTCGAATAAAAACAGTAAACTTGAAAATGACTTTTGAATTGACGTTTCTATATTAAATTTCAGTTGATTCCCTCATCTGTATAGCTGTAGAGCCTGAAATGAGGATTCCAAAATATTTTGAATCATTTAAATCGGAGTTCAAACCAAAAAGTTATGACTAAAAGAAAATTAATAGCATTGAACGGAAGTGGTCTCATTGAAATAATTTAGAACCACAGATGTATGATTTATCATTTTCAAACCACATAGGTTGTTCTTGTATTTGAGAAAAATCACAAGCGTGTTATTTGCCTTTTACCTTTAAAAATAATATCATATATATATATATATATATATATATATATATATATTTGATATATTTCATTCCAATCGAACCGACACCCCTTCCAAGGTTGAGAAATAAAGGCGAAAGAGATAATACAATGAGTCAATTTAAAACTTTCAAAATGATTTTTGAATGAATTGACGAAGTCCAACCTATTTTTTAATAATAATAATAAATGTTATATTGAGTTTACCGTTAAGGTTCCATATTAGAAAGATGAAAAAAAGATTACAATATTTATAAAAACTGTTAGTCACCACGTTTATTGTCAATTGGTTTTTAGATGGAACCCGTAAATATTAAGTAATCGAAACTATGGACTTTGATTATCCTCAAGAACTAAAATCTAAATATATAATATAATTTTAAAAAAAATACGTGTTAAATTAAAACTTCAGGGCAACAGGAAACCAAGTTTTTTTCTTTCTTGGACTAAAATATTCAACCCCAATAATTGCATGTGTGTTGAGGGCGAACAAAATCCCACATCGGTTAGGGAAGGGAATGATCATGGGTATATAAGGGGAAGGGCACATCTCCATTGGTATGAGGCCTTTTGGGTGAAACCAAAAGTAAAGTCATGCGGGCCTAGGCCCAAAGTGGACAATATCATACCAATGTGGAGTTGTGGTGTCCCGTTTTCCCTTTACAAGTGGTATCAGAGCCATGCCCCGATCCTAACGATGTGGGTGGAATCCTCAGGTGCAGAACAAAGTGAGGAGCCTCGGAGACCCGATCCGTGGTGTGCTCCGGAGAAAGGAGGTTGAGGGGAGGCTCGGTGGATATTTGTTCGAGGGGAGGATTGTTGAGGGCAAACAAAATCCCATATCGGTTAGGGAAGAGAATGATCATGGGTATATAAGGGGAAGGACACATCTCCATTGGTATGAGGCTTTTTGTTTGAAACCAAAAGCAAAGTCATGCGGGCCTAGGCCCAAAGTGGACAATATCATACCAATATGGAGTTGTGGAGGCCGGTAGTCCCCTAAGCATTGACAAATATACTCCCAGCGGCAACTTTTATCCTAGCTGTTGTTTTCAGGTACTTAAAATTATCTTTCATTTTATATTTTAAAAAGTGTTTTTCTTTTTGGATAGTAATTTTTGAAAGTATTAAATTTGACAGACAAGAATCAGTGAATATAAAGACAAGGGCAGGTGGGGCAAAGGTAATGGGGACAGTAATATGTGTGAGTGGAGCAATGTTGATATCATTTTACAATGGAAACACCATTGAGATTGGAAAATCTGGTTTCCATTGGAAATATGCTGAGAAAATGAACACTCAACAAACTTCTTCAACCACCCAAACCACCAACATTTGGGGCTCTCTTTTCTTAATCATCAGCACCATTACTTGGGCTGTTTGGTTTGTAATTCAAGTAAACCTTCTCACCTTTCTTTTTCGTTTTTCTTTTTTTTTCGTGTTTTTATTGTGATATGATATTATCCGGTTGAGATAATGTAAGAATAATTTTTTTAAAGTTAAAAAAATTAAGGAAATGACAAACCTCACTACTAATTTGTAAAAATGTTGAATTTATTGACGTCAATCAATTTTCTAATTGACATCTTATTGACGTTTTCATAGTTTATCGATTATAAAAAAAAACAAGTCATTTATTTGAATATTTAAAAACTCGTGATTTTCTTGATAATATTATATAATGACAGGCAAAAATGAACGAAAAGTATCCAGCTCCCTACACAAGCACAACACTTATGAGTTTGATGGCAACTATTCAATGTGGGGCTATCGCCATAGGTGTTGAGCACAAAACTTTTGAAGCTTGGTCATTGAAAACTACAATCAGACTTATTGGAGCTTCTTACTCGGTATATAACATGTTTTTTTTTATCACATATATTTGGATAAATATAACATTTGGTCCCGGATCTATATGGATTTTTTTTCAATTTGGTATTGATATTTAAAAAGTTTTAATTAGTACGGGATGTTTCAATTTCGTCCTCGGCCATTAACATCGTTTGTAATTTTAACGATTTGTTTTTTTACGAAATTGACTTACTAAATCAGGCCAATAACATTAAAAAAAGAAAAAATCTTAATAACACACACTTCCCCGTTAAAAGACAAACGGTGTTAAGATTCAAGAACTAAACTGAAACTTTTGAAACAATAGGGAGGAAGTTAATTTTTTTTTAAAACATCAGGGATTAAATTGAAACTTTTTAAATTAGGGACGGAGTTGAAAAAAATCATATAGATTAAGGACTAAGAGGTATATTAAGCCTATTTTGGCTTCTTTATCCTTATTTCATTGTTTTTCTAAAGCTAATATTATGATCCATACGTAACACTTTTAATAGGGAGTTGCTTGCTCTGGGCTTGCATTTTGTTTAATCTCATGGAGTATCCAAAAGAAGGGTCCTCTCTATGCTTCAGTTTTCAGCCCACTATGTCTTGTTATTGTGGCCATTTTCAGTTGGGCCTTCCTTCAAGAAAAATTATATGTTGGAACGTGAGTAGATTTTTCATATTTACAACTTTTCTTACATTTAATTATATGTTGGAACGTGAGTAGATTTTATCAGTTAATTTTAGCGAATTTTATTCTACGTCAATTAGAAAACTTTAAATGATCTGTGCATTTTTTTTTACACTTTGTTAAAAAGTATATTCTATTAATTTGGACGTGTGTGTTAAAATTTCATGATTTTTTAAATCGAAATGGAACATGTGACTCACATATAATAAATATATCGTTAAAATTGAGTGGTAGAGATGTATGATTTACAATATTACAAATCACTAAGATGTTTAAAGTCATTTTTGAATAAAAAAAGGTACGACTTGAGAATAAGACAAACATATAATTGAAATGTTTGTAAATTAAGTAAATTTATTTTGTTGTCTTTTTCGCAGAGTTGTGGGGTCGTTGTTGATTATTGTTGGGCTATATGGTGTTCTATGGGGGAAGATCAAAGAGATGAAATTGCAACATGAAATTGAAATGGCTAGAGGAGCATCAACAACAAAGCTAGATGATGATTATAATAACAAAGATCATGACTTGGAAATACAATCTTATATGCTTTCAAATGCCAATCATAAACTCATAGCCGAGAGAAAGTTGGAGGAAGAAAATTGATAATTATAGCTCTTTCTATGACATTGCAAAATAATCAATCATTATGGAAAAACTCTGAGGATTCTGCTGAAAATTATCAGTGACAGATTAATTTGAGAGTACATGTTCAAGGGAAAATATTGACATTTGATGCTTATAACATGGCGTATCGATTACATCCCATTCATGTAATTACAAGTCTTAATTAATAATGTTACGAATAAATTACCATTTGTAAATATAAATTCTACATATCAAAATTATAATGGCCACTTTTATATATTTGAGTTAGACATTGATTTGTTACAAGAATGAACACTAAGTACAATAAACAAGCTAAGTTTAATAAGTAAGAAACTTTAAACATTGATAGGTTATGAAGTAAGATAATGGAATTGTAAAAGAATGGTTGCTTTATTCTTAAATACGAAAATAGAAATTACAGAGAAATTAATTACAATGAAAGGCTGAACTATGAAGATGAAGATCTCTCTCAACCTAGTCTATTTATACTAGTTTAAATTTGAAACTAAATGCAGAAAACAAATTCTAACAGAGACTCTGTTTTTCCTAACTAACTTCATCCACTTGCCAGCTTTGTCTTCATCTCTCTTGGAAGCAATTTTATAGCTCATTAATTGTTCTTGTAGCTAATCAAATACTTTCAATCTCCACCTTGATTAGCCTACAAGGATCAATTTTTACTTAGCTATTACAGATCTCCTCCACTGAACTCAATCAACTTCATCATGTTCAGACATTGCTTGAATTTGGCTAGAGTTACTATCTTTGTCAAGACATCAACAACATTTTATATTGTGTGTACCTTCTTGATCTTCACTTCTCCTTTTTCTACTACCTTTCTCACGAAATATAACTTGATATCAGCATGTTTAGTTCTTTCATGGTATTGTTTATTTTTGGATAAGTGAATAGCACTTTGATTGTCACAAAAAACAATGATTGGTCCCAAATTGAACATCAAATCTGTGAGAATTCCTTTCATCCAGATTGCTTCCTTTACTACCTATGATATAGCTATGAATTTTGCTTCAGTGGTGGATAATGCTACTACTTGTTGAAGGTTTGATTTCCAGCTTATCAGATTTACACCGAAGAAGAATGTATAGAATGTCAATGATCTTCTTCTATCAAGGTCTCCTGGGAAATCTAAATCCATATAGCCAGTCAGCTCCATTTCTGCTCCACCTTGAAGATTATAATTTAGAGCATTGTTTGAGGACCCCCTTAGATACCTTAGTATCCATTTTACTACTTCCCAATGCTTCATCCCTAGATTTTCCATATATTTAGACACTAGACTTGCTCCAAATGCCAAATCTAGTCTAGTGCACACCATTAGATACATTAAGCTGCCCATGTATTAGAATAAGAAACTTTCTCCATTTATCTTTCTTTTCTACATCATATGGACAATCAACACTTGAAAGTTTAAAGTGTTGAGCTATAGGTGTTGTCACAGCCTTTGTTTGGTCCATTTTGAACTTTTCAAGAATTTTCTTGATAATTTTTTTGATGTAACAGTAGAACTCATTCTTGAATATTTTTTATTATATTCATACCAAGGATTCTTCTTACAACCCTCAGATTCTTCATTTCAAACTCTTTTCCAAATAGTGTCTTTATCTCATTCATATCCTCTAAGTCATGCACTGCCAATAACATATCATCTACATAGAGTAGGAGATTTTATGCACCCCTGGCTTCTTGTAGTGCACACAACAATAATAGGAGCTTATCAGAAAATTGATCTTGACTATATACTCATCAAATCTTCTATAACAACACCTTGGAGACTGCTTTAAGCCATATAGTGACTTTTTTAACAGACATACAAAGTCGTCTTTGTCTTTCTCTAAATACCCTTCAGGTCGCTTCATCAAAATTTCTTCTTCTAGGTGTCCATGTAAGAATACAGTTCTTACATCTGATTGTTCGTGATTCAGACCATGGCAAACTACAATTACTAGGAGAATTCAAATAGAAGTATGTTTCACAATAGGAGGGAATACCTCATTGATGTTTAGGTCGTCTGTGTGTGTGAATTCCTTGGCTACCAATCTTACTTTATGCTTGATTTTCCCTCCTTCTTCATCTAGTCCCTGCTTTTTTTTGAAAATCTATTTGTAAGTTTACCAGCTTCTGTTTATCTGATGGTGGGACAAGAATCCATGTTTGATTCTTGTATAGGGAATTCATCTCATCATCCATTGCTTCTTTCCACTTCATAGCATCAAGATAGTTTAATGCTTCTTGAATAGGTTTTGGTTCTTCTTCACATAAGTCAATAGTTGAACTTAGAGCATAGGCTATGAGATCAACATCAGTATATCTACTAGGCACCCTTTTGGTTCTTCTTTCCTTGTCTGTAACTAAGGAGTAATCATAAAGGTCTTCTACTTGACTTTTTTATTCTTTTTCAGATTGGCCATGAACTTTACTTTGTTGTGGCAATCCTTGTTGTGGTAATTCTTATTGTGGCACTTCTTCTTGAGTTTGCTCCACCTCAAACTGTGTCACTTGTTTTTTTTAGTTTTTCTACTACATCATGTGTTTGTTCTGAATGTGTCATGAAATATTCTTCTTCTCGAAAAACAACATCTCTACTGCTTATATATTTCTTTGAGATTGGATCCCACAACCTGAAGCCCTTTAATCCATCAGTGTAGCCAAGGAACATGCATTTGATCGCTCTAGACTCCAATTTTCCAGTGCGTTAAATGTGCATAAGCTACACCTCCAAATACCATCAAGTGTTCTAGTTTTGGTGGATGGTCACTCCACTTTTCTTTAGGGGTCTTAAGTTCAATTGGAGTGTTGGGGCTTCGTTTATCACATGTATTGCTATTGTCATTGATGTAGCCTTTGCCCAGAATCTTGGATTCAGCTTAGCCTGTGAGAGCATACACTTTACCCTATCCATTATTGTTCTATTCATACTTTCAACAACTCTATTTTAATGTGGAGTATGCCTCTTAGTCACAAAACTCCATCCTATTGTCAGTTATAAAGTATTTAAACTTCCTTCCTTGTTGATTTTCCACCATGGTCTTCCATTGCTTGAACTTCTCAAATATCTAATCTTTGGATTTCAGGAAGAATATCCATGTTTTCCTTGAAAAATCATCAATGATTGATAAGAAATACCTGGAGCCACTGATGGATTCTGTCTTGCCAGGTCCCATAGGTTTACATGCACATAGTCCAGATTCTTTTTTGTAATTTGCTTACACTTGGAAAAGCTATATCTTGTTGACTTGCCAAGAACGCAATGCTCACAAAATTTGAGCTTTGTTTGTTATTTGATTGATATCAAGCATTGTTTTGATAGTTCTTGCAGACCTCCTTCACTGATGTGTGCCATTCTTTCATGCCATAAGTCAATCTCCTCACAACATGCCTTGTCTAATGTTGTAGCACATACTGGTGGTGTCACTACTTTTATGAGGTAGAGACCATTCACTTTCTCCTCCATAAAGATAACTTTTATCCCCTTCATTACTTCTAGAAAACCTCCTTGGCCATTGTAAGAACACCCTTGATTGTCAAGAGTTCCAAGAGATATCAATTTCCCCTTTAAGGTTGGAACATATCTCACACCTTGAAGCAAAATCAGCTTCCCATCTTGCAATTTCATCCTTATGTTTCCAATTCCAGAAACCTCACATGTATGGTTGTCTCATATATAGACAGATTCTCCATTCCAGGGTTTAAATGACACAAACCAATGCTTGTTTGGTGTCATATGGTAGGCACACCCTGAGTCCATGACAGTCTTCCTTCCCGTTATGCCTCTGTGTTTCTTCCTTGCTATTAGTGAAGGGATGATTTACTAAAATAGCGGAATTTTATTTAGTAAACTAATTAACATTTAATTACGGATCTATTAACATCATACAAATTGTGATATGAACACGAAGAACATGTAGATTCATGCTTAAGTTTCAAAAATTAAAACCAGTTTACTTACATTGAGTAATTAATGAAGAATCGGTTGGAGGTTTCTTTACAGCATCAAATCCTCAGCAACACCGGATCTTCTACGCTATATCCTGATCGATCAAACGAAACTCGATTGTGGGATTGAACTTAAGAAGAAATTTAGGAAGAAGAAAAAATATTTTCTTCCCTAATGAACTATGAAAATCGGCCAAAGGGGTTGGGAGAGAGGAAGAGAAAGTTTCAATTTCTAAGGAATTGAATTGTATGATTTATGAATAACCCAAGCCTCCTATTTATAGGCTTATGGAAAATATAATCTAATTAAAATATTCCATAGAGATAAATTTAAAAGGAAAAAGATATCATCTTTCCATATGTAATAGTGAACCTGAAGTTCACAAATCCAAACATGTTTATTGTTTGGCATGATCAACTTGATCATCTTGTTAGACAATAGTGTAAAAAATAATTGAGAATTCACATGGGTATCCATTGAAAAACCAAAAGTTTTTTCAATCTGATGAATTTTCATGTGTGAGTTACTCTCAAGAAAAATTAATAATAAGGCCATCACCAGATTAAAGTTGGGATTGAATATCCAACATTTTTAGAACGAATTCATGGTTATATATGTGAACCTATTAATCCCCAAGTGGACCATTTAGATATTTTATGGTTTTAATTTATGTGTCCACTAGACGGTCACATGTATATTTATTATCATCTCAAAATCTAGCTTTTCAAGATTAATGGCTCAAATAATTAAATTAAGAGCTCAATTTTCTTGTTATGCAATCAAGAAAATTCGTCTTGATAATGCTTATGAATTTACATCTAACACATTTATTAATTATTATTTATCTATTGAGATAACTATTGATCATCTTGTAGCTCATGTTCATACACAAAATGGTTTGGAAAAATCATTTATTAAACGCCTCCAATTGATTGATAGATCATTACTTGTGAGAACAAAGCTCCCTATATATATGTAAAGGGTCATGCTATTTTATACACAAAAGTACTTATTAGACCAGTATCTTATAAAAAAATTATTCCCATTACAATGCGTTTATGGCCAGAAGCCAGATATTTCCTATTTGATATTTTTTAGTTGTGTAGTATATGTTCCAATTGTTCCACCATAATGTACTAAAATAGCTCCTCAAAGGAGGATATGAACACATGTTGGGTATGAATCCCCTTGATCAATTATCAACTATATTGAGCCCCTGATGGGTGGTTTATTTACTACATGATTTGTTAACTATCATATTTATAAGACAAATTTTCCAACATTAGGGGGAGATATATTAAGACAGTTGGAAAAAGAAATACAATGAAATACTTCATTATTATCTCATCTTGACCTGGTAACTAATTATTGTGAACTAAAAGTTCAAAGAATTATTAACTTGTAAAATATTGCAAATTGATTTCCTGAAGCAACTAATGATGTAAATGAAATAACTAAATCATGTATTCAAGTTGTAAAAAAATTACAACTAAAATAATTGTCCCTAAAGGATAATTAAAGGAGTCTAAGATCACATTTAAAATGTGTAGACCATTAAGAGCAAGTGATAAAGCTTCTTGATAGACAAAGAAAGTATAGAAAATGCATGAAAAATCACGATATACTCGTGAAGAGATAATAATAGATCAATATGGATATTGATAAGATGAACTCAGTGATATGATTACACATAATCAATATGAAAAATATTAATTGAATGACCCCAGAAAAGATCTAGGTACCTGTAAATAAAGAGATCTCAATAAATTTTATCAACACTGAGATAAAGTGGGATTGAACCATTGATAAAGTGAATAGTGCATTTTCATATGCTATTACTATTGATATAATGTGAGAGCTCGAAGATTGCTATTGAAAACGTCAAGAAATAAATTATTGGCAAAAATGAAAAGTTGCAATTCAAGAATAATTGAATTCACTTGAAAAATGTGAAGTATTTGGACTTGTAGTCCAAACACCGAAAAAGAATAACTCCAGTAGGAAATATATGGGTATTTATGCATATATGATAATGAAGTTGTGAAATATAAAGCACGACTTGAAACAAAAGGCTTCTCTATAAAACCTGAAGTTTATTATAAAACAAACATATTGTACTGTGGTGGATGTAATTGCACTGAGATATATTATTAGCCTAGTTGTGTATGAAAGATTGGATATACATCTCAGGGATGTAGTCACAACATATTTATATGGCTTTCTTGATAATGATAGCTATATGAAAATCCTTGAAGGATTTAAGATGCCAAAAGCATATAATTCAAATTCTCGTGAAGTATATTCAATTAAATTGCAAAGATCTATATATGGACTTAAACAATTAGGACGAATGTAGTATAATCGTCTAAGTGAATATTTTTTAGAAAGAATGCTATAAAAAATAGTCCTATTAGTCCATGTGTATTTATAAAGAAATCACAATCAAGATTTTTCATTATTGTTGTATATGTTGATGATTTAAAATATTGGAACTCTTGAAGAGCTTCCAAAGACAATACACTATCTTAATAAGTATTTTGATATGAAAGATATCAGAAAATGCCTTGGTTTGTAAATTGAGCATTTAGCAGATGAAATTTTTATTCATCAATCAATTTATATAGAAAAGATCTTGAAAATATTTTATATTGATAAAGCACATCCATTGAGTACTCCAATGGTAGTGCGTTCACTTGATGCGAAAAAGATGTTTTTAGACCTCGAGAAGATAATGAATAACTTCTTGGTCCTGAAGTACCATACCTTAGTGCAATAAGTACTGATATGAATCATGGAACGTCATAAATAGCTCAAGGATCAATCTCAAGATTAAAGTTCAAGATAAGCACAAAACATCCATTACAAGCCTACATGAGCAAAGTCAAGACAAGCTTTGAAGATACGAGCATGAAGGCTATGGAAGAGGACATGATGAACTTTAATCTATGGCAAATGCATTTGGAAGAAGAGTATTGAAGACTTGTTCAATCAGAAATGAAGAAGAGAGCTAATTAGGAAAGTTGCATCACTTTTGCAAACTTTCCTTGTTTGGACTGTTAGGAATGATGTCCTAGAACTTGTAATTATTTAATAAAAATAATTTATTTCGAATAAATTAAATAAATAAACATAAGTTCTTTATTATCTATATTGATTCAATTGAAGATATTAGGAATATATGGAAATATATAAATATCAAACACTCAAATAGTAAAACCCTAAGTCACTCTTATGAAATCATGACTTAGAACGTCAGTCATACGAGAGATTAAAGTCGAGATGAGTAACTTAAAAGTGTCTATAGTAAATGGATAACGTTTGGGAACCTTATCCTGGGAACACTGTTGATATCTTCGCATTTTGTTTATAGACAAATGATCTAATCCTAATCATTCATGTGGGAGACATGAAATGGAAGTATCATATACAATGCTGATTGTATAAGACAGGACCACGATATTCGATAAAATTTCTCATTAGTACCGTTTATGAGAAATGATCAAATATCAAACTAAGTTTATCAACCGTGATAGATCTCAATCCTGAGTGAAATGCAGACTCCTATTTATGGAGTTATGTTATTTGATTCACATGGTCGAGAGCGATCTATAAGAATGCTCAATACACTCTTGTTTTGGGAACATGGCTAGATAAGCAGATGAGAACTCATTTACACGAGATGGAATTCATAACTTTCCAAAAGAATTAACGGTATCAGTGCGATACCTAACCATTCTAGAAACTTTAGGAAGCTCCCTTGATGTACTGATTCGAGACATGAACAAGTGGCTCCACGACTTCTATTGATCACAGAAGTATATTATCTATAGTTCGATTGAAGATAATGTTCATTGGAGAATCAGCGGGAACACAAGGATAAAGCGGTAATTACAGGGGCAAAACGGTAAATCTTATCCATCTGTAATTATGAGTGTTCCACGTGAAGGATAATATCACAGATATAAATAATGATAAACTAAATGGACAATAACTCATCTATAGTGAGGGGAGTTCAGCTATGAATTTATAGTGGAATTATTCATAGTTAGATAATAAGTAATTAACTGATTATGAGTTAATCACTTAATTGACTAATTATTAAGCCCATGATCTATAGGTCCATCGGGTCCCTATGCTAGCCCAAATATCGTAGTCACAAAATCAAGTAGAAGAAATGGAAAGTTTAAGTAAAGTGAATTACTTAAATAGGCAATATTAATTGTTTAAATATTGAGTATATTTAAACGGTAATTAATATAAACATTTTTAATTGTTTAAATAATGAGTTTATTTAAACAGAAAATTAATAATGAAATATTATTAATTAAACATTATTAATTATTTAAATATTGAGTATATTTCAATGCTAATTAATAATTTGAAAGTAATTGACAATTATTAATTGTTTAAATAATTAATTTTATTTGAACGGAAATTAATATTTAAAATTAATTAATTAATAATGTAACGTCCCGTTATTTTAGAGGTAATTTTTTTATTTATTTAATAAGTATTTATTTATTTAAAGTTAATTTAGATTTAGTTATTTAGACTTAAATAGTTATTTTCGTTCGGAAACCTTTTTAATCGCTTAATTAGCCTATTTTAGTTTTGGTTGTATTAATAATTATTAATAGGCCAATTAATAATTATTAATCACCATTGGGCTAGTTACGAGCTTCGGGTTTCGTTTTTAAAGTAAAAGTAAAAGAGAAACGTAGGCGTTAGTACCCGATTTACTAAATATCACAAAATCACTATTCATCATCCTTTAAATACCAACACTTAGCATTTTTTTCACCAAAATTCTGCTTCTCTTCTTCCTTGCTGCCGTGACCAACAAGACCCCCCCCCCAATTTTTTTTTATTTTCTTTATTTCTCATCGGATCGCATCGATTCTATATCCGTTGGAAAGCTCTTGGCCCGGGGATCATTTCCAACCTACTCTTCGTGATTTCCGCTCGTTTTATCGAGGCCTTAAGGTATGTCAAAGATTCAAAACCTAGAAGTGAATAGTGTTTAATGGAGGTTTTGAGTTGTAATTTTCGAATTCATTCTTCGGGGCTTTAAGATATCATTCGGGAAAGTCGTTTTATTCATTTTTAGAGACTTTCCCCTAACCCTAGATTCGGGTTTGAGCCAAAAGCCTTTTAATTCAATTTTCCTCTTGTTGGTTGTTGATGAGAGCTTTGAATTTGATTAGTTTAATGACTTTACTAAATTGCTCGGGATTGAACTTTTGACCTAAACCCTAAATTAGGTTTACCCATTGAGTTTACCAATCTTCAAAGTAACCGAAACCAACCCTAATGTCTTTAAAGTGTTTAAAATCCTGGAAAACAATTCCTTCTCTTCCTTCCCCTTGAGCCGTGGGCCTCTTGGCATGAGTTACGGGCTGTTTTGTCTATTAACTTTGTATCGTGTCGATCGTTGTTCATTTCGAATAATTAATTTACTTTAGGTGTATTGTAATTATAGGTTTTGAGCAACGTTAGGGATTTTCGATCAACCTGGTGGTTAGGGGTTGACTACTCTTAAGGTGAGTTTAAAATGGTTGTATTTACTTTTATGTTTTCAAATTGCTTGACGTTTATGTTAGATCGATGTTGAGAGGGTTAATAGACTTGAGAACTTTCCAAGATTGTATGTTATTTGGGAGTTAAGGAAAGTGTATAAGGAATTTAGTTAAGATTGGTTGTTGCCTAAAGTAAGATGTTTGGTGGTTTAAGTTAGATTCTCGAGGAGAATGAGAATCCGGAACTTGGAGAAGAGTATTTTGTACTCCTTTTATCTTGAGTAGTTTTAGAATAGTTAAAAGAACTTTGGAGAGATTCTTGTGCAGAATCGAGTTAGTACGATATTTTTTTAGTGATATGATTCACTTTTAGGTGTTACTAAAGAGTGTGGTGTGACTTGCATACTTTTATGCACGGATGTCACGGAATGTTTTTGATTTGTGACTTGCATACTTTTATGCACGGATGTCACGGAATGTTTTGATTTGTGACTTGCATACTTTTATGCACGGATGTCACGAAATGTTTTGATTTGTGACTTGCATACTTTTATGCACGGATGTCACGGAATGTTTGTGATTGGTGACTTGCATATTTTATGCACGCATGTCACGGTGACAGTGAGGTCACGGTATGGTTGTGATTGGTGACAAGTGGTCACGGATGAAATGAGAAATTTACTTTGTTACTTACTTTGTTATTTATTTTTGTCATTTACTTTGTTAAACACTAGTACCTACTTTAACTACGGGCTTGAATGTTTACTTTCCGAAATTGTGAGATAGTAGAATGGTTTGATCTTATTATGAAAAGTACTTCGGATTATTGAATGGGTAGTGCAAGAGTACTTAGTTTTATTTGGACACATTCTCCGATATGGAATTTGGTTCATAAAAGTGCTTGCATCCATCTTATTCTCACTAGCATTGTTTGCTAATGGTGCTACACCACTTTATTTTCAGGTAATACTCGTGGTAGAGGACGAGGTCGTGGGGGTGGTGCTGCGTGATCTCGAGTGAATGCTTATGGACATTTGGACTAGTAAATCTAAGTTTGGAGTATTTTGGGAATGCTATATATACATATAAACTTGAAATAAAGTCTTAAAACTTGTATTTTGTGGCTCATGAGAGCCTAAAGTCGGTTGTATGTATATTTTGAGTTTACTTTCTCTGATTTGAGTATATTCTGGAGTAGGAATATATGTGATTAAACTTCTCTGAGATGTGTTCTTAAAAACAGGTTTAGGGAGTTCGTATTTTAAACGGATCCACGCCAAATTTTTGTAAAAATAAGTCTTCCGCTGTTTTACTTTTTATTTAAAGAATTGTGAAAATTCGAGTCATTACAAATAATAAAATATTATCAATAAAGTTATTAATTAAATAATGAGTTTATTTAATGGAAATTAATAATTAAAATATTTATTATTAATTATTTAAATAATGAAAATTATTTAAATGGAAATTAATAATTAAATATAATTTGATAATATTTAGTCGGGAGAAAATATTAATATTATTAATTGTTTAAATAAAATATTTTATTTAAATGGTAATTAATAAATAAATTAATTAAGTTAGACTTATTAATTTAAGAGAGAGTTTCAAGCCCAATTGGATTAATGAACCCAATTGCAATTGGCCCAAAATAATTAATTAAATAAATTTGATTTATTAATTATTTATTATTAATTTTGGCCATCATAGATAATTTGTAGGAGATAATTATTTGAATTATATCCTATAATAATTATATAGATTTATTTACCCAAGATAAATAAAATATTCTCTTATTTATCTATGGAATTTTAGAAATACCAAGATAAAGGAAAGAGATAATTCTTTTTTCTTTTTGTATTTATCTCCATGGATTAATCCTAATGTGATTAGGATTCTTATTTTCCTATATATAGGAGGCTTGGGTCATTCATAAATCACACAATTCAATTCCTAAGAAATTTGGAATTCTCTCTTCCTCCTTCTCCCCCCTTGGCCGATTTTCCCTCTTGATATTGAGAAGAAAAATATTTTTTCTTCTTCCCAATTTCTTCTTGTAACGTCCCGTTACTTTTAGAGGTAAAATTTTTTATTTATTTATTTTATTTTATTAATTTATTATTTTTATTTATTTAAAGCTTTTAAAATTAGTTAAAATTAGTAATTTCAGTTTTATTAGTTATTTCCGTCAGAAAATCCTTTTTATCGTTTTAATTCGTTTCGGTGACTCTAATAATTATTAACGGGCCAATTAATAATTATTAGACACCTTTAGATTTATTTAAGATCATCGGTTTTCGTTTTATAAGCAAAAGGTCAAAAAGGGCAAAACCGTAATTTCCCAAAACCCTAAATATCTAGATATTTATTTTACAAATATCTTCTTAGACTTCCTCATTAAGCAAAAACTATCATCTTTCTCTTCTTCTTCTCCCTCCATGGTCATAGCTTTCATCCACCATGGATGTGTTTTTTCTTTTCTTCGTTTCTCATTCGTTTCTCGATGGATCGGCTTGATTTCGGTTGCATTGGATTGCTCGAGATGAGGGCTTTCTATCCCACCTACCCTTGTGCCGTTTCTCGTTCTCTAAAGGAAATCCCAAAAAGTAAGTTTTCAAACTTTTTTGGTGGTTTTGTTCGTTTTTTATTGTAAATGAGTTTTGATGTTGAAATTATGAATGGTTATCATGGAATTTGACGATTTTGAACCCGGATTTTCGAAAAACACTATTCACGTGAAAACACTATTCACGTGAAAACACTATTCATCCGAAATCACTATTCATCCGAAAATGCAAACTTGTTCTCATATTAGATATGAGTTGTAATATGTTGTGCAATTGATGAATTGTAGGTGCGATTGCTCGGTTGTTGAATTGTGGGAAATCGGAGTTTTGGACCAACACTAATTTGGCTAAGGTGAGTTTAAAATGGTTGCGATTACTTTTATGTTTTCGAATTGCTTGACGTTTATGTTAGATCGATGTTAAGAGGGTTAATAGACTTGAGAACTTTCCAAGAATGTATGTTATTTGGGAGTTAGTTTCTTGAGTTCGGGAGCTTTGGTAAAGGTTATATAAACTTTTGATAGCCTAAGTTGCTATAGAGAAAAGAATTGAAACATTATGTCTAACATACATTTCTATAGAGAAAAGAAATGCAATTGATATATAACCGAGAGCCATAGGAAAGAAGAATGAGATTGAATTGTATATATGAGAGAACTAGATTCTCATTTATTTGGAAGATCTTGAAATTGGAGATTGTAATTTTTGATGTAAACCTTATGTATAGTATAAGGTATTAAAGAGAATGAAATAAGATTGGTTGTTGTTTAAAGTAAGATGTTATTGGTGGATTAAGTTATTATTCTCGAGGAGAATTAGATTCCGGAACTTGGAGAAGAGTATTATGTACTCCTTTTATCTTGAGTAGTTTTAGAATGGTTAAAAGAACTTTGGAGAGATTCTTGTGTAGAATCGAGTTAGTACGATATTATTAGTGATGAGATTCACTTTCGGATGTCACGGATTGGTTTGTGATTGGTGACTTGCATAGTATCGTTATGCACGGATGTCACGGTGACTTGCATAGTATCGTTATGCTTGCATATTATCGTTATGCATAGATGTCACGTTGACTTGCATATTATCGTTATGCATAGATGTCACGTTGACTTGCATATTATCGTTATGCTTGCATATTATCGTTATGCATAGATGTCACGTTGACTTGCATATTATCGTTATGCTTGCATATTATCTTTATGCATAGATGTCACGTTGACTTGCATATTATCGTTATGCATAGATGTCACGTTGACTTGCATATTATCGTTATGCTTGCATATTATCGTTATGCATAGATGTCCTGTTGACTTGCATATTATCGTTATGCTTGCATATTATCGTTATGCATAGATGTCACAGTGACTTGCATATTATCGTTATGCATGCATATTATCGTTATGCACGGAGGTCACGGAATGATTGTGATTGGTGACTTGCATATTATCGTTATGCATGCATATTATCGTTATGCACGGAGGTCACGGAATGGTTATGATTGGTGATAAGTGGTCACAGATGTTATTTACTTTGTTATTTACTTTGTTATTTACTTTGTTATTTACTTTGTCATTTACTTTGTTATTTACTTTGTTATTTACTTTGTCATTTACTTTGTTATTTACTTTGTTATTTACTTTGTCATTTACTTTGTTATTTACTTTGTCATTTACTTTGTCATTTACTTTGTTAAGCACTAGTACCTACTTTATTTTACGAGCTTGAATATTTACTTTCCGAATTTACGAGTTAGTAGAATGGATTGATCTTATTATGTAAAGTACTTTGGAATATTGAATGGGTTGTGCAAGAGTACTTAGATTTTTGGACACATTTTCCGATATGGGATTCGGTCCATAGAAGTGCTTGCATCCATTTTATTCTCACTAGCATTTTTATGCTAATGTTGCTACACTTAAACTTTTTGGGGTATTACTCTTAGTAGGGTACGAGGTGGAGGAGATGGTGTTGCTTGATCACAAGTGGATGGCTTTCGGGACATGGACTTTATATGTACAATTTGGGAGCATTCTACGAATGCTTGATAAAAATCATATGTCATTACTTTTAAACTTGTATTTATGGCTCATGAGAATTTAATAACTGTTGTAGATTATTTTGTATTATTTTCTCTGATTTTGGGTATAAAATGGAGTGAAATGTCATTTGTTTTAAATTCTCTGGATTGAGCCCATGTAAACAGGTTTAGGGAGTTCGTATTTTAAACGGATCCACGCCAAATTTTTGTAAAAATAAGTCTTCCGCTGTTTTACTTCTGATTTAAAGATTTGTGAAAATTCGAGTCTTTACACTTCTAAAGTTCGATCCCACAATTGGGTTTCGTTTGATCGATCAGGATATAGCGTAGAAGATCCGGTGTTGCTGAGGATTTGATGTTGTAAAGAAACTTTCAACCGATTCTCCATATTTTACTCAATGTAAGTAAAGGGTTTTAATTTTCGAAAAACTAGCATGAATCTACTTGTTTTTATCACAAATTGCATGATGTTAATAGATCCGTTATTAAATGTTAATAAATTTAATAAACAAAATTCCGCTAATTTAGTAAACCATCCCTTCAATTGGTATCAGAGCTAATTTTAATTATCATGCAAATTTGTGTTTTTCGAAAATTTGGTGGGTTGCATAAAAATCGTCTTATGTATGTTTATATAAATTGTTGAGGTTTGCTAATTGACTGTTTAGGTATTCTTGAGGCATTTAGGATTTTTAAATTCTAGTAGAAAATTTGTAAACCCTAATTTTAGGGTATAGGAAAAATTTGTAATTTCCCATACCAAAGGAGGCAAAAATCGGCTACACCAATGGAGGAAGAGAAGAAAATTTTTCCCCACCATTCCATGAGGTCCGCGCCCAAGGAGAGAGAAAAGATAAGGTAAGATATGGTAAGATATTTTATCATAATTTTCTTGTTATCTCAATTTAAAATTTTAAATATTTAAGATAAATATCCCTATCTTAAATTATGAATGTAGAATTGATATAAGATTACATGGAAAATATTTTCTTTATTTTTTTCCATATAATTAAAAGATAATTATTTTAAAACAAGTATTTATGGAAATATTAAGGAGATAATATTTGCCCCATAAATACCCATGCCCACACCTACACCATGGAGGAGAGAGAAAGTTGTAGCCTCAAGTTCTACAATGGAAGATTTAAATTAAGTTGTAATTTTAATTTTCCGTTTTAGAAATAGTGCCAAGAATACCGGTCAATTTAGCTATTTATTATTTAAATTTTTTATATGTATGATATAATTGTTTTAAATAATGTTCATGCATAAGAGTATCTCATGTAAAAAATCCCACCATAGGTTGTATGATTTTAATTAATTATACATACATGCATCATGATATAATATGTGTTATTATATGCCAGTGTATGTGAAGCATGCTATAATTTTATTTTATAAATGTTATTATCGAAAATTATATAATTTTATTCTAATTGTTTTTAGAATTAAAAGCATGCTTATTTAGTTAAAATTCAAAAGTTAAATCTAGTTTAAAAGTTGAATAGAAACTAAATGAATTATTTGTAATATGGAATTATTGTTTAAACAATTGGGCCAAAATCCATATAATATAAACAAATAGAAACTTTTAATTAAGGGTTAATTAAAAATTAAAAATTATGATTAATTAAATTGAATGGATCTCTGGTGAGAAAGCTCTGCCCAAGCGATGAGGTTTCATAAAGTTCCCCTAACACGGAGCGCCTTTAACTGGGAGCGATCTGGGAGAAAAGTTCAAATTAATAAATCGAAATTATTAAGACGGCTCATAATGTGATTAGTTTTAATTAGGAAAACTTGAACAATCACTTTTATAAAATTAATCTGACCAATGTAAGAGTTAAAGTTGATTAGGTTAATTAAAACTTGGATTAATGAATTAGCCTGAATTAGTCTAAGTTATGAAACCCTTACTTGAAATATTAAGTGGGAGAAGGAAACATGTTAATGTATCCTATGGTCTCCACTAGTGGGCTCGAAACGTGAGATTTATACATGGCCTCTGTAACACTGCTGCAGGTGTTCATTCCCATAGGAAGGTTCTATTGTATAAATCAATATCAGGTTGGGTCTCCCGAAAGGGATAAAGGATTTTAAATGCGGTTGAAGACTGAATCTACACTTCGTAGACACTCTTCAATTTTTATTTAAAAGACTAAATTAGTGGGTTACACTTAAAAAGAAATTTGATAAAGTTTGTTATCAAAATTCTGGACCAAACACACTGTAAACAATGACATAGGAATATGAGTTATTCTGGAGTTGTCAATTGTTCGAGTGGCATCTCGTTTTAATGATGGTAACTGACCTATCATTCGACGGCACTTCACCAATATCATTAAAATATCGTGACATAGTAACATATTTTAGGGCTTTTCTATTCATTAATATGTTCGCATTCATGCATCATATTTAATTATATGTCGAAACTTTGAATATTTGAATGTTGAATGCATGTTAGATTAATAAGATGAAGTTTATTTAAATTTCAGTAATATTGCATCTGCTTTAGTTACTATACTTGGAAAGAACAAACTGAACGATGAGAACTACGTTTCCTAGAAAAGAAAATGAATAATTTAAGTAAAACTGTTTACTTTAATAACTGACAATATTAATTATTTAAATAATGAGTTTATTTAAATGAAAATTAATATAGTTATTATTAATTATTTAAATAATGTGTTTATTTAAATGGTAATTAATAATCAAATATTATTATTTATTTAGGTAATGTGTTTACCTGAATGGAAATTAATAATTAAACATTTATTATTAATTTTAAATAATATCGATTATTTAAAAGGATAATAGTAAATAACCTATTTATTATGAATTTAAATAATTTTGATTATTTAAATAGAAAATAATAAATATTTATTAATAATAAAAATCGGAATATAATATTTTATTTAAATGATTAATTTAAATAAATATAAAGAACTAATAAATAAGATTTATTAATATAAGGAAGAATCTAGCATTGAATTAGTGAATTCAATAGAATTTTGGTTCAAATTATTTGAATACCAAAATCGGCACATATATGATATTTTAGGAAATAATTGTTGAATTATTTTGTCTAAAATAAATATATAAAAGAATGTTTAACCAAAGACAATTTAAACAAAGAAAAAATTCATTTTTCTTATTGATTTTATGCACATAAAATCGGCACGTAAGATAAATAAGAAATAAAATTTGATTTTATTCTTGGCATTTATCTTGTATTTATTTTGATGGTATTTCCTAATTCGATTGGAGAACTGTTTTGCGTACAAATACAATCGTCTTGGTTGTTCATTCAAAAGCTTCTAATTTCAATTTTTGAAATTTCAATTTTTTTTCTTCCTATTTTCCTCGTAACCAATTTTACAATAATCTAAAAGAGAAGAAAATATTATTCTTCCCAAAACCATAGTTTTCTAATTTTGTTTAGTTATCAATTTGTTTTTTATTTTGAATTATGTAATAACTATTGGTTCTCATTTCAAATGAACCAAGTTTGGGAATATTTTAAATAATAGTTATTTAGGTAGATATTCCTTTACAATTATATTACAAAGTTCCAAAGTGTGATTGGATGGTTATTCAAAATACATCATGAAACAAATAGTTCCAAAACCAAAATCTAAACTCCGAAATGTCTAAATAAGTTATAAAGGTTTAAAAAAAATGTTTAAATACTTAAGTCTAAAATTACTTAAATAAGTTAGAGGGATTAATCTCTTAAAGATGGTTCTCAAAGTTTGAGATGATAACCATATTAATCCACGAACTTTTGGGATAAGTAAAATCGAATATCTTTAAATTAAAGATAATTAGACTTAAATATCACTAAAGTTGGACATTTAGATGTTAGAACCTAAGTGATAAGTAAACATTAAATCGATTTCTTATATTCCAAATATTCAGTTATTTAAAAGGATGTTTTAAAGGATTTCTAACTGATATGGAATAAATAAAATAGAAATCGAAAAGCAATAATTAGTGAACAATTGAATTCCCAAATTATTAAAGATAAGTCCAGTAAATCAGTGATATTGAAAACTTTAAACTTTACTTAAGATAGAAAAAAATTACAATAATTTTATTTCACAATAAAACAAGTAGTTATTTAAAAGTTTAAATGGTTAAACTACTTGTAGAACTTTATTTGAGTGGGAGCGTCATAGAACGAACCAAACGTACTTTTAGAAGTTCAAGTGAAACTCATTGACTTCAAAATCAATGAATAAAGTTCAAAATAAGTGAAATAAAATGACATGAATTTTCAATAGTTGAGTTGAAAAGGGTCACTTATACTTATACATTATTTTTGGAAATAATAAGAAGTATAGAATTGTAATCATTAAACAAATGAAAGTAAAGGAGAATTACTTTGTAGTGGGAGCTTAAGAATTTCGAGAATCCTAGAACCAATGTGACTAAAATAATAATTGCAAATAGTATGTTAGTGCACATAGATAAAATTGAAGATTTTATGAGTTGCACGGGATCAAATTTGAACATGGATTTACTTCCATGTAAGAATTTGACAAAAGACCTTTGCGAATTAATCATTGAATAAGTTAAGTATAAGTAAAATGAGTTTTTACTAACTAAACTCTAAATTCGCTTAAATTACTAAGTTGTTAGTAAATGAAAAGGTGTTTGAACATGATGGTTTCAAATCAATAGTTAATAGAGTTTATTTTATGGCGATAAAATATGGAATCTATTACACTTAATGAAACTAACATCAGACAAAAGTAATACATACTAAACAGATGAAAAACATTACTGATAAAGTATTAAAATGACTACCATGGCTAAGTAGTTGATAGTCTTCCAGTTTGACTGGAATTACAAGTCAAATCTCCAAAGATCTAGGACAAGTGGGAGATTGTTAGGAATGATGTCCTAGAACTTGTAATTATTTGATAAAAATAATTTATTTCGAATAAATTAAATAAATAAACATAAGTTCTTTATTATCTATATTGATTCAATTGAAGATATTAGGAATATATGGAAATATATAAATATCAAGCATTCAAATAGTAAAACCCTAAGTCACTCTTATGAAATCACGACTTAGTATGTGAGTCATACGAGAGATTAAAGTCGAGATGAGTAACTTAAAAGTGTCTACAGTAAATGGATAACGTTTGGGAACCTTATCCTGGTAACACTGTTGATAGCTTCGCATTTTGTTTATAGACAAATGATCTAATCCTGATCATTCATGTTGAAGACATGAAATGGAAGTATCATATACAATGCTGATTGTATAAGACAGGACCACTGTGACGACCCGACTCTTTTTAAATAATTTAAAATCAGATTGACAGCGGAAGACTTTAAATTTAATAAAAATTTGGCATGGATATGTTTAAAACTCGGACTATCCATAACCTGTTTACAATTTAAATTCGAAATCTAAAACACAAGGAAACTCAAGTTCCTATTCAGGAGTTCAAAGAGGTTTATAATCATAAAAGTGAAATGAAAAGCTCTTAAGAGCTTATAACAAATTTACATCTCAAAGACCGAAAATAAAACAAAATAAGATAAGATAAGCCCCGGGACTTTTAAATGACATCTAGTCCATCTCCGCATCATCATCCTCTCGATCAAGCCGCACCAGCTCCTCTCTCATGACCCAAACACCTGAAAATGTTTGTAATATCATGAGCTAACAACAAAGCCCAGTGAGAATAAACAAAATAAAAAGTAAAGTTAGACTCCAAACCGCATCCGGATTTGTGTCCAAGTAAACTCACATTCTCTTACCTTTCAACCACCAAAATGGTTTTACATTAATGTTTCACTTTTACTTACCAATTCTCCCAAATAATTGAGGAAATATCTTTCAACCATTAGGATGATATATTTCATAACACACCAAACATTTATAATTCATTCTCTTAAATACCTTATACTATCCATAAGGTTTACATCAAGTCTTATACACCCCATAAAAGTGGCATGATTCCAAGTTTGATCACAAACATAGTATTTTGGTGGAAGTGTGCATCTCCCTAAATGGAAACTAGCACAACAATTGTAGTAAGGATGACCCTATCCTTGTACTTTTGGTTGTCCATGTTGAGCTCCACTTACATCCTGTTGTTGCTTCTGCGGTATCCCTTGACTGACATCGTCATCTTCTGTCTTCTTCCCCTGAGAGGAAATCTGTCTGTAGTAGCTAGTTTTCCCTTCTTTTCATAATATGCGAAATCCAAGATAAGGATAACTCCTAAGTCTCCTTATTCAAAATCTTGAATGATCTCGACTTCATAGATCATTTCCTTTCTTACAAAGCAAAACTGATGTCTGTCAAACACCTTAGTCCAAATAACATTCTATCTAAAAGTTTCGATCCTTTAAACTCCAATGATCCATTCTAATCTCCGAAATGATTCTAACTTAGAACTTTCAAAAGTTCAATGTTTCCCTCGAGAAACTCCAAAAGTTCTCACTCAAAGAACTAGCTCCTAATCCTAAGGTCAATAGCTCACTTTTCTTTACTCTTAGATTCGAATCTTAATCTCAACTTCCGATCCTACAAACCGTTCAACTTATTCGATTTCTAAATCTACTTTAAATCCTATTTATTCTCACCTTAGCCAAATTAGCTTCGCTCCAAATCTCTGATAGCACGATCAATCAACGATCCAAAACACCTACAATTAAAAGTATATCTAACAATCATTAATAAACCAACATCGATCAAAAGTCATCTAAAAGCTCAAAACGATGAAAAACCCCAAAAAAACCCTAAGGGTACTCTAGGCCCCTCTATAGAAAAATGGGTTTCGGGTTCAGTTTTCAGGCTTTTAGGCACTTTAGAGGTGTTTTGAGTTGGTTTCAAGTAGCTTCGAAGTTTTCCGATTTCAATGGGTAACGATGATCCGGGTTTTTGGTCAATAATCGATTTCCCGAATTTAATTACAATAAACAATATATCAATAAAAATAAACCCCAAAAAAGCCCCCACGATGTAAATTTCAAATGGGAAGGGTTTCGACTGGAACTCGGTTTTAAGGTTTAGGGAAAGTTTCCAAAATCACTAAAAACAACTCCCGCAATTAAAATCATCGAGTTCCTCAGCAAGAAAATCAAAGATTCAACATGAAAACTCCATTAAAACACTATTTGGAGCTTAGGGTTTGAACTTTAACTTACCGAGAAGTCCTCAGAACACGGATGGAAAGCACGATTGCTAGGTGGAGAAGAATCCTAGAACCGAAGGCTTTCCGATACAACCGAAATCGAGCCGATCCGTCGAGAAACGAGCGAAACCTGAAAATTCCGCCAAAACCCCTTGAAGTCTCAACCTTGGGAGATAAATGAGAGAAGGAATGGTCAAATTTTGGTCAAGATGTATTTTTAAAGATGATGGAATAGTGTTTTGGATATTTTTAAGAAATCAGAAATGACGGTTGCGTCCTTTAATGACTTTTGACTTATAAATCGAAACCCGAAGTTCTTAAACTATCCCAATGGTGATTAATAATTATTAATTGGCCTGTTAATAATTATTAATACGACCATAACTAAAATAAGAAAATAAAACGATTAAAAAGATTTAAACCGAAATAAACTACTAAATTCTAGATTACTGAATCTAGAATAATCTTTAAATACTTAAATTAAATTAAAATAAATAAATTAAGTAATTTTTTTTATACTTCAAAAGTACCGGGACGTTACAGTCTACCCTCCTTAAAAGACTTTTCGTCCTCGAAAAGTGCGTTCACTAAGTGAAAAAGCGAGGGTACTTAGACTATAACTCATCCTCACGTTCCCACGTTTCTTCCTTTGACACTTGGTTTCTCCACAAAACCCTAACCAAGTGAATCGTTTTATTTCTCAACAACTTTTGTTCGAATGCTCTTATCTTAACCGGTGTCTTATTATAAGACACAAGAGCATTCAAAACTACCAGTTCATAATCAATCACGTGGAACAGATTCACCATGTATTTCCGAAGCATCAATACATGGAAAACATTACAAACGGCCGATAACAAAAGTGGTGAAGCTAAACAATAAGCTACCACTACTACTCGATTGAGTATCTCGATAGGCCAATAAATCTAGGGCTTAACTGACCCTTATTCCCAACTTTTATAACACCCTTCATTGGTGTTATTTGAAGTATACGTGTGACGACCCGACTCAAAATAACCAATAAATAAATAAATAAATAAATAAATAAATAAATAAATGACTCATTTTAAATATAAATAAATCAGAGTAAAAGCCAAATAATTGCGGAAGCATTCGTTTAATAACCAAAGAAATATTCGAAACAAAACATTTGTTTTGGCGCCAATTTAAATAATTTAAAAAAAAAAACAACTAAGATAAATTAAAAAGAAAATCCATAAAGCAAATGACAAAATGTTCAATAAAATAAAATAAAAATAAATAAATAGTAATGACATGTTTTAAGGGTCTCTCAGTGTAGCGTCGTCCTCGTCAATCGCCATGGTCTCCATTAATATCATTGTTACCTGCAAAATAAAAGTTTGCAGGGCATTCGAATACCGTGAGTTTTTAGCTCAGTAGATTAAATCCATACTCAAATAAGTAAATTAAATGCAGTTTATCTCATCATTATAATAACGTATGGATACTCGTCCATTTCCACCATTCATCAACAACTAGTAGGTACTTAGCCTACAAAGATCATAACCACAGTGTTCAGCTCTATAGAATAGTATCATAGTGGCCACTATGATACGTGCCACACTATCCATCGTGGTAATCACTTATCAAACTCATCTCAACTACTCAGATACATCATAATCACAGTGTTCAGCTCTATAGAATAGTATCATAATGGCCATTATGATACGTGCCACACTATCCAACGTGATTATCATATATCTAAGTAAAATCATTCAAATAAATATCAAACAACAATCAATCTTAAATTAACTCCCTGATCGTATCACACGAATAACAAAATAACAACAAGAAATAAATATAAAAAAAAACAACACACATTCACATTACAAATAGTCAAAAGAAAAGAAAACAACACTATCAAGTCACAACAAGGAAACCATTCAGTTATTACTTACTTTTATAAATTAACTATGTTATCATGTCATATCCGGTTCTAAAAATCACCCTAAGCATTATTAAATCAATTAAAACTAATTATTATACGGTTATTAATTATTAATATTAATTAATTAAAACATTAAATTTATTATGGGTTTATTTAACTTAAATAATTTATAAGCTCTAATTATAATTAAAAACTAATTAACCATCATAATTCGAATATAAACATTAATCACGAGTTAAACGGACATATAATGCTTTTAAAATAAATAATTATATCACCCATAACTATCCTAATAATCACACAATAAACAAACAATCACATGGAATTTAATTTAACTTCTAAGTAGGAATTAACCTACCTTAATAGCAAATCAAGCAAGCAATCGAACTCCAAACGATGCCAAATAAAATCCTAGAGGTGTCCAAAACCTGTATTGACATTAATGTAAGGTCAATTTTATGAAAACCAGGAAAAACGGGACGGAACCTACTAAATTGACCAAAATTAGCCCATGAACCAGTTGGACCAGGTTGAACCCTGGTTGATTGAACCAGCCCATGGGTCCAACTGGACCGGTCATCTTCAACCTCCAAGAACGCAGCAGCTTGCTGCGTTCTCTTTTTTTTTTTTTTTTTTTTTTTTTTTTTTTTAAACTAAAGCAAAAGGCAGCAACTAACCGACGGAAGACTTGAGGAATTCGTCCCAAAACTTGCCTCGGATCAATTGTAAAGTAGAACCCAAATTAAACGACTTCGAAACCACTCAAAACGTGATGAACGGCGGCGGTAAGAATGCCCAGTTTCCGGCGAGACTATATTCGAACGAAAACCAACTAAAACAATACACATTTAGTACAAAATTACTTCAAAAATAATGAGGGATCTACGGGTAACCAATTCACCGAGAATTACCAAAAGAACGGAGGTATTTGGTGATGTTTCCTTTTCTTTTCCGGCAACGCCCGAAGAGTCCTGTTAGGCTCGTTCCTGAGATCCAAAGACAGTCGAAGATATTGAAATTGTTTCAAACCCTCAATCAAACGGATGGATCGACTACCTTGCGAGAACTCGACGAGAATGATGACGGTCACGACTTGACTCTAAGAACGGCGCTGACTTGAGATTTTGAGAGGAAAAATATTAATTAATTTGACCTAGGTGTCAGTGTCCTTAAGAGAAACTGATTGGCTACAAAACGACTAAAATACCCTTATGAACAATCATAAGGTATAAGGGCACATCCGGTATTTAGGCCATATCTTTTCACTCGGAACTCGAAATTGAGCGTAGTCAATTTCATTGAATTCGTATCGACGTGACGGTTCGGGAAAACTAAAGATAACGTTAATTGGAACAAAATTGGTGAAAAGACTAAAATACCCTTATGCGAAAAATCGGGTTGTTACAATACGAGATCCACTACTACAACTTGAACGGACTACACCGAATTTTGTTGTCAACTTTGGGTAAACCTTAACCTTTCTCTAAACAAATGATAGACTGGCTAGTCATTTGTTACAACTTGAATACCAAAAGTCTCTCTTTTCTCCAATCTCATCCAAATGAGCGGGAGAACAACACTTTCTACCACAAAGTGTCTAAATAGTGCCATCTCGAAAACAAGTTTGTAAGCCTTAAAATCCATAGAATCTTAGGCACACTCGTCAGTCTAGGTCAACTACTATATGCCTTCTTCTTAGAGGAATCAATATAATCCTCTTCTTGATACCACATGGCCGAAAATGCCATTTCTTTTAGCCAAAATTCACACTTTGAGAACTTGGCATACACTTCTGATTTCTTAACACTGTCAAAACTTCCTTCAAATGCATATCATGCATCTCCTCGGTCTTAGAATAAATCAAAATGTCATCATTAATCACAACATCAATAGAATTGATGAACCTCTTGAATACAGTATGCATGAGATCCATAAAAGTTGCAAGCGCGTTGGTTAAGTCAAAAGACATGACTACAAACTCATAATATCCATAACGGTTTCAGGAATATCTTAATCCCAAATCTTCAACGGATTTAATCGGATCTCAAATCCATCTTTGAAAAGATAACGGTTTCTCCCCAACTGATCATATAGATCATCAATCTAATGCAATTGATACTTGTTTTTCATTGTAACTTGATCCAACCCTCGATAATCAATATACAGTCTCACTGAACTGTTTTTCTTTTCACAAACAACAAGGTGCTCCCTCCGAGGACGCACTAGGGTGAATAAACCCAGAGTTTAAGAGTTCCAATAACTGACTCTTAAGCTCTTTCAACTTAGCTAGTCTCCGGTACAGAAGTATCGACATCACTAGCTAAATAAACTCAAGTTATATCACTTAAAAGCATTCTAGCTTCTATCATAGATATCAAAGTGGGTGCTACTCGGCTACTAAACCCACGAAAACATAAACTAGTCCCACATGGACTCATAAAATCAAAACTTTCTCAGTACAAACTATAATGGTATGATTGGATAATAGCCAATCCATAATCAATATCAAACTATGCATAACAATCAAAGTAAAATGTGAACATCTATTCATAATACACATGTCATAAGTGCCAATCGCACTATCACAATAATAAACTTCCCCACTGGGGTAAAAACACACATCTCGAAACTCAACAGTCTCGACTCAAGAGCTGCCAACTCATCATAACAAGATAAAAAAATAAAAGAGTGGTTAGCTCCAGAATTAAACAAAATAAAAACCAAACGGCCTAAAAATAACAATGTACCCAATAATACCATACCTGCAACTTTAGCATCATCTCTAGTAGAAAATACTCAATTATGATGCTGAGCAGGTGGAGAAGGTAACAAGTATAAATCTGTATTGATGAGCCAGTCAAAAAAAAAATTCACTTCAAAAAAACGGGATGTTACAACCACGATGTTCGATCAAATTTCTCATTAGTATCGTTTACGAGAAATGATCGAATATCAAACTAAGTTTATCAACCATGATAGATCTCAATCCTGAATGAAATGCGGACTCCTATTTATGGAGTTATGTTCTTTGATTCACATGGTTGAGAGCGATCTGTAAGAACGCTCAATACACTCTTGTTTTAGGAACATGGCTAGATAAGCAGATGGGAACTCATTTACACGAGATGGAATTCATAACTTTCATAAAGAATTAACGGTATCAGTGCGATACCTAACCATTCTAGAAACTTTAGGAAGCTCCCTTGATGTACTGATTCAAGACATGAACAAGTGGCGTCACGACTTCTATTGATCACAGAAGTATATTATCTATAGTTCGACTAAAGATAATGTTCATTGGAGAATCAACGGGAACACAAGGATAAAGCGGTAATTACAGGGGCAAAATAGTAAATCTTATCCATCTGTAATTATGAGTGTTCCACGTGAAGGATAATATCACAGATATAAATAATTATAAACTAAATGGATAATAACTCATCTATAGTGATGGGAGTTCAGCTATGAATTTATAGTGGAATTATTCATAGTTAGATAATAAGTAATTAACTGATTATGAGTTAATCACTTAATTGACTAATTATTAACCCCATGATCTATAGCTCCATCGGGTCCCTATGCTAGCCCAAATATCGTAGTCGCAAAATCAAGTAGAAGAAATGGAAAATTTAAGTAAAGTGAATTACTTAAATAGGCAATATTAATTGTTTAAATATTGAGTATATTTAAACGGTAATTAACATAAACATTATTAATTGTTTAAATAATGAGTTTATTTAAACAGAAAATTAATAATGAAATATTATTAATTAAACATTATTAATTATTTAAATATTGAGTATATTTCAATGCTAATTAATAATTTGAAATTAATTGACAATTATTAATTGTTTAAATAATTAATTTTATTTGAACGGAAATTAATATTTAAAATTAATTAATTAATAATAAAATATTATCAATAAAGTTATTAATTAAATAATGAGTTTATTTAATGGAAATTAATAATTAAAATATTTATTATTAATTATTTAAATAATGAAAATTATTTAAATGGAAATTAATACTTAAATATAATTTGATAATATTTAGTCGGGAGAAAATATTAATATTATTAATTGTTTAAATAAAATATTTTATTTAAATGGTAATTAATAAATAAATTAATTAAGTTGGACTTATTAATTTAAGAGAGAGTTTCAAGCCCAATTGGATTAATGAACCCAATTGCAATTGGCCCAAAATAATTAATTAAATAAATTTGATTTATTAATTATTTATTATTAATTTTGGCCATCATAGATAATTTGTAGGAGATAATTATTTGAATTATATCCTATAATAATTATATAGATTTATTTACCCAAGATAAATAAAATAAAGAAAATAAAATATTCTCTTATTTATCTATGGCATTTTAGAAATACCAAGATAAAGGAAAGAGATAATTCTTTTTTATTTTTGTATTTATCTCCATGGATTAATCCTAATGTGATTAGGATTCTTATTTTCCTATAAATAGGAGGCTTGGGTCATTCATAAATCACACAATTCAATTCCTAAGAAATTTGGAATTCTCTCTTCCTTCTTCTCCCCCCTTGGCCGATTTTCCCTCTTGATATTGGGAAGAAAAATATTTTTTCTTCTTCCCAATTTCTTCTAAAGTTTGATCCCACAATCGAGTTTCGTTTGATCGATCGGGATATAGCGTAGAAGATCCGGTGTTGCTGAGGATTTGATGCTGTAAAGAAACTTTCAACCGATTCTCCATATTTTACTCAATGTAAGTAAAGGGTTTTAATTTTCGAAAAACTAGCATGAATCTACATGTTTTTATCACAAATTACATGATGTTAATAGATCCGTTATTAAATGTTAATAAATTTACTAAACAAAATTCCGCTAATTTAGTAAATCATCCCTCGATGGACCACTTTCCATATTTGTTCCCGAACTTGCCATATATGATGTCCACGAATTTACAATGTATTTGGACATGTTTTAGGCCTTTATTTATCATTTTTAATGCTTAGAATTGTTTAGGAATGATATAATGTCTTCTAGGGCAAAACTTTCCTAAAATGCACCATATGCACTTAAGGAAAGATTTGGCAGATTTTGTGCCTCCTTGTAATCCGAATTTCCTTATTGTTTTTAGGGTTTCTTTGGCTATTTAAAGGCTCATTTGTTACCCTAAATAAAAAAGAATTGATTTGATAATAATATTGCTTTTTGCTTAGCCGAAATTGCTTAGTTTTGTAGCCTTGTTCTAGGTTTCATGTTTTAGAAACATTCAAGCATAATTTGATCTAATATGTTTGTGAATTGTTTCGATCTTGAAATAAGAACAAGTTCTCTTATTTCAAGATATTAGATCAATGGAATAATCTTTCTCTTCTTGCTTTCCAAGGGTTTTGCCTTATTGTTTATTGGGGTTTTAGGATTTGCATCTCGGGGTTCTTTGTATATCAAAGGGTTTCTATTTCAATTTTCTAGGGTTTCATATCAAGTACACTTATGTATCTTGCTAAATAATACACGACCGGTTATAATATTTTCAGTAAACTTATTAGCTAGATATAGTTCATTCCGAACGAGAAGATATTGAAATGAAATTGAACATTTAATTCGTTACATTTGAGGAACAATGGACATGGAGTTATTTTATTCTAACAAATCCATGTTTGAATTAGTTGGTTATGTAGATGCAGGTTATTTATGTAACGTCCCGAGTTTTGAGGTGATTTTACTTATTTTAATCTAATGTGTTATTTTATTTTATTTTATTTAGTTATTAAGTTGGGGTTACTAAAATTTAATTAGTTCATTTGTTAGAGCACTTTGGAAACGGGATTAACGGGTTCGGGATGGTTTCCTTAAGGAAGTGGCATAGAAGGCATTTAAGTGTTTTTTCCTTTTCCCCTCTTTTAATCCCTCATCTTTCCATTTAACAAAGCAAAAATAAAAAATAAAAAAAAAAAGAGAAAGAGACCCGTAACAGCCCCCCACCCGCGGCCAAGGAAGAGGAAGAGAGATTCGGAGTTTCCGACTTCGTTTCTCGATCGTTTCAATTGATTCCGGTCCTGTTGGAAAGAGCTCGGCAAGGACTTCCTTTTTCGACCATCAATTGAGCCAAACCATCCAAGATTCGTGAGTTACGAGGTGAGAAGGAATTTCGTAAAAATGGGTTTTAATGTTTTTCTTTCATTCCAATCTTTGATCCAAACTTCTAATCCTTCTCCCATTGTGTTAGTTACGAATTCTAGCTAAGATAAACCCGTGGAACGAGCTTGTTTCCCTTAATCCCGAACCTAAGTTGAACGAAAACCCGATCCCTCGTCTTTGCTTTGAATTGTGACTATTGTAGGTGTTGTTTTCATGATTTAAATTCTGTTTTGTCTTGCGTTTTTGGTGAGGGATCTTGCATGGGAATTTCCAAGGTGTTACCCATTAGAATTGGCCAATCTTAGCTTACTTTAAACCAACCCGGATTGATTGTAAAACATTTAAAAAGCCGATAAATCCTATATTAAAACAGGGGCTGTTTTTGTCGGAATTGTTGTGGGATATTTAGCGGGCTGTTTTGACGTTTTAATTAATTAGTATTAGTTCGTTCGTTGTGTGGTAAACTAATACTTTTAGATATACATTTTAAATGTAGGTTTTGGCTCACAAGCAACCGTTAACCCATCCGGCGAGTGGTGGAACTCTACACGCTCAAAAGGTGAGATTAGAACGAGTTGTAAATAATAATTTGCTTTCACATTGCAACCGTTAGTGCTAGCTCGAAGTTGAATGTTTACTCTTCTCTAAGTAATTCGGAAGTCGGAGAAGTATGAGAGAATGGGTTCCTAGTTAATCTTATGGTGGGTTCTTTAGTTAAATGGTTTAGCTAGCGGGTTTGCTCACGTGAAATTAGTTAATTTGAGAAGAGTTGGTCGTGGAGCCTTTATCTTATTTGACCTTGAGAGAGATTGGACTAAGACTACATTCAAGGTGCATTTGGTTACGCATATTCTTTAAGCGATGGGATTCGCTACTTAGTGCTACCAAAGGGGAGTAGTACTGGCGTTATGATACGCAGTAACTTGTTACTTATAGCGATGGGCTTCGCTACTTAGTGCTACCAAAGGGGCGTAGTACTGGCGTTGTGATACGCGAGAAAGCATGTGATTTGCTTTGTAAATGGGTAGGCATGTGATTTGCTTGGTAAATGAGAAAGCATGTGATTTGCTTTGTAAATGGTAAGCATGTGATTTGCTTGGTAAACGAGAAAGCATGTGATTTGCTTTGTAAATGGGTAAGCATGTGATTTGTTTGGTAATCGAGAAAGCATGTGAATTGCTTTGTAAATGAGTAAGCATGTGATTGCTTTGTAAACGAGGAAGCATGTGATTTGCTTTAGTGTGAGAAATGCTTTATATCCGTATAAGAGTGTGTTCTACTATCTACCCGAGTCTCTGCTATAGATACTTATTGCTTTGTAGCTTGATTAAAAGTTTAGTAACGAGATCCTCGCCGAATCCTATTGTGAACGTTGTTTGCTCTTAGAAATAAGTTCAAGAAAATCATGGCCTACCCATGACATTGGATGCATTTTTTATTAAGATTTAAGTACTTATTGTTATTTACTACTCGTTGTTTTCTCACTAGCGTTTTCGCTAATGTTTCTACGTTACAACCATTTCAGGTTTACCTCGTGGGAACGAGCGAGCTAGAGGGCGTGGTGCAATGTAACGACCCGAACCCGTTAAATTCTTTAAATTCAAATGCACAGCGGAAGACTCGATTTCTAAAGAAAAACGGCATGGGTTCGTTTAAAAATCGAATAATCAAAACCTGTTTACAACCCAAATTCCAGAAAAAGCGATAAATCGGGAATTTCGCATTCCAAAAGACATTTAGACCATAAAACATAGACATATTTTACACAAATACCCTTTCGGGCTCAAAAAGACACAAGTTATGTAAAGATGGAATAATTACAAGCATTTCAATGAATGCTAAACAAAATGAGTGTTCTAGTATTGTCCATACACCCTCTCGATCGATCACGCGGCTCCACCTCCTCTACCACGCTTCTTAACTCGAGGTTTACCTGAAAATTTTAAGTGTAGCACCATTAGCATAACATGCTAGTGAGAGTAAAACAAAAGCAAGTAATCCTATGAACAAAATCTCATAACCTGAAATCGTGTCCAAAGGCCTAAAATGCCCAATACTACTCACATCCACACTTCCAAATTTCCATACAATCAATCGATAGTAGAATGTCACCCATACATGTCAATACCATGAGATAGAAAAAGAATAAAGACTTAAAGTGTAATTAACATTCACAACTAAGTCTCACTACACGTTTCTAAAGAATCGGTAAAATTAACATTAACTATCCTTATTACCAAACAAGTTTCATCGTATCGTGCTATTGTATGGATCGAAATCAACATACCACGTACCATATCACAACCATCGCACCATGATACGTATGGAACCGAATCAACATACTATCATGTGCCGTATCATAGATCATAATACCATGGTACGTGCAGGATCCGAATCCACGTACTACCATGTATCATATCTCAATCATCGGTTATCAGGACTTTCACCATTTCGTATCAGGAATTTCACCATTTCGGATATCAGGACTTTCACCATTTCGGTATCGGGAATTTCACCATTTCGGATATCGGGACTTTCACCATTTCAGTATCGGGAATTTCACCATTTCGGATATCAGGACTTTCACCATTTCGTATCGGAATTTCACCATTTCGGATATCGGGACTTTCACCATTTCACCACATGATACGTATGGAACCGAATCAACATACTATCATGGGTCACTTTACAAACTGTTAAGCTTCCTAAAAGTTAGTTAAACTCAAAGAGTCCTTCTAAGCTATTACGAAGCCTAACTATCTAGAATACACGAGTTAACACTCAAGTGCATCTTCTAATTACTTTACTTCCAAATCCATCAAAGTAACTTCCATTCCACTTTCATCTAACATCTCCAAATCTCATTTCCATACTTACAAACCTCTCCGATGTTCTCTAATCATCGAACTAACCATAAATCCAAACTTTCCTCCACTAACTTCCTAATTAAAGCCTCTAACCAAACTTAACTTCTAAGAAGCTAAATCCCGCTTAACTTCGATAAACAATAACATAATGAAACTTAATTCATAAAACAACTAACTTTCATTTTAAACTCACCTTGTAAACGAAGTCAACTCCGAAACACCGGTTGACCAAGAATCACGATCTATGCACGAAACCTATAATTAAATACACCTAAAGTATATTAATTAACCGAATCGAAGAACGATCGTCACGATACTAAAATAAAAGACAAAACAACCCTGAACTTATGCCAAGAGGCCCACGGCCCAAGGGAAAGGAAGAAAAGGAATTGTTTTCCTGGATTTTAAGCACTTTAAAGACATTTTGGTTTGGTTTCAGGTACTTTGGAGGTTGGTAACCTTAATGGGTATTCGCAATTTAGGGTTTTGAGCATTAAACCATTTCCAAACAATTAGAAAATAGCAAAAACATAATAAACTAAACATCCTAAACAAAGCCCAAAGAGGGAAAAATCACAAGGGACGGGTTTCCGGCTCAAACTCGGTTTTAGGGTTTAGGGAAAGTTTCTAAAAATGACTATAACAACCTTCCCGATTGATATCTTAAAGCTCCAGGTGAACGAATTCGAAGATTACAACTTAATTCCACCATTAAAACACTATTCATAACAAAAATAAGAAACTTTAACATACCTTTAAGCCTCGATAAAACGAGCGAAAATTACGTTCGGTAGGTTGGAAATGATCTACTGGCCAAGGGTTTTCCAACGGATGTAGAATCGAGACGATCCGTTGAGAAATAAAGAAAAACCAAAAAATTAGTTTTTTGGCTTTTGGAGGCTCACGGCTGGACAGAGGAAGAAGTTGCAGAAATTTGATGAAATTGCCTTTGATTTTCTATTTTAAGGGAAAATGAATAGTGAAATCTAGATATTTAAGAAATCGGGTAATGACGCTTACGTCCCTCTTTAGTTTTTGATTTAAAAATGAAACCCGAAGCTTGTAAATAAATCTAAAGGTGATTAATAATTATTAATTGGCCCGTTAATAATTATTAATATCACCAAAACATAATTAAAGTACTAAAACGATTAAAAACTAATTCGGACGAAAATAGCTACTAAAATAGAAGTTACTGAATTAAAACTAAACTTTAAAAGCTTCATTAAATAAAATAAAAAAAAAAAAAAAATTTTACCTCTAAAAGTAACGGGACGTTACATGCAACTTGACCCACCGGGATGATACAAGGAAATGGATTAGGTGCCTACTAGTCTTTTAGAGTCTTTTGATTTGTACATAATGTGGGTCTGTTTGGTGCTCGAAAGAGCTAGTCCTTTGGGTGTCTAAATCTGTCTTGGGTGGTTGTGAATTGTGAAAATACTTATGCTTGCGTGTTTTTTTGTTGTTTTCTCTGTTATGGGACTTGTAAACAGGTTTTGGTTTGTTCTAAATACAAATGGATCCACGAGAATTTTCCGTAAAAACTTTGAGTTTCCGTTGCGAATTGTTTTGTGAGTTTTAAATGGAGTCGGGTCGTCACAAGTTATCTGATCCACATTGAGCTAGATCTCAACTAGGTTATTTATTCACATGTGGGGGAATTGTCATATCATGAGGATATATGAAACAGACAATAACAACCACCTTTTCAAATCATGCTAAATAACTTACAATTCATTAAGCCAGTCAAGAATGTATATGGCTAAGATCAGTGACTCAACACATTCTTGAGACATGTGGTTTATCCTCCAATAAAGAAATTCCAACAACTTTATATGAGGATAATGCTACATGGATAGCATAAATAAAAGAAAAATATATTAAAGGAGGCAAGATAAAGCATATTTCACCAAAGTTACTTTTCCACACATGAACTCTAGAAGAATGGTGATGTAGATTATAATAAAAGGAGATCGTACTACACATATATGTTCACCTCAAACTTGGAAGATTTATTTGCTAAATCACTTCCTATTGCGACTTTTGAAAGGTTGATTTACAAGATCAGAATGCTCAAACTTAAGGATCTTAATTTTGAAGTTTGCTTATATCAGGGGGAGTATAATCAGATTACATACTGCACTATTTTTCCCTCGTCAAGATTTTTGTCCCACTGGGTTTTCCTTGCACGGTTTTAACGAGGCACACTAAATACGAATAATCTTATGTATAAGAATATTGCATATGATTTTTTCCATGGGTTTTTTTTTTCTAGTAAGTTTTAACGAGGCATATTCTTATGTGTGATGGCATCTAAGGGGGAGTATTGTGAATTGAATGATAATGAAGTTATGGATACCACCACCTCGAAAACTCCCTTCATTAATTTATATTAATAAATTAAGTAACTTTGTTTATTAATTACCATGTGAGGTTTGTAAATCTCAATTCCTATAAATTGGTGTTCTAATGAGAATGAAAAATACACAACAACAAAGAGCAATTAATATAAAACACAAAAGTATGAGGTTTTTTTATGGGAAAATTCATTGGGTAGCATAATTTTCCTCAATATTTATAAATCTAGCAATTTTTAAAAGTATTTGCAAATATAGCAATTTTTTTAAAAAGCATCATTCAAGTCAGGGCCATTGCACTGGCCCCCTAAAATATAGGGGCCCCATCCATCTTTTTTTTTCTCCTCCTCCTTAAGTCATGCAGTAGCGTCTGACTTATTTTTTTTTCTTTTTTTTTTCTGTCCTTTCTTCCTTAAGTCTGATGGCTGATTTGCTGCTTTTTTTCTTTTCTTTTTCTAACTCATAAGGCTGACTTGTTCTTTTTTTTTTCTTCCCTTAAAAACAATCTCTAATTTATATTGACAAAATGTTTAGTCATTTCAATCACTTATCACCCTCTCTAAATTTTTCTCTTTACAATACTTGAAAATTTTCAACCCGATTCGATTCCACTTATTCATGATATGTTCACTTTTCAAGAAGAATGTCACTTTTTAAATGAAATTTTGAATTTTATTATTTCGTTTAATATTCATTATTTGATTGAAGTTAATAATATTATATTTATTTATATATTTTTTAATTTATTATATGGCAAATTGCACAAAATACCCCTGAACTATAGGGGTTATAACACTTACATCCTTAAACTTTTAATTTCAGTAATTGGCCCCTTGAACTATGCAAAATGTTAAAATTAGACCCAAGAAAATTTAACTTGTCAAATTATCCTCTTAAAACTATCAATTTACTAATAATTATAATAAAATCTCTACAGGGTTGTGTCCCCTAGGACTCCCGTCCCATCTTGACCTCGTCCATGACCCCGAACGCAAAATCCTCACGGGTTAGGAATGAAATTCTTCTCGGATCTCACCTCCCTCGCCCCGTTGATATTAGAAATATATTTTTAATCTCTATGATTATTTTTGAGGGTCTAATTTTAAAGCTAACGAGGTAAATTGAAAAAATAAATTTCCTTGGGTCCAATTTTAATACTTTGCAAAGTTCAAGGAGCAATTGCTCAAATTGAAAGTTTAAGGATGTAACGGTTACAACTCCTATAGTTCAATGGTGGTTTGTGAAATTTTCCCTTTATTATATATTTAAAAGTATATAATTGTCCAAAATCTCATTTCGCACCGAACCCCTATTATCTTAGGAACGACCCTGATTTAAATGAGTCAAACAAATCATTGATAACTTGGAGGTAATCAATGATTAATATACGAAATATCATTTCATATAGTGAATCAGTAAAATCAATGGTTACCTATACGCGGAAACAATGATTACTTACGTGTGGAATCAGTGATTACTTACGTGAACTAGTGGCAATTTTGTATATTTTCGACACGAACTTTAGTTTTTTACTATTTTTACCGATAATTTTTTTAACTAATATTTTTACAAATAATGGAATTTCTTATGTGCAATAGCCTTTTTTGTTTGTTTTTGTTTTGAAATGTTATAGAAGTTATTGGGTCTATCATTATTACGGATAAATCTTGTTTCTGAAAAAAAAAACATTTTTGGCCAATTTCTGGAAATGAAATGACACTGAATTGAGACAGAAAGGACCCACCATAATCTAATCCTGT